>WNWU01000056.1:7042242-7142436 GCA_012654045.1 Ptyas mucosa | reverse complement strand
TTTTTTCCCCCTCGCCATAATTCTAATCTACTGTGACTAACCCAGTTTATAGTGGTGTTTGTTTTGTAAACGCTTCTGAATTTTCCATATTTCTACATAAACATGAACTGAAAACGTCCAAGTCCTAAAACTAGATTTTCTTTAAAAAAACGTTGAACACAAGAGTTCAAAACACTAGTTTATTGGTTCGTTGAGGAAAATAATCCAAACCTACATAACTACAAAAACACGGGTTTTGAGGCCAAACAAGACGGTTTATAAGTACCTCAAAGTGAAACTGCAATTAGATGAGCAACTTCGGTGCTATTACAATCACGCTTCGACAGTTTTATTATTTAATAAATTCATTTAAAATACCGTATGCTTAAAGAATCCATTCACATGTCTTGTTTGCCTTTTGGTTCTGTACTGAAACCTCGAAGTCTGCTTACAATAAGGTGCTACAATGAAACACTACATCTCATAAAACTATGAGGCATCCACAATTAGGTTCAGTATTAGGGCAGAAAATACCTTAGTCTTAATACTGACTCAAAAGAGGCTAGGGAAGAAAACCGTCTGAAATATTTTTGTCTGGAAAAACACCTTAAAATATCTTTCAGACTAAGTGCCTTATTAAGAAATAAACGGTATTTTTTTGTGGTTACTCCCAAGTAAATAGAAGAGATCTTGTCAGGATCTCTTACTGAAATAGCCTGAAATAGCCACAAGGTGGCAATCTTGCATTTTTGAAATAAATGTATTCCTCTATATATTCTGAGTCTTTTCTACTATTAAATATTACTGTAGGTGTAGGATTTAGAAACGTATTTTAAAAACTTGCAGAATTAGAATAAAGGCCCATTTAATCCAACATACTGTGTTCCTCTCTGAATAACCAAATAAATTCAGGAAATTCATACATAAGGGCAAGAGGAGGATACCTCTTTTTCTTCTGTGGCTACCTTACAATTGTTTTTCTGTGTGCTTCTTATTAGTCAGATAAAGTTTAGGTTGAGCTTGGTTCCTAGTGATTTCATTCACACATCCATGCAGTTTCCTTGGCACTAGTACCCAAGTAATTTACTATTGCCTCCTGAGATTCTTTCCAATTTCTCAGACCATCCTATAACCAAAGTTATACTAGTACTAGTAACTGAGTTGTTCGACTGTTTCATTAAATCAATTTTGCAAATTAACTTTCTCAATCTATTTGACAATTTGCATATTGCAAAAAAGAAACCACCCTCATTTTTCAAATGAAATCACTCAGGTAAACTGAATTTATCTGGTTATTTGAAACCAACATTTGAATTAAATCAACACAATTTTCTAAATTGAATTAATTCATATCAGTTTCACATCAGTTTAATAAATAGCAATCAAAATTAGTAGATGCCAACAGTAAATCCTCTACAAATTTGTCTAGTTTTTTCTGTATAATCATGTAACTTGGGGTCCATCACCACAGTTGTCCACGAGAGGGGCAGTTACTTCCATGAGCTATAATTTCTCATTTCCATTTTTTAAAGAAAAGATGGTCTTCAAGCCATTCTAACAGCTGAAATGTAGGATAAAAATCTTTTTCCATACTTTTGTATAAGAAATATTTGTTCCTGAACTTTGGGTTTTTAATCAAAGAATAGGCCTAACAGTGACTGATCTACCCAGAGAAGAAAACTTGCAATTCATTTATTTTTAAATCTGTATTTGTGAGAAGGGATTGTTGCCTCGGAAAAAAATATAGTTTAGAAATTCAAGGTGTAGATATTGCGGGACTCAAGCAGCAATGTGCCTATCTGCTGACCAGTCTTCTAGTAATTAGAACTACATTAATTATAGACCTGTTATCTAATGTTATCAGTTTTTGTTAAGATGATTAAATCTACAGCCAGGGACAGCATCTGTAGTTTCTTCCTTCACTTAATTGAGTTTTTAGTAAACGAGTGTTTTCATTTCTAATAAAAGGCTGCTACATCTCTCCACTTTCTTGGGAGGAAAACCCTGCCTCCTTGAAAATACTTAGTATAGGTTGAAAAATCTCCTCGCCAAGGGTACTTATTGTAACTGTTTACTTATTGTAAGCTGGGCTTCCAGTGTGCCAATCAATTTTTATCAAGGAAAGTTACTTTATTCCAATTCTTTCATAGAAAAAATATTTACCAAGCTGAGTATCAGCTGGAGGAAGAAGAAAGGAAGTCAACCTCAATGAATCAATGATCAAAAGATTATTTAGTGGGAGTGGATTCCTCTCAGCAACTTATGATCTGAAATACTTTTTATTATTTTGCAATTTAGCTTTGTGTACGTGTGTGTGGGTTGTGGGTGTGTGCATGTTGAGTGTGTGCACAATATGCAGTGATGCGTAAAGAGCTGACATCATGAAAACTGCTAAAATGGGGGGGAGTTCACCTCACAAAAAATCTGCTAAATGCACCAAGCAATGGATAAAACTCAAACTTACTTTATATGTTCACTTTATGCATATATTTTATGCATGCTGAATGTAGACTTTCAGCTTATGCACCCCATGCATTGAGTTTCTACTTCTGTATTAATGATACCCGAGAAACTGTATTGTTGCCACTGCACAGTTTTGCCTTCTAATTGAAATTACAGAATAGGAACATTCTTCTACTGACAACTACTAGGTGGCAATTCACTCATCGGTCTGCTATTAGTTAAAGTAATTCCTACTTTTTCCTGTTTCTGTTTGAGCCTGAAAAATAATTTTAGCTGCTCTATAAATTGCTCTTAATTTTAATGAATGCACTTTTTTCTCAGTCTTACACAGAAACAGAAAAATAAAGAGGAGCTGCTGTAATAAAAGAAAAAGTGATCAAACTGAGCTGAAGCATCTCCAAATGTTTCTGGTAATGTGCACTGTCCTATTGGCTGCATGAACCTGTGAGAAATAGAAGCAGACCTAGAAAGAAACAATAGAAATATACCATTCTGTGGTAGAATGTAGTCTGGATTTCCAGGATAGAGGAGTTGCATTCTAGAAGGCAAAAAGACTGCAGGGTTTTGAAAGTTTGGGTGACAGGAAGATTATTCAGATAGCTTCTCTCTAGCAGTTCCAATCTACAGTAATGGGTGGGAAATTTTCAGAGCGATCCAACCAAGAAGTAAACAAAAATTCTGACAATAAGAATAATTAATAATTGAAATAGCTTGCCTCCTGGGGTTCTGAGTGCAGTATTTCAAAAATAGATGGGAACCACCATTTTACCAGGATTGTATAAGATCCCCTGCCATTGGCAGAGTGTTATACTAGAAGTCCTCCGAAGTCCCTTCAAGCCCTACGTTTCTATGTTCAGTGTTTCATGACAATCCCAATGTTATGTGAAATGCCGATAATCTGAAAGGATAAAATAAATTCTCATTTTGCAAAAGTATTTGAATCTCCATTTCTGTGTCCTTACATTTATTCTGTCCTTCTGTTTTGCTGAGGTTCAGTTTGCTGAGGTTCAGAATGACTATTTATTTTGTGGTTTTATTTGTTCGATTGCTATTCTTTTTGAAAACAATAGTTCGGGTGATGTTTTTAGGACAAAAAAAAAGCAGTCTAAACATGTTTAAAACTAAAGATTGCTATTTTGACTACTGTGTTTTCCCCCTGAAAAATGGATAACTCCATTACAATATAAAATCCTCTGTTCTCTAAAGTGTGACATTTGTCTTTGTCTCTCAGACAGACTTCCTATTCTCCTTGCCGTTTAATCTCTTGCTACTTCAGTCTTTCCTTCAGAACCTGGCTGAAGATTCACTGAATAGATAGCCAAACTGACCATCTGATTAGTACATATCCATGTCAGTGTACACATGCTAGTAACTTTTTTTTTTGCTGTGACCTTGGCCTTACAAAATAGATGCTTGTCATGGAAACTTTGAAAAATTATTTCAATGAATTAGAAAAAGGAAACTTAAATATTTATTTTGCTTGTGTCTCATCATTGAAAACCACACCATAAAAAGTACTGTATGTCTGAATGTGTTTTATGTGTGAGTACATATGCTGGGTTAGGCAATTTGTAACCCATAGGGCACCCAGATATGAACTCTGAATTGTAGGAATATCAGTTTTAGGTGATGTCTGGCATACTTGGGCAGTTATAGAAATTAAATAAATAAATAATCATTATTAACAGAAGGCATGTACCCTGTTTCCCTGAAAATAAGCCATCCCCTGATAATAAGCCCAACTGGGCTTTTGAGCGCATGTGCTAAAATAAGCCTTCCCCGAAAATAAGCCCTCCCCGAAAATATTTAAACGCAGAGCTGGAAATCAGGTAAGATGGCAAGAGGAGCCCCATCTTGCTCCACATGCCCCAAAATAATAAGACCTCCCCAAAAAGAAGGCCAAGCACTTATTTCGGGGTTCAAAAAATATAAAACAGGGTCTTAATTTTGGGGAAACATGGTAGTATAAAATGGGTCTATCAGAGAAGTCAGTTCTCATCAGTTAAACCCTTGGCAGTAAAATGTGAAAACTGCCCCAGACCTAACATCAGTAGAAATTTTTGGAAAACTTAGAACAGAACAAAATACAATTACCTTTGAATTGATCTTGACTCCTAAGAATTATATAGATCATCCATATTGAGTTTTGAGCTTTGTTTTTTTTTGGCAAGTCTTTGGATCAAGGTTTTTAAAGAAACTCTTTGTTTACTTCTCAAAAGAAAGTGTAACACCTGAAAGAGAACCAGATACTTTAATTGAAAGGTGCAATTAATTGTAAGGTGCACACCAATCCCATACAACCAGTATGTAGCCAACTCTCTGATGTTTCCAGTCCTGCTGACCTTCAGATGCTAAAACCAAGTAGCCAATCAGTTCTCCTTTCAGCTGGCCAATAGATGAGCTTGCAAATTCTGCTGCTCATGGACGTACATGCACTAATAAACTATTAATGTGCTCCATCCATGTTTTCAGTACATTTATGTTGTATATATTTCATAATTTTGCAAGAGCAAAATCAAACAACAATGACAAAAATCCCAGCAAAATTGTTGAAGCACTCTGCTTAATACTGGAAAAATCAAACTAGGCAAGTTTTTTATAGACAGAGGCAGAGGCTAGTAATGAACTTAACAAAATTACAAACATGTCACGATTTCATGATGCAAGCTCTGTTCCTAAGGTATACTGTAAGTTGTTACAACACAAGGCCAAAGTTTGCATCATGAAATATGTTTTATTACTTTGCATCATTCCCCTCCCCACCACAACTCCACTTATTTATAAAAACAATGAAAATAAGTACCCCTTGACTAAAAGGATTTAAATCAGGTTCACTAATAAAGGTGCTTATACACTTTCTCTAGCTTCGCTTAAAATAGGTCTTAAGCAAGAGCTTACTTGTGCCTCAGTAGCTGGGAACTACAGTGTGGCAAGGGCAAAAGCAATAGAGGAAACACTTCAAAGGATTACTAAAGGGAGAAAAAGTATTCTAGTTTGCTCTACTGTAATTTCAAATAATCAAGAAAAAACAAGAAGAATATATGTTCAGGGTGGCAATTATAGGAAGGTTCAAGATTAACTGGGAACAGGGCAGTGTCCATTTGACAAAGCAAATAAAGCAACAAATGCTTTATTTCTGGAACACACTGTCACTGTTCATATTACAAACATATTTGTTAGATTTACATTCTGCCTTTTCTTCAAGAGGTCACAGATACATTCGTCTGATAATAGCTGCCCCTCAATAATCAATTTCTCCCAACTCCATTTGTAACCGATCTATTGTACAACTATAGTTTCCACCCTCTGTTGTTTCAAAGTTATAATACTGTTGGTTATATTTGGGGAACAATGATAGGAGAATATATACTTTCCTTGCATAAGCTGTGGATATCAAATCAGGAAGACTGCTATTGTAAAGTGAATAAGAAATTAAAAATAAAAATGACTAGTGAAAGTTTTCTGGCAAAATCCGGTTGTAAAATTCACTAGAAAATGGGTAAAATACCAAGGAAATGAGGAAGTAACACCCATGATTATTATATTCTATAAGGGGGGATGGACGGGCTGATTTGCATTGATTTCTTAGAAAATTCAAACAGATGAAGAGGAACAAAAGAATAATAAATTATACCTTTGTACATTAATTGATGCAAATTGAAATTAAAAAATATCTTCACTCATAGATAGCAGTAAAAGAACCTGCAGCATTTATATTAATAAATTTTCTAGCACTTCCTGCTCTGTTTAGTGGGTTCCTCTTGGTCATGTTCTAAAACAGATCATGTGCCTACATTTGTATTTTGGAAAGTTATCTCAATTCACTGGTATAGATCCTTATCAGGAAGTGAACAAACTTATGGTAGCAATATGAATAATCTGCAGATATTAATACCTGAAACTATACTTAGTCTACAGCAATATTTGTATTGTACTTCCTTTACATTATATTGTATTTTTTGACATTTCTTTAAATTTATCTCTACTGACTGCTCATAAGCAATGAGCTCTTTTGCGATCCTAACTCACACTACTCATTAAAATGTTTTTAAAATATACTAAACCTATACAATTAGAAAGATTTTATTAAAGCAATGATTTTCCTAAATATGTTCTAATTTATTTCCCTGAATCACATAAGGCAGGTATTCTTTCCTCTCCTGATTTAGGATTTTCTATATAACAATAGCACTTAAACTTATATACTGCTTTACAGTGCTTTTACAGCCCACTCTAACTGATTTACAGAGTCAACCAACAATTTGTGTCCTCATTTTACCGACCTCAGAAGGATGGAAGGCTGAGTCAACCTTGAGCCTGGTGAGATTTCAACTGCCAAATTGCAGGCAAACGGCAATCAGCAGAAGAAGCCTGCAGTACTGCATTCTAACCACTGTGCCACCGCAGCCATCATATGATGATGCATTCCCACTGCTGGAGTGATTTCTCACCCCACCTACAGTACCCACTCATCTGAATCCAGAATATCATGGGAGTGGGGTTGACCTATTCTTGTGCCAATGCTATTTTTTCCTTGCTAGATAAAATGCTCAATGAATATCATTTCAGTTCACTAAATATCACTCCAGAAACTGCAAGGTATCAAGTAGCTTGTATTATCTGTACTCCCAATGGCTGGTGTTATTGTCGTCTTCCACCTCTTAATCCCAATCATAGTAATGTACTAGGAAATGCAGAATATACTGATATGCTGGCAATAGAAATAATATGAGTATGAAAAGCAGTCAACGTTTATTGCATTATGTGAGGACGTTTTTGAACGTTTTCCTGAATTTGTTTGTATTCTTAATATATCTCCCATGATACAATTTTCTGGAAGTTGCCTCTGAATTGTTTAGTCTAAAGAAATATTATGAATTTAGTCTGAAGAAAGAACACAACGCTGAGGAGGGGAACCATATTTATTGCAATGATCATTGCAATATAAATAAACGTTGAGGTTTCTATGCTGCAATTTTTTGTAAAAGCTGCTGCCAAGCTGTACTGTGAACTGGCAAGGAGAAGTTTAGTCTTTGCTTTAGATGGGATTTCAGGAGGCTTTGGGGGCAGGGAGAGTCAATTTGGGTTTGATAGCATTAGACAGAGATAAACTGGGTTTGACTCCATAACATAGGGAATCCCATTTTTCTCAGGCGATGAAGATAGGAATGTCAACAGTATTTCTCAGGGTGCACATATCAGCCAAGCTGGAACTCAGTTGGAGAGACGATAAATATCAGGTGCAAAGGCATACAAAGCTTCATTGGTGAAAACCAACATCTTGAATGAACCCAGAAGATATGGCAACCAAAGAACATTAGTATATGTCATTTGAATGCTTCAGTTAGAGGCTGAAGAGGCAGACCAGGCAGACACTCAGAGCCAGCAGGCAATAAGGCATAATGGATATGAGACAAAACCCCATTCTGATAATGAGGGGCCAAATTCTGGCAGGGTGCTTAATCCAAGCAGATGTCATGGCTACCAAGGGCTCAGCAAAGACAAACAGCATGTCTTCTTCAGAAGAGAAAACAACTACAGCCCTAATCAATCCATGTTAATCTCCAGCCCCAACTCTCCAACTCCAGATGGTTGCCCCTGTTGCTCTTGTTCCAGGCCTTGCATTCAGAGAACCAGTTTGTGGAATTCAATTCTTGGATTCATACAAACAGCTGTTATGGCTCTTACTTTATCCTGCTAGCCAACTGCTACAATTCATGATATAAAAGGCACATTGTCAAGCCTTTCAATTTGCCATGTCTAAAGTGCTCTCTGGCTAATTAGTACCTAATTCCAAATTATTACCAGTAAGTTTATGACATGACAATAAAGTTTTTCAAATGTTATTTGCTTGGCTTTCTATTTGGTATCAGATGGCACAAGAGGAAAATAGGGGTATAACTTACTCCTCTCTCATCATCGCCAAGGAGTTGCAGTTGTGATCGCAGCTTCCAAGACATTTCCAGAGGCAATCTCATATAAGCATAGTGCATTAATCTAAATACGAGAAGCTTTTTTGGTGGTGGTAGTGGTTATTTTAAGTCATTTCTGATTCCTTGCAACTGTTCAGTCAAGATCCTGTGGTTTTTCTTAGCAAGGTTTTGCAAAGTGATTTGCTATTGCCTTCTTTCTAGAGTTGAGAAAGAGGTCCTAGCCCAAGATCACTGAGCTGACTTTGATCTAAGGTTGGACTAAAATTCATAGTTTCACAATTTCCAGTCTGATGCCTTAATCACTATATGAAAGTGACTCTCATGAAATTTTATATAGTGTTGAATGTTTCCAAGGATCGATCCCAAAGAATCCCAACACGAGGTTTCTTTTTATAGAATGTTTATTAACACAGGTATCATCTCTTACAGGAGAACATCTGGAAATACCCACGTGCACCTTGAGCATGGTCTTATATACCCTGGAGGCGGAGTCAAGGTAAGGAGGGGTCAAGGGAAGGGTCATGGTGGGAACCATGTGGGATAGGTGGTTTTGCCCCTTCCCTGCCAGGATGGTCTAGGCATTTCCCACGTAACATAGAGAGATCTAATATAGGAACTGTAACATGCTAACAATTTATTTTCTTTCTATGAAGATGGGACAGAATGCTAGTTCAGGTTTGGACTCAAAAGAATCTGATGAGGCAGGGTGAGGCTACTCAGCTATTTGCCATCTTGAATGATAGGAAGAAAATACTAAATGATTGACAGATCTCTGTATTCAATTATTGATCAGAAAATGCACACTAACTGAGTGATGATACTTGTTTGTTTGGATTATATGGCTTGCCAACTTTGGGCACTAACACAGCTTAAAAATAGACATGACTATGCTCATACCCACATAGATCTGCAAATAGTCAAAGGCATCTAAATCAATCTTAAGTGCATTTTAACCTAGACTGAGAAAGACTATCCCCCAGATTCAAAAAGTGGGAACTGGAAGTACATTAGCTGGTTGCAGTGGGCATCATATTACATATCAAGCAACTCCAGTTTATGAGGGTATCTCACACGAACTACTTCTTGTGAGGTGTTTGCTTAGGGTGTAGCACAATGAGGCCCATGGAGCATTACTCTAAAATAAATATTGACTTGAAAATTTGAGACATTCCTTAAAGTCTGGGCACAGTTAGAGCAATCCCTTCTATTCATTTATGCTACTTATCAGAATCCCTCTTGCATTTATAAACAATTGTATAACTTTGTCTGGATTTGCCTTTCTCAGATCAGTTCAATTTTGTTCATTCTTTATTCTCAATCTATTCTCAATTTTTTTTCATAGCTATAACTCTTCCTTGCTAGATGGAAGATGATAACTTCAGTTCTATAAAGACCTACTCATTAAAAACATTATATGTCAGCAGAGTTTATTATTAACCAAATTTCATACCAGTATTGGCTAATCCAGAATTGGACATTTTTATCCTCTTCTGAGCCGTTCACTCTTGCCTTGCCCTGAGAGAGAGGAGGGGGGAGGGAGGGAGGGAGGGAGGGAGACCTCCTCAATGAAGATTATATACCAAAACTTACTATGGTGATCCAGTGTGGAGTGGTAGATAATATTTTTTTGATTTTCCAGTCTACAGTACTGCTGAGAGAGAGAGAAAAAGTAACTCTCCCCAAATCACCCAACCTTCTTCCATACATAAGCAATTACATAACAGATGGTTATATATAATCTGCTTCATGCTAGGATAGAACATTACAGCATAGTCCACATTTAGCCAGTTCAGTGGGACTCCTGCCTAGGCTGTAATTATTCATTAGAGCAGAAAGATAGTTTACCCATTGGGTAAGTCTGCAATGTCCCATTCAATTTTTTCCTCCTGAACCAGAGACACGCATTAGCTGTAAAGCAAACCCCTATCTCTCCAGCTTAGCTTTCCAATTCCTGCACTCTAGTGTGGGCAGAGTTATATACATTTCCTTCTCACCCCTATGAGTGGTATTTGTTTTCCTTAATCTCAGGTCCTCAGGCCTGGGAATTACAGGGTTTGGCACAGAATCTTTTCCTGGCACTGCACTCTTCTGGGCAGAGAGCTCGGATATTGCTCTGGGATCTGTTGGAGCCACTCTCCTGTCTTAGGAGTCACAGCCCAAGTGTTCCTACCACCACTGGGACCACTTTGGCCTTGACTTTCCACACCCTCTTTATTTCCTCCTCCAGGTCCTGGTACCTAAAATTAGCAGGCTAGAGGAGTGATGCTAGCCAAACTATCTTAATGAGGCAGATTTTGATACTAGGCTGCCTTTGACTCTACCAGTCCAACTTTTGCTCTGATTCAGAGGATATGCTGTTTGGATGTCCCTGTAAAATTGAAACCTGTGAAATTGAATCCATTCCTGGTTGAACATGGTACAGGTAGTCCTCGACTTTACAGACTTTCATTTAGTGACCTTTACAGTGACAATAGCACTGAAAAAAGTGACGTATGACCCTTTTTCACTCTTACGACTGTTGCAGCCTCCCCAGGGGTGAAATGCTCCCAGTTCGGACCAGATTGCCTGATCCGGTAGCGATGGAGGCGGGTGTTTTGGAGAATCGGTAGCAAAAATCCCTCCCACCCCCATTGCCCAGCTGAGCTGCATAATCATCAGAGGCTTTTTTTTTAATTTTTAAAAGCATTTTTTCTACAACCTCTTTGGTCAAAAAATGCTTTTAAAAGTAAAAAAAAAAAGCCTCTGATGATCACGCGACTTAGCTGGGATCATCAGAGGCTTTTTTTTAAAAAAAAGCCTCTGCCGATGAGGCAAGTCAGCTGGGATCATCAGAAGCTTTAAAAGCATTTTTTTAAACAACCTCTTCAGCCAAAGAAGTTGTAGAAAAAATGGTTTTAAAAGTGAAAAAAAAAAAGTTGACCACGCCCACTCAGTCATATTACCCTCTCCACCAAGCCACGCCCACAGAACCAGTAGTAACAAATTTTACATTTCACCACTGAGCCTCCCCATGGTCACGTGATCAAAATTCGGCCATTTGGCAACTGGCTCATCCTTATAATGGTTGCAGTGTCCCAGGATCATGTGATCACCTTTCGCAATCTTCTGACAAACAAAGTCAATGGGGAAGCCAGATTCACTTAACAACCATATTACTAACGTAACAACTGTGGTGATTCACTTAACAACTGTGGCAAGAAAGATCTTTTTAAAAAGTGAGACAGTTGTTAAGTGAGGGGCAAAATTCACTTAACAACTGTCTCACTTTTGGGCTCAATTGTGGTCATATGTTGAGGACTACCTGTACCTATAGATTTCCCACAGTTACCTCTAGGGGAAAAAAAATCTTTATAAGCCACACAAAGTGCCCTGAATATGCCATAGAAATTTTAATAAAGGGAAGAAAATGGGAGGTGGTTGCAAACCTGTGCTTTCTTCTGAGTTGCCTCAGCTGCCCAGGAAAGGCAATACTGTACTGAAAGGAACCTGCAAGAGGAGGGAGGCTAGAAGGGCTGCTCAAAGAAGTTCTGTAAATAATTTTTTGCTGTGAATGGGCAGTCCAGCACCTATTGTGCACAATCCCTATACTATATTCTCAAAAGTTGCTTTCTACTTCTCAGACTGGGAGATAATTGCTCTACGTATTTGCTTGGGGACCTCACCTATTCATTCAGTTATATAAAAAGTTCTTACCTGTTTGCAAAAATATCCATAATGAATAATTTAAAAACACATAACATGTGTTTATTATACTGTATATTTTGTGTGTGTAAGCAAAAATTGCCTATTCTTCCTGAACACAAAGCTTGTGCAGGTAGATATATACAATATCAAATAACCACAATGAATATTTTAAAGCATATAATATGTATATGTTATGTGTGTATGTATATAGAATTACAAATATATGTGTATACTGTAATTAGGGCATCTGTCGGAACCCTGACATATAGCAAAAATAGCCCAATCTTCCTGAGTACAAAACTTGTGCAAGGGTTAAAAAAGAAGCATGTTTGAACAGACCAAGCTGGCAGAGATCTGAGGCCGCTGCTGATCAGCTTGGTTTTAATCCTTATGTAACAGATTTGTATCTCAGCCAGCTTTCTGCTGTCCTCCGGGCACAAAACATGTTTAATCCAAGAAGATGGACTCTGCAAATATGCAGTCTAAATTAGAACAAAACAACCCATTTTAGCTTTTGCTTGATTACGTGCAAAATTAGTTTTGTTGATTTGGAAAAGGTTTGGCTCATGTTCAGGAGGCCACCTTCAACACCAAGATGTTGAAGCACATTTGTTGATCAACATGTGAGGAAATGTGATCTGAATTTGAAAGCAAGATGATCAGCTTGATTTTGAAGCCTTGTGTCCCATTCCCAGATGCTTTGGGAATTTTTCAGGGTATTGATAAGTCTAAGATAGCCATGTCTGGGTCAGGAGTTCTGAGCTAACCCTACCATTCCAGAAGAATTTCTTGCTTGATAATAGAACCTCCACAGAATGAAATGGAGCAACCCTCTTTCTTTGCCGAGTTACTGGCTATCCTTATTGGGGCAATGGCAAAACCTTTCTGAGGGAGATTCACAGCAAGAAATATTTAGTCACAGTTGAGGAAAATTACACTTTTGTTGCGGTTACAATTCAGGGCAAAGTTAAGAGTTCAATGAATACGGTAGGTACACTTATGTTTGTGAGAGATCTACAGTTATACTATCTATTTACATTCAGATACACAAGCAAAGAGCTTAAAGGCATTCCCTCATATATATCCCCTATACGCCAAAGATGGAGAACCTCCAGCTCACTAACCTAAGGGAGGTTATCCAGCCTGCAGTATCACCGCTACCACAAGAGTAAGGCCATTCCCATCAGAAAGCTCTCCTTTTTCCAAATTGCTTCTTGCATTCTATGCTTTCCTGATAGTAGAAGATACAGGGCAGATGAGGGTGATAAGAGCTACTGTTAGAAGCATTCTGCTGGAAGTAGCAATAGCACTTAGACTTAGACTTATATACCTTTACAGTGCTTTACAGCCCTGCTCTAAGCAGTTTACAGAATCAGCATATTGCCCCCAACAATCTGGGTCCTCATTTTACCAACCTTTGAAGAATGGAAGTCTGAGTCAACCTTGAGCCTGGTGAGATTCAAACTGCCAAACGGCAGGCAGACGGGTGTCAGCAGAAGTAGCCTGCAATACTGCATTCTAACCACTGCGCCACTACAGCTCACAAGTACTTACAAGTATGGCTGTGTTTTGTTTGTTCTACACTTTCTCCAATGGGAAAGACTGGATTTTCGAGCAGGTTGTGGATAGAAGTGAAGACTGCTACCTGCTTATCCTGCATGGATTGTCAGTAATTTGCTCTGTATAGGCAAATTAAAAACATTAGCAATATCAATAGCACTTAGATTTATATACGGCTTCACAGTGATTTACAGTCCTCTCTAAGCTAGAGTCAGCATATTGTCCCCAACAATCTGGGTCCCAAGAGTGGGTTCTAAAATTTTTTACTACCGGTTCTGTGGGCGTGGCTTATTTTGTGGGCATGGCTTGATGGTCATGTGACAATTATTTAGGATTTAGCAGAGGTACTGGTCTACTAGGCTTTTAACTGCTTGCAGAGCTGTACCAATCTACCCATTTATTTTTTGCAGGCACTGGTCTACCTATTTATTTTTGCAGGCACTGATCTACTCATGTATTTTTGCAGGCACTGGTCTACCTATTTATTTTTGCAGGCACTGCTCTACTCATTTGTTTACTTTTAACACTGATCAGCTGTAGGGCGGCCCTTTGAAGCCCTGCGGCAAGAGTTTAAACAGTTTTTTTCCCTCTAGCCATCAACTGGGACTCAAGAGGCAGCAATAGATTACCCACATCCACCTGGTCACATGAAGCACTGCAGTTGTGAAATGAGTGACACAGTTGTTAAGAATGCTGCAATGGGCATAAATGATGACCGGTCATAAGTGTGAGGACAGGTCAAAAGTGTCAGAAACCACTTTTTTCAGCCCTCTAGGTAGTTCCTATGTGCATAGGGACTACTCAGAGAGCTGAAAAAGTTATTTATGACTGTCCTCACATTTTACATTTTGCACCCTATCTTGTCACCATGGTGAAGAGAAATGAGTGACACTGTTGTTAAGAATGCTGCAATGGGCATAAATGTGAGGATGGTCATAAGTGTGAGGATGGTCAAAAGTGTGAGGACCGGTCAAAAATGACTTTTTTCAGCCCTCTGAGTAGTCCCTATGCACATAGCCATGCCCATCCAGTCACATGACCAGCTAGCCACACCCACCCAGTCACATGACCACCAAGCCACACACCCCCAAATAAGCCACGCCCACAGAACCAGTTGTTTAAAAAATTGAATCCCACCACTGGTTACAGCTACTGTGGATTGCATCAACATCTTTCCATAAATCCTATTTTCTAAGGCAGGTGATGGTTTGGGTTGAACTCAGAGAACCAGTTCAGGTGCTCACATTATTAAAGGTAAAAAAGAAATAACTTAAATATAGCTCAGAAAGGTATGAACACTCTGTATCTGCTTGCAGTCTGAAATGATACCATCTAGGGTAATTTTGTCTTGTAATTCACGCGAACGCATAGACTGTAAAACAGAGCCTGGAAGATCATGAAATGACAGTGATGCTGATAATGATCAAAGAAACAGACTCTAAAGAAAAGTAGCATGTGTCATTCTCAGCTGCTGTCATTGGTATCCTGATTGATTTTAGCCTAACAACACCTCTCTTGGTTGAACAAAATAACTTTCTATGAATAGCTGCTAGTCAAAATCTGTAAATCCAAACTAAGCTATTTACAGCAGCCAACAAATCCCACATTCAGAAGTGATACTGTATTTTCAGAAAGCCTGGGGAATATCCACCAGTGCTACACATTGCTACTTCTGTTATGGACACAGAGATGAACTGTGTAAAGAGGCCTCCTGATGTGAGATTTAGCAAATGACATTTACATCTTGTAAAAACTAACTCACCCTATTGCATTTGTGTATGTGTATGTATGCACACAGATATACACACAAACTGCTATCTTTCTATCTGTCTCTGTGTGTGTCTAATCAAATCTAATCTATCTCACATTTCTCAGTTGTTGATTTATATGAATCAGTTGTGCCCGCTCTGTTTGTTATGCACTGGGTGGATTGTCCATCTTTTAAAAAATATTTTCACACTCATTCACACAGTAGAGTTTGTTTGACCATTTTCATATCCAGGAAGCCCAGTAAGAACCTTACGGAAACAAAAGCCCAGTAACATCTTCTGGCTTGTAGTCCAGTGGCTGGTAGAAAAACAAAATGCCTGTGTTGCTGAAGTTTAGCCTACATGGTTTTATCTAACCACTTTTGAAAACTATTTAAGTTGGCCATCATTTCTACATCGGATAAAAGAATTATATTGTTTAATGATATGTAATATGAAGGATGTCTTAACTGGGGGGTGGGGTTTGTCCAAAAAGTCAAGGTAGTAATCATCATAATGGGATTTAAGCTCCATCCCTTAGTACATCCTTGCAATGTCAATACAAGGGCAAAATAGTTGGGGTTTTGATAACACAGACCTGTGTAAAACTATGGCATACTGTACGGTATTATTCTATAGGAAGTTTTACTTTCTCATTCTTTTCCTAATGATCCTTCAAATGATTCTGGAACAAGGAGAAACATTTAACCCCACCCTAAACTATATCTGTAATCCAAACATTTGTTGTTAGGAAACAAAAATAAATATGTGTTTCAATAATGGATTTGCTAACTGACTTCCAGGAGCTCCATGGCACCTGATAGATTACGACAGAAAATGTTTTTATAGATTTGAGTCTATGTTATGAGTATGACATGCAAATTAGAGTTAGACTTTGAGTTTTCTAATCCACTCCGTTGCTCAAGCAGATTTATACCACTGCAGACAAACGGCTGTCTAATATCTTCTTAAAAACATCTAGTCATAGAAGACTCACAACTTCTGGAGGCAAGCTGTTTCACTGATTAATTTATCTCACTATCAAGAAATGTCTCCTTAATTCTAGGTTAGAGCTCTCTTTGTTACTTCTTGTCCTGCACTCAGGTGATTTAGAAAATAGGTTGCTCCCCTCTTCTCTGTGACAATGCCTCAAATATTAGAAGACTGCTACCATGTTATCCCTAGTCCTTCTCTTTGTTAGACATACGCAGTTCCTGCAACCATTCATCATCTGTTTTAGCCTCCAACACCCTAACATTCTCTTCATTCTTTCTAGAGTCTCAATGTATTTTGTATTGATCAAATCTGGACACAGTATTCCAGGTGTGGTCTTACTAAAGCAGTGTAAAGCAGAACATGACCTTGATACTATCCTTCTGTTGATGCAGCCTAGGACTGCATTTGATGGCTTTTTTGGCAGCTGCAGCAAACTGCTGGCTCATATTTAACTGATTGTCCATTAGGACTCCTACATCTCTCTTACAGTTACAGCTGTTGAGCCAGATACCACCTATTCTATGCCTGGCCATTTTGCCTGATGTTGCCTGATGTGTTATTCAAAGTCTGTGGATAGGTAAAGAAAAGAATAAAAAGGAACTCTGAAATATGATTGCTTCTAATATATTAATCTTGAACCATATTTGTATATACAGACAATAATTAGCTCATTCATTATTTTCTCTACATAGCCCTATTCAGCTATAATGCCCCATGAAACCCTGTTTGCAGATTTTACTAGTTGCCTCATTTTCATGTCTCTATCAGAATTAAGTCATTCAGGAACAGCTGGGAAGGGCCAGAATACAAGCCAGAAATCTGAAATGGCACAGTGTTACTTTAGATCACAGAGCACACTCTGATTACACAAATTGGTTTTGAGCAATATTAAGTCAAACATTTCCAGGATGTTCAATCATTTTCAGTGCTATTATTAAATGAGGAAGGCCTGGAAAAAGTCTGCATCTTAGGGTTAGAAAGGCAATACTGAGATTTTATTTTAAAATCCTATTAGGTTATAAGTAAAACTCTCGTATAGTACAGATAAATAAAACTCTCATATAGTTCCTTCCAACTAAGATTCACATCAGAACAAATCCTAAATCTCCTTGATATCTGGTCTGGGTGGGTGTCCATTGCTTGAAGATCACTGAGTCTTCATAAGAGGCTCAATTCTCACAGAGAAAACTCACATGGGGCATTTGGGATGCTACCCTCTGACCCTCTTTCCAAGTACATTTGTGTCTGGAATTCCGCCAGCCCTTCTGCTTAAAACCAATGTCCCTCTAATGTATTTTACTTCAACAATGTCTTATTAAAATGACAGAAGTGAAGTGGTATTCATGGACTCAAGACCTCTGCTCTACTCTGCTCTGCTCTTCCCTCCCCTCCCCACTCCTACACTGTAGCGACCATTGAAATGAAGCAAGGCTGGAGCAGGAAAGTTGGGAAGGGGGGTGGGTGGGACAGAGCTCTCATTATTTTTCTAGACATGAAAAACAAAGGCAATTTTAGGCTGTTGTTGCTGTTCCCCATAGTTTTCTACCATTTTGAAGCAGGCAGTGCAATGAACTAGTGTACACCCTATCCATGGGGTGTAAACAGAGCATGTAGCTTGGTAAGCCAAACTCAGGTACATAGGAGATATGTACAGTGGTGAGATGACAGCTAAAATACTCAAAAAGTCAATTCCAAAAGAAATGAGACAAAGCCAGAGATCTAGAGAAGCAGGTACAGATAATTATCCAGAGACAGGCATTTGATAGAGGAAATAAAGGTCATGATCTGAAGAAGAACTGCAAATTTATGTGTAGAGTTCTAAACCCATTAGGATTCATTTGTTCCCATGAAGTAAAGTTGCCCAGATTGCCCAACATGAGGAGATAAGAACTTTATTCCAGGTCAGACTGATTCATTTAGCATAGTATATTTTCTCCAACCTTGCCAAAGACTCTTTGCACTTCAGCTCCCAGAATCCTCTAGCCAACCTGGCTATTGTTGAGATTTCTGGGGTTAAAGTTCACCCAGCTAGTGGAGGACACCCAGACTGGATAGATATGGAAGACTTTGTATTCTTTCAGACAGGAGTCTTTTCCAGTTGTATCTTGGTATTCCAAAACCATCTGCATAAGCTCTCTCACTAAGCTACTGCTTTTCTTATAGCTGAGGTACCAGGAAAATGATACAAAGTTAGAAAAAGCTGTATGTAATAGCAGATATTTCCCCCCCTGGAGAGCTGTATTTCGTGAATCTAAATCAAGGCAGCAAAAACTCCTGCACATAATTTAGAACACCCTTGCATAACTGAAGTTACGTTCTTACCAAAAAATGATGGTAGAAAATGTCATTGCCAGTGGCATGAATCGTAATTATTTCCATTTTAGAAGTCTTATATAACAAGCAGTCTGTTCTACCATGTGCCTTTCAGTTCAAGCGTACGTGATTTATAACAGCTGATTTTTGTTTTTGTAGGTTAAAGGCAGAAGATAATTTTTTATCTGGGTGGAATGAATTGATCCTCACTCCGAAAGACTTGGCAGTGCCAAGGAATACTGTATGCCAATTGATAAGCAGATTTACAGACTTCCTGCTAACTAAATAAGTAATAATGAGCTGGCTTGGCAGTATATGAATCTTGGAGCCCACTGCACTCCAACTTCGTTTCTGATTAAAATGTGGAAATGTAGTTCAAATTCTTCCATTCTAATGGAAGGAGATGGGAAAAAATGTTGGGGAAAAGCAATAAGCTAATATGCATTACACTTGTTTCCTGTAAATTTTGAAACTGCAATTTTAAACTGGAACATAGGGAAGAAAGGGTGCCTAAGAGGCATAAGTGCTTGACTGGAAATTCAGCAGAACAATGTTTAGTTGTACCTTTAAACCTTGTTCTGCTGAATTCCAGTCAAGCAGTTTTGCTTCTTCTTCCTCTCCCTTCTTGTAGTATTCCAGTTTTCCCTAAAACATAGGTTCTGTGCAGTGGTGGGTTTCAATTTTTTTTACTACCGGTTCTGTGGGCATGGCTTGGTGGGTGTACCTTGGTGGGCATGGCAGGGGAAGGATACTGCAAAATCCCCATTCCCTCCCCACTCCTGGGGGAAGGATATTGCAAAATCTCCCTTCCCACCCCACTCTGGGGCCAGCCAGAGGTGGTATTTGCTGGTTCTCCAAAGTGCTCAAAATTTCTGCTACTGGTTCTCCAGAACCTGTCAGAACTTGCTGGATTTCACCCCTGGTGGGATGTCTCCACGCCACCCACCCCACTCAATGTTGATAAACTGGGATGAATTGGGAAGGGGCATTACGGGTGGCAGAATTATTTTGCGGGGAGTTCAGATGAGGCGAGGAGGAACAAAGCAGGAAGACAAGGTGGGGTTGAAGAAGAGGAAAAGAGGGGGGTGGGTTCTAAATTTTTTTACTACCTGTTCTGTGGGCGTGGCTTATTTTGTGGGTGTGGCTTGATGGTCATGTGACAATTCTTTAGGATTTAGCAGAGGTACTGGTCTACCAAGCTTTTAACTGCTTGCAGAGCTGTATCGGTCTACTGATTTGTTTTTGGAGGCAGCAGTCTACTCATTTGTTTTTGGAGGCACCGGTCTACTCATTCATTTTTGGAGGCACCAGTCTACCACCACACTGCCTTTTAACACTGATCAGCTGTAGGGCCACCTTTTGAAGCCCCACGGCAAGAGTTTAAACAGTTTTTTTCCTTCTAGCCAATCAGCTGGGACTCAGGAGGCAGCAATAGATTGGGGGTGGGGCCAAATAAAAGGTACAAATAACGCAGGGGGGGCAGGGGGCCCTAGCTCCCGAACAAAGAGAACCGGTTCGGTGACATCATATCGTCACCGCTACCAACTCGGCCGAACCGGGCCGAACCGTGAGGAACCCACCACTGGTTCTGTGGCCATTTAGCATGATCGTTTCCACTCAAAGTCTGAATGTGGACCCAGATTCCCCCAAGTTATCTCCCAGACCATACCTCTCTGAGAAACAAGTCTAAATATCAATAACTTACAAATTGCAAATTATTGTTTTAAAAAGATGTGGTGGAATGTAGTATGGATTTCCAGGAAGGAGGAGTTGCATTCCAGAAGACCAAGAGACAGCAGTTTAGAGAGTTTGGTTGAGAGAAATAGGATTAAGATAGTTCCTTTCTAAACACTCTCAGAATTTGCTATAGTTCGTCAAGATATAGATGAGAAACAATAAGCTTAGAAGTTATTTTGCATGTCTTTCTTGGTTTTTGGAGCCTGATTTTTAAAAAATCATCATTGGATTTTTAATAATCCAGTCAAATAAAGACAGAACAAAACCATTAGGTCAGGAACATTTAGGATCAATTGGGAAAGAAAAGCAAAAGAACTAGAGAGAAGAATAAAATATAGTAAATGACTTCAACAGCCTCTGGAGTCTGGAAATCCAGACAACTGATAGATGAACTATCTGAACAATCACATTATTTTCATAAGAAGATGGCTATGCTGAAAGATTTTCTGGCCAGTCTCACTTTTTGTTGTTACTAAAACCACCATTTATAAATGTCAATATGACCCATGGTATTTCAGAATAGAGTATACATTATATGCCATTAGGATGCAATACAATGTGCTTTGTCCATCTGTGATTAGCAATGGTTACCTAGATAACCACTGCATTAATGTGATACTACAGCAGTTCCTCAAAGTGTGGTGTAGAGATCCGGGGGGGGGGGGGTGTTCCTTGGGACCCTTTCAGGGAATTTGAAGTCAAATAAATAAATATAGAAATATAATAGATAATTACTAATAGAATAATCTAGACAATAGATAATTATAATAGAATCGTTAGATTTTTTTTAAGAATATGAAGGGCTCCTCATTTTTAAGAGTGTAAAGGAGACCTGAAACCGAAATGTTTGAGAACTGCTGTGATACTGCATACCACTTTTAGATGGTAATATTTGAATGGATTCCTATTTTTACTTTGTGATCAAGTACTTTGTACTTTTCTCACCTCATACATGCCAATGGAATGAATGTATTTGACAAAGACACCATTTGATTTCAAAAATGTACAGACCAGGACTAATTATTTAACAATAGATAAACCTGAAAAGAGCTCAGATGAGTCACAAACATCAATATCGAAGTCTAACAAGATACACCCAGCTGAATCAGATAACTATAAGAGCATATCAACATGCTTTTCTCAGACAGCCTAGGCTGAGAAATATCCCAATCCCTAGGATAGTGATGATTTAGAGCTTGAACCTACAAGCAGGATACTCCCAGGTCAAGCATGCCTTAAACATTCTCCCACATACCAGCATAGATAACAGAATTTATTTTGATCCTCTGCACCAAGAGGAGGCCCCTACTGCTGTACTTAACTCACACTCTAGGTTACAGTATTTGGGAAGCATTGAGAATGAATGAAAAAAAAATCAGCTAATAATTGTTCTTTAATTTCTGATTTCAGAAATTGCAGTGACAATGGCAATGACAATGATCAATGGCTAAGAATCAAATGGAATGGAACAACTTACTAGCTTAGGTAATTCAAATGAAATTAAAAAACATTCCTCCTGGTCATGCTATAATGCTGTGGGCTGTGCATGCACACACGTGCACCAATAAATATTGGACAGATGGAATCTTGGTTTGACAAAAAATTTGGCATCTGTATATGGTGGCTACTTATAGTTTTAGATTGGTTGCCTACCTGTAAGCATTTACTTATGTAGTAGTACATCTATTACTTAAGATTTTTGAAAGGGAAACACTTGTATTAATGATGGCTTGAAGATCACTGATGAAATATTTGAATGGCCTTAACTGGAAATTTAAGTTTAGCTAGATGGTAGGTTCAAATTGATTTTCCTAAGTAAAAGAAATAAAATAACCAGAATCAAATATGGTTAGTATTTTGATTTATTTATATTACCAAGAAATTCAACGAAAGTTGGGGGCGGGGAGAAAATAATGGCAAATTATTTCTGAACAATTGCCAAGCAAACTGTAAGGACACACACAAATTGAGCTTGCTTTAAAGAATAGTTTATGTAACTGAGAGTTGTAGGAAACAATGTACTCTTATTTTCTCTTTGGGATCTGTGTTGTGGATGGCTGGATGGCTGGATGGCTGGATGGATAGATAGACAGACAGACAGACAGACAGACAGACAAAACAGAGAAAAAGATATCATTTCCCAGCAAAATTTAAAAGATGGAGGATTGAGATGTGCTGGGGTTTAAACCCCTAATTTGTTTGAGAAAACTATAAAAAGATTTCACTTTCCTATTAAAGAGCTACAAAGGAAAAAAAATTCTTGAGAGAGAATGAAAAACTCCAAATTGATTATTTTCTCTTTTGGATCTGTGTTCTAAACATGTTCCTGAAAGCAGCATGGCTGTGTAGTTCCATTTTTTGAGACTAAAATGCTAACAATTTGATATATTCATGTAGCTCATTATGAAAATAAAAATGGACAGTGGAAATTCCAAGTTATTGCTGAATATTGATAACTACATGTTCAGTGTAATGTCAAACCTTGTGTTTAGTGCATTTGCCGTTGACAACAAAGAAATGAAGTGGTAATACTGTAACCTTGTTTTCTTAAGATCAAGAATAAAGATGGACAATGTGCTGTTGTAAGGACAAGATTAATCCTAGATAGTAAGCAATAATAGATAAGTTCATGAAGGATAAAGTCATTTCAATATGCAAAGATCACAATAAACCAATAATCTGGTCAATGTGATATACAACTGTGAAACTGGACACTAAGAATGAGCAAAAGAAACAACGTAAACATTTTTAAATTATGTATTTGGAAATGGCTACTAAGGGTACCATATACTGCCAAAATAACTAATAATTATCCCCTGAGGCAATCAGAAATTCATGTACTTAGACATGACAATAAACTAGAAAAAATAATTATGTTTGGCAAAGTTGAGGCCGGGTTTGAATTGATGTAGTTGCCTTATTTGATTGTAAATAAAAGATATCATGGTGTATTCTAGATGGGAGCTGCAGTCATTGTATTGTGAGTATGTATAGCAGTCAGCTGGTTTTCTTGAGGGTGTTTAAATATTCATTATATAGATTTATGGTAATGTCCAGAAAAAAAAGTCTCTGCAGGAATTGGTATGTTAGAATTATTAATTATACTTGTCGGGGTCCATTGTTTATGAATCCAACTAAAAATCATCAGTGAATCTCGGAGAGAGAATAGGATGGCAATTGCTGAGGAAGTCTTATTCTCCCTCAAATATCAACATGTTGTGATGCCATACAAATTCATATGGTATACTATGTTTCTAATCTGGAAATATATGTTTGATCCCAAAGAAAATTACTAATGAACAATTAGTGACAGCAGTTAGCCATCTTTGTGCCACTTCTTAATATACACAATCTCGACACTGATGATTGTTAGGACAGTCATCTGAAAAGAGGAGATTAGCTTGAATGGAGAACAAAGCAATTTACAATTTATAACTACATTCAGCTTTTCAGTGGAACTATCCTTTGAGGTGGTTTTGGAAAAGGAGAAAAGAGCGGGAGTTTTCCAGTAGCAGGAAAGACCTCATAAAATAAAAGTGTTAGGATGGAGATTGAGCTGGTCATTTCAGCAATCAATTGTTCCAGCAGTATTTCCTGCAATCAATCAATCTCATATAATTCTATCAGTTTCTTCTCTCCCACATCCAGATCTCTCCCAGTTATTTTTTCACAACATTAAAAGGGTTTTGTCATATTTTTTATTGAATGCTTGAGTGAACAAATAAGCAAATAGATGAGCTGGAGTCACCCTCTCCTCTGCCCGAGTTGTGTGTTCTAGTTCTGTCACCACAAAGGGGTTTGTGTGGCCATACGTATTATTTATTCTTTTGATTATTTGAGAGCAGGGTGAGGTTGGCAGCATTTTGTTTTCCATTTCAGCTTTGACAGCACTAGGCATTATTTGATGCCCATTCTTATTATGCCAGTCAGACACTTAGTGTTTACTGGCTACTTGGGGTGTTGCTGGTTCATAAAGGCAGGACTGGATTTCTTGGTCACTTGCAGTTACCAGTTGAAGATGAAAGTCACTTGTATCAATCACTCGATCTTTAAACTACACAAGACCATTCCTCCCCCCTTGTTACCCTATCAACCATATTAATTTTGAACACAGGATTAATGCTTTTTCAAAAAACTTGTGCTTAGAAATAGCCTAACAAACCACAAGCATTGAGAACCTCCATGTCTATGACTTGATGTCAGACAGCTGAACAGGTAGATAAACACCATTCCAAAAACGATAGGTGTTATTTTTTTCCTGCTGGCAGACATCATCGGTAGGAAGGGAATTCACTAATTGTTTTCCTTAAATTATACTACATAAAATAAGAATATCAGAATATGTTCTCTTAGCAGAATATAGATTGGCAATGAGGACAATACTATCTATGCCAGCATACTTTTCTGCCACTTCATTGACAGACGGGCAGCAGTTTAACATCACCATCTGGTTTGATCCTTAGAAGCTCTTTAGGCCACCTGCCTATCTGTTTCTCCAATCTTTAGCCAGCTGTACACATTTAAATACCTTTACTTTTTCAATTCTATACAGCTATTTATAGCACAACAATCTACAGCTTGTCTACCGTATATTTTTCTAAGCTGGGGCGTATGGAGAATGCCAGCCACTATTCACTCTTGTCGTCAGCAGGATAGTTAATAACTGTGTATCTTTTGAGCCCATAATTCCTACTCCTCACTGTACTGGGCTGTGAAGTGACAACAACTTTTCATTCTTTCTCCATAAAAGTAAAATAAAATGGCTTGCAAACAAGAGATGGAGAAAGGAAAGTTGATTATGAAACATGAAAATAAACAAACTTAGACTGTTATTTCAATAATTCCATGGCTATGATGATGTAACATTTACCAAAGCTGTTTTACAGTACTGTTTCTGAAATCAGGTGATAGCTGCCACTTGTTTTGTGCCAGCATCTTTTCTGTGGCATAATTACAGTTGTATGAAAAATAACATTTATACTAATTATTCTGTTTCTTGCTTTTATCTGTAGACCTGTTTCTAATGCTTCTGTCCTCCTTTTATTGCTTTAAGAAACTAGTTAGCTAGCTATCAGAATATTGCCTACAACTTTGAGACAACCAAGTTCTGCCAGTGATCAGGGGACCTTCCCAGGAGAGGCCAGTTGGAACCAGCAATGCCAACTGCAGAACTGAATATAGCAACGTTTCTTTCTTATAGAAGGCATTTTGCTGACCATTATTGTGCTACAGCATAGTTGTAAAACAACATTTCCAGTGAGAAGGCATTCCTAGTACCAGAACCCAAGGCAAAATTATTAAGAGAAGTAAAAATAAAGTGCACAAACAAAAAAGTCAGTTTATTCAAATTGTTGCTTGGAAATGAGAAAGAAAAAAGCGGAGGAACTTAGAAATTCAAGAAGGAGAAGGAAGCTTTTCTATCCCAGTGTTACTACTTACTCCAGAAACAAGATGGTCCCCTCTTTGTATTTTGTGGCCTGGTGCCTTTGGTCTCTACCAGGCAGAGCAGGACTTCAAGGAACCAACCCTCCAGCACCAAGGAGTTCTCAGCCCCTTCCTCCATCACCATTTCATCACTGGATGTCCTTCCACCAGCCATGGCTTGACAACAGTTAGTTAACAAACCACCCACTTGGAATCTTGCACCAGGGGCAGGGGAGAGGTAAGTAGGAGCTCCTTAGTAGCTGTCCCTTAATTGTGTCAGAGAAATTACTCATGGAGAGTGGGAGGATTGTTGAGCTGTAAATGTCTTTCCAGGAATCCAAGGGGCTTTTGTTCTTGAGGTTGTCAGCCTAGCTGGGTTTCTTAGGTGAGATTTTCTTCACACACTCACACCTGCGCCCAGAGTTGAGGCATGAATTCCCACTGGCCTTGTTGCCAAAACTTATTTACCTTTGAGATAGAAGAGCTGTTCTCTCTTCTGTTCAACTCACTCCTTGCCTCCTGTTCCTCACCAGAAAAAGGTGGTACATGAACTTGTGTTCCTTTTCCAAGACCAGCCAATCAGCTTATCAATCTTTTTCCCTGCTGCAAGCCCTTTGTGGGTAAGAAGTGGTCCCCATGGATTGAGAATCTGCAAGAGCTGCTACCCCCCTCCCCCCAACAAAGACCCGCCATGCCTGCATTTGGGAGATGGTTTTAGTACCTGGATTGCAGCACTGAATGATATTCCATGATGTTACCCATAGACACAGGGCTTTATAGTGCTTTATAGAGTGCTTTACCTTCAGCAACTGGGGAGATACCAGTATCCCCATTAGCCACTTTCTGAGCGTACACAAAGATGACAGCTCTTTAGGTGGGTTCAAAACCGAATTCCCTCAGCAACTGGGGAAATATCCCCAATGGCCACTTTTTGAACTTGCACAGTAATAACCATTCTCTTGGGACCAGGATGGGTCCCAAGTGCCCTGTGTCCTCTGCCTTTTGTATGGGAAACTGTCCATTCTTGTCAGGCCCAGACCAAGAAGTATACAGAACAATCCAACTGAAGTCCAGTTCTTTTTGTTCACACCTAATAGGCAGAATCTTGCCAGGCTAAACTAATACTCTTACTCTGACAGATGTACCCCAGGATATTCTAGGGAGTGGATATCCTAACTCTCTTCCTTTATCTCTGATCCAGCTCCAGGCAATGGTGCCTAGTCTTGCCCATCCTTGGAATTCCCCTCCCTCCTGGAAAACTGCTGCTTCATTGTAGTCCATCACACCACCTCACCCTTCACAGGCACCATTCATCACAGTTCATGAGCAATGCAAAAGCCCAATCACGTGACATAAATCACATAGCAACTTGCTTCTTGGGTAATTTGATTTTTACTTCCCCTTTGGGCCAGCACAGCTTATCTCCTGCCCCACTTTAGAAAGTCTAAGTCTAACTCCTGCCTACTCTTATTCCTGGAAGGGGGGTGGAGGGGTGAGGGCTGGGGCACAAAAGTGAAAACAGACTTTGGGGGAAGTGCAATAGGGGCAAGTTGGTCTCTCTGATGTCATTTAAAGCCACTTCCACTCAGGCTTCCAAGTGAGGACTATGGCAAACTAAGATATCTTCAAGGGAGCAGAGATGGCATTGTGGTGTAGACCAGTGACCTGGCAACAAGCCTGGCCCAGGACAGTTCTTTGGGAGAGATGGCACAATCACGTACTTAAAGCTCCTCAAGAGACCACCTCCTCAAGATAATGCTTGCAGCTAATTTATAAGTATAGTGGTTGGGAGACAAAGAACAGAAATCTAGGTCTTAGGCACATTACAACCTTTAAGAACTCTGGGCTCAATTAAAACCTCATTTTCTTAAACACATTTGGATATAATTTAAAGTTAGAGATATTCAGACCAGCAGAAGGGGAAAAAAATCACTTCATGAGTCCCCTTCATTTCAAATTCATCAACCTGTGAAGGCCCCTACCTTTCCTCTTGGGAAAATGCCACTTCTTCAAACTCGGAGGTGCTACCTGTGTTAATGGATCAGGACTCATTTCCCACTTCACATCCTTTAGGCTTCTAGTCTTGTCCAAAGGCAGGATTTCTTGATTCTTTAAATTATAACCCGAACTTTTGTCATCTGAATACAGCCTAAAGGGGGCTAATCGCTGCTTGGGAAAATAAGATGATATGCGATTTTCAGTTTCAGATTGTCAAACAAGGGCTGGCCACCTTGACTGAAGCAGACAAATCAAGGTCAGGGACATCTGGCAATTGGATTGTAAAGAAAATTGCACTAATTGGCAGATACAACTATCCTTGATTTGCCTTTGTGACACTTTTAGAGGAAAAGGGAGTAGCAAGGATACTTTGCTCTCCCAAATCATGTAAATCCCCAGCCTCTTTTTCTCTGGTTTGTCATCACTGAGGAAGAGATTGAAGGAGCCAAAGATCAAAACTAGTCATGGGCCTTCTTTCAAGAGTGGGCATATAGATGATTTAACCCTAATCCTAACCCTGAGCCATTCTTTCTTTTTCAGAGAAAGAGAAGGAAAGGAGGTGAATTTCCCTGAGAAGGTGATTCCAGCAGGCTTTGGCCCCCACTCAGTCCTTTCAACTGGCTAGGATGGGAAGTTTCTTGTTTCCTTTTGCCATCCCCTTTTTCTTTTGTGCTGTCATTTTAAGTTAGGTACTTACTTTACTGAACTTTAAGCATGCACTCCATGTCCAGGTGCCTTCATTGTCTAGTCTCCCTTTGGCCTAAATGGGCCCCCATCCCACTGATTAAGGAGAAAAGAGAAAGCCTTCCTGTCCCATTTCAATTAGTTATATATTAGATGATTCTCGTAGCCTTTTTTGCTTCAGGATGATGATGCAACTGCTTTCCTGGGGTCTTAAGAATCCACCTTGGGAGCAATTATCTTGTTGAATCTTCCAGGTTGTGGGTCCTGATGGTACCATGGACTTTTATTGAACATTAAAAATGATAATTGTTTGTTTCAACGTATAAATCCAACATTCTCTGCATACCAAAACAATGGTGCAAAGTTCAGTCCCTTAAGAAAAGTGCATTCAGAAGCCTTAGGTTAAGAGAATGTTGCTTCCAAAATAATCACCCACTGTTCTCCAAATCAGCTACATGGAATAGGAGGAGATTATGGTCCCTTCCCTCAGACACCCTTTCTATACCAGGGGGATGGGCTGTCTAAACAATTTGGGTGAAATGGGAGAAGGTAGAAGCGGACCTTGGGGGAGAAGACTTTTAACCCAGGGGAGGGAGAAGCAACAGGAAGCGGTTTAGAGCAGCTGCCCCTTAATTGTGCCAGGAAGAATTACACAAGTTAAGTGGGATTTCTTGGAAAGGCTCTGCAAATGTTACCTTGCCCTCCAAAACCATAAAAGTCTTCCCAGGAATGCAAAGGCTCTTCTTGGGTTTGCTAGGTTTGTCAGGCTCCCTAGTGAGAATTTCTTCCCCACCCCCACCCAAAATTATTTGAGGCACAACTTCCATTTTTCCAACTCTTCCTTACCCCTGAAATGGCAGGACTGTCCTCATCACGAGAGCTTGATGCGCAACTCACTTCTGTGCTCTTGGGTCCTGACAGGAGGAAAAAGTTGAGTTGTGGAAGAACATCCAGCTAGTTTATCTTCCCTTTTCCAAGACTAGCCAGTCTGTTTTTTTTTTCCCTGAAGCGGTTTTGGGGCAGTAGAGGCTCTTGTAGACTCTTGTGGCATGTCATTGCTCCTCGCTTGAGGTTTAGAAGGCTTTGGTATCTTGTCAGGTGGCACAGGAAGGTCTTCTCCCTGGTGCCTACAAAACAAGAACCTGGACACCTTTCAAAGATATTCTGTCAGGAGAGGAGGACAGAGAAAAAGACCTGAGTGAAGGAGAGGGAATTGGGGCCCTTTCTCCCCTCCTCTCTGGTTCTTGGCAGCTGAGGGCCACACTTACTCTTAATAGCCTTCTTAACGAATGAAGGTGAATATACATATCCCATGATAATGTTGCAGGATCCAATCTGGGTCAGTCCCAGGATCAGAGGTTTAGTCTTCCAAGCTTTCGGACTTGTGCTGGAGCCCATCCTCAGGGAACATCCCTCTAGCAGTGTGTGTGCCTTTGGCTATTCTATGTGTGGTATTTATATGGTGTCTGGTTGTGTGTGGCTTTTTAGTCATTGATTGGAGTGTTGATGGACAACTATTAAGTAGTTGGCTGTTGTTTTCTTTTGCTACCAAGCTCTCACCTCCTAAGTACTTCATAAGCTGATGGTAAATCAGCAATCCTATGTACTGACAAGGGGCCCATTTCCCAGGTTTCAATCAGTTCTCTGGCTATTTTTGTACCTGCCTGTCCAACAATCTTAGTAGCTCCTACACCTCAATGTATATCCTTGTTGATTGCAAGGCAATCCACCAGGCGATCCAATGAATTTGGGTCTCCTCGTTTGACTACTTGTGTGTGTTCTTGCAATCTGATGGTTAGCTTCCTCCCCATCTGTCCGACATAATCACAGTCATAGTCACAGCCTTCTTAATGCCATAGCAGAGACCAGATAGACCTACAGGGAAAGTGGTGGTAGAATGAGAGGCCATAAGAGAAATCAGAAGGGGTTTCTATATGCTACCAAGCCAGGCCAGTAGGAGAGGACACTGGCTGATGGTTTTGTAAGCAGGCATACAACCTCGTCCCCTCAGTAACTGGTTTTTCACCATGGTCACGTTCACATCTACCCAAAGATGGTGGTTGTCTCCTAGGTACAGTGGATGAGCAGTTCAGGGGTTTATTCTCTTGGTTACCTATGACCTCTGCCTTTCATATGGGAAATTGTCTGTTCATTTAACAATGTAAAGGCACAATCACCTGTAGCACAAAAAAACAGGGAAACCAACTTATTTCATCTCTAGGCCTGCTGGGAAATTTGACTTTCCTTTCTCCACCCCTTTCTCCTGCCCATCTTTTAAAGGGTCTGAATCCTGTCTGCTCAGAGAATTTCATTTTTTTTCCTACCAGAATGAGGGTTTAAAATCCAAAACTGACAACTGAATATGGGTGTGTGTGCAAGAGGGGAGCAATTTCTTCAATGTCATTCAAATTGACCTCCCCATATGCAGCCACCCTGGAAGTCCTATTGGTCCTATAGAAAGCCCAAGAGAATCACCAGTCATACATCATAGATCCAGAGCAATGGCAGGAGTGGGGTTGTCATGACAAAAGCTGCCATCCACTCTTCATAACTCAAAACCAGCTACATCTGGCCCTTTGCCCGCTCTGCCCTGTCTGCCTCTTTTCAAAAGAAGCATAACAAAAAATAAAAATAAAAGACAGCTTTCCCAATTTGATGAGACATTTATAATATATGTTTGAAACTAATAAATCCTGGTTGAAAGCTCATTTGAGGAATGAACTCAGGATGAGCTTCTACATTGCAACCGAGGCTAGAATTCTACAAAATTTATTGTATGCAGCTCAGTTTTAAACTCCACCTTAAATCTTGATTTGTTACCTGTAATTTTAAGCTTCATTATTAGCTTCTTTAATAAAGGTCATATTTAGCAGGGCATCTATGCCTCTTTTAGAAGTGTGGGAAACCAGGTCTGTAAATTGAGTCATGGCAACTGGGTTTATTTTCTTGTTGGTTTGAGATGTTCCGCTGTCCATTCATCCAAGCAGCTTCTTCAGTCTGAACATGTTGGTTAGGGGAGTCTGCAGAGTCGTTGGAATGTACCAATTCCTAAAAAAAATAGGGGAATTCCTGCATCCATCTCAGGGTTTTTTCAACAACTGTGTTTTGATGAAAATGAACAAGAAAATAACTCCAGTTGCCATTAGTCAACTTCCAGACAATTCTATCTGGATGATTGAGAATCTTCCCTGATTGCCAAGCCCTTTGGGGAAGAAATGCTGAGGTTGGTGTGGGAATACCCCTAAGAATGTTAGGAGTTGGTACATTCCAACGAATCTCTCCCTATGCAGATTCCACTCTGCAAAGGAATAATGTTTTCTCCCTCAAAATTCTCAAATTCTCCCTCAAAAGTCTTTGTATCCCCATACCTCTCTGGTGCCTGGGTTTGATAGGCAACAGATAGTCTGGGGTTAAGGATTAACCATTCCTAACTCTGTCTTTCACCTGATTTTTATTTAAGTTGGAACAGGTTACTATATCTGTACTTCTGTGTATCAAGGACAAACAACAGCAACAACAAATTTTTTGTAAAGTTTGTAAAACTTTGCAAAGTTTTTTTGTAAAGTTTAAACTTATAACCTTAAGTTTTATACCTTAAAGCTGAGTTGTGTGAGGGAGACAAATTTCTAGCAAGGAGAAACCAACTGAAGGAGAAATTCAATCAGTTCAAGCTGGATTAGAAGACCTCCAAGGTCCCTTCCAGCTCTATTCTGATTCTAACTCAATCTCTCACTGTCCTGAAGGGCAGGACCAACCCCAGGAAATGTGTTCACTCAGCTGCCCTTGCCTCCCAATTCCCTGCACAGACCTTTCCCTTTTGCACCCAGATGCCATGGTCAAAGCAGAAGTCTCTTACTGTCTTTGCTGTCTCTTTTGGACCCAGCTTCTCCAGCAAATGTTTCCTACACAAAACTCCCTGACCCTTTAGAAAGCTGTGCAGCCTTCAAAAAGCTTACTGAGTCCAAGGGCTGAGATAGGTCCTTGTGGACAAGAAATGGTCATGGGAGTGTCTTCTGGGTACCAATGCAGGCTTTCATGACCTATTTAGGCTGCCATACCATATCTGAGGTTTAGGAGGAGTTCTTGCTTAAGGTTTAAGAGAAGTCCTGCAGGTAGAGCAGGATGGTCTTCCACCCTGATGCCCACAAACCAGGAAAATGGACACCTTTTGAAGATATTCTGCAAGAAGTGAGCAATGAAAAAGACTTGAGCGAGGGAAAATAAGTCAAGGACTTGATTTTCTCCTTTCCCCCCCTGTTTCTTGGTAATCAAGAGGACCACATTTACTCTGAACAGACTTTGTAGTACCATACCAAAGGCTGTATAGCCCTACAGGGAAAGAGGCTTGTGACCCAAGGAGAGATCACCAAGCAGGAATGATCCAGAGCATCCGCCAACTTGATTGCTTCTCTGCTGGACCACTTAGGCAATTTGACCTTCTTTTCCTCTTCAAGCCAATACAGCCTGTTATTTCCTGTCTACTTTTTAGCAGATCAAAGTCTGTCTATTCAGAAGGGAATTCATTTCTTTTTCCCAGCTCAGAGTCTGAAAAAGGCAAGAGAATTTGGGGAGACATACAAGAAAGTTGAGGGAACCTCTCCAATATCATCCAGTCACCTCTCTTCTATGCCCCACCTACCTCCTTTTCAAAAAGATGCCTGTAATTAAATCATAGGAAGTTGGCCTGTTAGCAATTCAACTACCAACCAATAGCAGCCTATCCATTTCCCATAGTGCCAGAGCATTCTTCAGAGTTCCCACAGAGGCTTTAAAAGAGATTCTGGAAACAATGAGGAGGTCATTCATGTGCTAGTAACATTAGGAGCACATATTGCCATCTTAACTGTTCAGAGTGTCCTTTTTCATTAAATGGTTCTCATCTGACCAGGAGACCTTAACTGTAATAGGGATGTGACTTGAAGAGTTCTGATTCACCAAATCCATTTCAGTGGTACTAGTAGATCTTGATAAAAAGATAGCAGTGTTTTTCTTTTCCTCACTTCTGCAAATGTTCCTAAAGCACAATTCATCTGTCTCAATTATAATGGCTCATCCCAAATAACCTGGGGAATCACTTCATATATCAGATTGTATGTCATAGAGTGAATAATTAAGGAGGCTTTGCATGTCAAGAAAGAATTTATCCACAATTCTCTCTGGCAGAATTTTACAAGTCATTGGAAAACAATTTATTATAAATAAATAAAAGTCAGCACACAGTATGACACATCTAAGGTTCCTTGTCCCAGCATGCATGGTTACAACATAAGGTATATGGGAGTAAGTTTGTCCTAATACAGCCTGAAAAACAATTTCTTCATGACTTCCTTGCTACCAAAAACATTCTAGCAAATTGCAAAGTTTGCTCATTATTTTTGATTTTCATTATTCTTAATGTGTCTCCCATTCCTTCAAATTCTAAACATAGATTTAATAGGTCAATTTTTTATTTGGTTGACACTGTACTGGATAATTTCTAGTGGTATGCACAAAACCAACCAAATAAATAAGCTTTGTTCTGAGTTTGGAATCAAATGAACTCACTTGAAATGTTGGATCATTTTAAGTGGCCTATATGCTAATGGCATGCAAAATATTTTGAGTATAGGGAATAATGGGGACTTTAAAAACCCTTGCTTCTTTGTACTCCTGTAGGAATAATTGCTGGGATCCTGATCAAAAACAGGCCATGATCTGCTGTGTCCTCAGTGTGCTAAACAATTATTAAAGCCAGTCAGATTTAGGTTTTAGGAACTAAGATTCTGATTTAATGTTAGAAATAACTTCTAACAGTAAGACCAGATTGACAATAGAAACAATTATCCAGTAAGATGATGCACTTCTCTTTCTCAGATCTGTTCAGAGTGATTTTATGATAATTAATTTTATGGTAATTATTTTATGGTTGGGAATTATTCCAGAGTCATTGAGCATCAGGGGGCATATAAGTTGTTTATTATTATTATCCCATACTGACAGTACAGAACATAGGAAGATGTAGAGCTCAGCTGCAAGAGAAGTATTTCAAAACTAATTAAACATTAAAATTCATTATTAAACCTCCTTAATATATGGATGGAGGCAAGAAACATTTGCCAGAGTTATCTTTCAATGTATTCCAGTACAACTTTTCTGAATGTTTTGGGAACTCAAGTGTTTTCCCGCTGGGAGATCCAATAAAATTCTCAAAAGCTTGCTGAGACAAAATGACAAGACATTTTGAGAACATCATCACATTTATCATTTATGGATTTTAATTCCATAGTTCTGATAAATTCAGCAACTAGTTCTGCCGGATACACTATCGTTACAATGGTTGGGAGGGGTATTTTCAGTTTTTAATATCAAAATATTGACTAGATGCTTGCTTGATCTATATGGTCAAATGAGATTTATTGAATCTAGTAACAAGATGCTCATCCTGGAATTCTAAATTCCTCCTTTCAAGAAGACAATGTTTCCCACTGGTGATACTGAATCTCTGATTAGGAAAACATTGACCTAAAAAAGCTAAACAGTTATAACTATTTCTCAATATTCAATTTCTTCTGACACATAGGATATCTAGATATTTGTATCATTCAAAGTGTTTTTTCTAAATTTATTTCAATCCTGTTTTAGACCTAATTTTGACACTGAACCTGCTCTGCTTGCCTATGGAATTATCTTTGCCTGGACAAATGTTAAGAGAACAGTAATGCTATTCTCTTGGACCTCTCAGCAGTTTTCAGTATCAGTATCATAGAAACCTAAAGAATCTAAATTACAAATGGATAGAAAATTTTTGAAATTTTCTCTTATTCTTGGATAGCTATCTTCAGAAGACAGTGCCAGGGAAAATTCCAGCTCAACCCATATTTGCACTATGTGGTTCCTGGGAATTTTATCTTTTCTTTTTAAATATCTGTATGAAGCAACCAAAGAGAGATCAAATAAGAGATTTAGAGTAATGCTCTATCAGTACACTGAAGACATGCAATTCTTTTTGTTAATCAGTGTTGAGCTACAATAATGAACTTTACAAGGGTCAATAAACGTAAGATCAACCTATACAGAATGAAAAGTCTATTGATTTACTTGTTCAGTTGCCATATCAACTGCATTCAACTTGCTTCAGAAGAGAGTCTGCTCTAAATGTTTACTTTTGTAAAATATGCTTTAGATTCAAGTTCCTCTATGACACTTTATTGCTTCTTGACTGACCAGATAGATCTAGTTATGTTTGAGCATAAATTACTAGAGCTGTGACACTGCATACACACAAATCATCCCACCCTACTTCATTAGGTACAAGATTTGCACTATTGATATGTAGTATGCCCTAGGAAATTGGAGGGAGTGGTTTAATTAGTATTGTTTGTATAACTGCCAAGATAGATATTTAAAGCTATTTCTTTATGTATGCTTTCCTTTTTTAATTTTCTATTTGTTTTCTATATCTTTATTATTTTTCTTTTGTTCTTTTTTACACTTTATTATATACTTTTCCTGGGATATATTATTTACATAAAATCTCCTAATAAAGATTATTTTTGAAAAAAAGAGTGTGGCCCTAATTATGTAATCTATTAAATTCTTCATATTTTTATATTATATATTAATATTAATATTATGTTATATTATATTATTATTATATTATTCTCAGTACTTAAAAATTAAAGCAGTTTGGAAAACAAAGCAAAAATCCAGATGGCCACATATTCCTCCTGTATTGGGGAAATGGAGGGCTAATTCCTAATTGGACACTAAAAGTAGCCAAATAAACTACTATCCTAGCAACTCAAAGATAAATTGGATTCTAAAAGTGGAAGCATCTAGTTGTCAAGATTTCTATACAGTAATCTAATTTCTTATGGCCTTGAACAAATCCAAAGTCTTCATAAGAACCTTCATAAACATTTACCAAGAGTTTGATACTTGGGATGACGAAAAATTGAAGGAACTCATCTGTATAATGCTTCAGATTTGCTTAAGCATGCTTGCGAAAGTAAATAAAACACCTGTCTATGACTCATTAAAACATCCATGGCAAATTCCTTCATGGAATCTAACAGCTTCTTCTGAGCTTTGATCCTTAGCCACTCCCTATACTGAGCTACAGTGATTACAGACCATGGAGCTTTTAGCTGTAGTACTCCAGCTTTAGAACACCTCCACCTACTCCAGGGTCAATCCAGCACCAAACACATTTTTATTTTCTCCATCTACTTAATATTTTAGCATTATTTTTTATGCAACTTTGAGAGTAATTTTATTTCTATTCATTATGTTCATTTAGTTAAGAAGTTCTTAACAAAATGGACATAACTTAAAACTTAAAAACATGTTAAATATTTTTTTAATGTCTTGAGAAACGTATTTTAAATAATAACATATAAAAAAATTAAATAAAACAAATAAAGTATACTTGGTTTGAACTTTTAAAGCCTTAAATCAAACTCATGTCATCATAGCAGTATTACATGACATATCGGGACTCCCCCCCTTTGCTAAACAAGGCATGGGTGTGGCCAGTGCATGATGCATCTGGCCCGCAGGCTGGGAGTTTGACAGCCCTGTCTTAGATGGCTTGGTGTTCACTGATTTTGTTCTTGGGAAGTAACTGTTTGAAAATTTGCTATCTGCTGCTATCCAGTTTCACCAGCAGCTTTTTACCAGCAGCTTCCAGAAGCTGAATATTGTTTCCTATGCTTATCTATTGAAGACCCAGGGTTTGGTTATTGCAATGCCACTTGGCCAACAAAGTTTGTTAAACGTCACTACAGACTTTTTGGCAAGCAAGCCAAGTCATTACCTGAACCAAATAAATATGTTTAAAAGAGAGTCTCATATTATGCAAGTCTTGTTTTAAAATTGACTCGTCGGCCTCTATGAAGATTCCAATTTAGGACAGACCTTGAGAAGAAAAACACCAAACAATGTAAATTTATTCTTTGGTCACGTCGTGACTTGGAGGTAATTTATACTTGTTTAATCTGGTCACTCTTTAAATAGCTGCCAGTTTTCAAAAGCTGATGTTTGTTTTGATGAAGCAATTTCAAAAGCTTTTTGTAGAGATTTAGAGTTAGGTCCAAAAATGACATACACCTAGTGTATTGAGAATTCAGAAAAAAGAGGAAGGCCATCTTAAGGCTTTGACATTAAGATTCAACTTTTTATTAATCCTCTCCACATCTCAACAATACTTTAAGTTTTATATCCATCTAAACTGACTAGCGGTGATGAAATTTTTTCAAGCATGTCCGAGTGAATGAACTTTAATTTTGGAAAGGCCAATGCAGTAAGCAGCAGCAGGAGAAAACACATCCATTAAATACAGTATGAACAGTATTTCATATACAAAGTAAAATACCTTTGACAGAATTGGAATCATCTACTATTTTTTTTGAACAGACAATTGTAAGCATGTGCAGGTGTTATCATATACCTGTACCCACATTCCTGAATCTAGCTACCTTGTTGCTATGAAAAAGACTTGATAGACATAATCAAACATACTCTCTTTAAAAAACATTCTGTATTTCATACATCTTGTTGAATTTATCTTAATATTGATATTCCTGCATCTTGAAATAACGTGTGTGTGTGTATGTGTGTGTTTGTATGTGTTTACTTACTTACTTATTTATTTATTTATTAAATTTAGTGGCTGCCTGTCTTACCATAAGGTAACTCTGGGTGGAGTTTCCAACAGAGATCTACACGTAGGCAGAAGAAATTCCTTTTTCTCTGACCAATAAACTGGAGATAAAGTACAAGGCAGATTGGTACAGGTGGCATTTTTTGGAATTGTGATTTGTGTAAGTTCACAAATGCTCAGATGCTCATACCCTTCAAACTCAAACTATTGAGTTTGAAGAGTATGAAGGGCACGGGCAACTGGGAGAAAAAAGAAGGCAGATCAGCATTATTGGCATATGAAAGCCTCATCTCCTGCCCTTAAAAGAAACAGCATTCAGTGGAAAATATGCAGTTTTGAGTCTTCTTACCCCTTGCCATTAAAAGGAAAAAGAAATGGTTAAAAGGAAAAAGAAATGGTTAGCAACTACCGAATAATGATAACTGTAGTGGAAAAATATGCTATTCCACAGAATTGCATTTTTTTTCCTGCCAGGCTTCTTAAGCAATTAAAATGTGCCCAATGGGTAGAAAGGCAATAGTTAAATGATACGTATTCATATAGGATAAATATAGCAGAAAGTTCAATATAAATCACTAATTTGTGTAGCACAAATATAGCAGAAAGTTCAATATTTGTATATATTACTTTCAGTACTTTTTACAGTAACCTGTTAAGATAAATTGCATTATCATTCCCTTTATGCAGGATGAAATTGAGAAAGCCTACAGTCACCTAATCAATATATAGCCTTCTAACACAAAAACTATTCTCAGCTATTACGTTATACTAGTTACCGTATTTTTCGGAGTATAAGACACACCTTTCCCTCCCAAAAAGAGGGTGAAAATCCGAATATAGCCCCACCCAGCTTCTCAAACGAAGGTTTCAGCTAGGCTGAAAAAAGCATCAGAAACGAAGCTTCAGAAAAGAAGCCCCCAAACAGAGATTCAGAGGCTTTTTTTCTGAAGCTCTGTTTTGGAGGCTTTCAGAGGCAGGAAAAAAAAGCAAAAAAAAAAAAAGCGAGGCACAGAGCTCACAACCAAGGAATTTGTTGCTAAAATTCACCTCTGGAAACAGCTGATTGGGGATATTCTGGGAGGCTGATCCACCTGCCAATCAGCTTTTTTCTTATTTTCCTCCCCCAAAATTAAGGTGTGTCTTATACTCCGGTGCATCTTATACTCTGAAAAATATGGTATTTTCTGTCATTTCATCCTTTTATACTTTAAAGATCAATACTGTATCTTAAAAAATGCTTATTAAGGACCTCCCATGAAAACAAACACCAACCTTAATTGAAATCAGAAGAAATATAGCACCTTTATCAATCTAGTGCTTTTACCCTGGTAGACACTTTTCCTCCCCAGAGGTTATGAAGCATAACTAAGAGTAAGACTCAGTAAAGCCAAATTAAGAAAGTATTATGATCTGGCAGGGAATCAAGAAAAATTACTATACCAGAATACCAAAATGGTGGTCCCTAATGGAGGCATTGATATATCCAAACACCCTTGAGATAGGAAAGATGAAGCGATACCAAGACTTAGTAAACCAGGAAGGTGAACTTACCCCAAGACATCAACTTCAAAATGGCGATATAAATATTGATTGGTGGTACTATACCCAAATACATTCAAGATACAACATGGACAAAACACAAAATGGAATTGCAAACAACCTGAATGAACTGGACAAAATTCTACTAGGAACAGACCAAAAAATGATAACCAAAATATACAATTATCTCTTGAGAGACAAGTTAATAGAAGAAACAGTTAAACATAATATGATAACATGGGCCAGAGACATAGGACATAACATTCAATTGGCAGATTGGGAGAAATTATGGAAACAGAATATTAAAATGACAAGAGCCACATCTTATAAGGAGAATCTTATGAAAATGTTTTACAGATGGCACCTACCACTGGCCCGATTAGCTAAAATACACCCAAACACCTCTGCACTGTGTGGAAGTGTAAAACAAAAAAAGGGACATATTATCATGCTTGGTGGAAATGTAGGAAAGCCCAACAATACTGGCAAAACATAAAAAATATTATTGAGGAAATAACAAACCTACAAGTAGAAAACAGTCCAGAATTTTATTTATTTGTCATGACAACAGCACAATATAACAAAAAAACGAAATATCTCATCATACATATCTTGACAGCAGCACGATTACTGTACGCCCAATATTGGAAATTAGACCAACTCCCAACCAAAGATAAAATTATCTCAAAGATAACAGACTGTGCCGAAATGGACAGATTGACGCTGGAACTCCAGGATAAGGAAGAAAGTGATTACTATCTCGTATGGCACCAATGGTATCAATGGCTGGAAAGGAAAACTAGCAAAAACGTAGAAGATAGAGACTAGGGTAAAAGATTTGCAGGAGGAGAAAAAGTTTGAATAAAAGGATTATAGTCTTAGCATATAGAATTGGAACTAGGAATTTAATAAGTATTTTTCATTAAAGTGTAAAGCTCAATATTATATACTCTGTTGATGACAAAAAACATATGTAGAATGTTGTGTGGGTTTTGTAGGTGGAGGGATTTTGTTTGTCTTTGTATTGTCTTTATATTTTTGTTTACACCTTAATAATAAAAAATATATTAAAAAAAGAAAGTATTATGATCTCCAAGCATAGTCACAAATCTAAGTGAATTTAATGGCCTGTGACAGGGAGGAAGTGATGACCTTTTCAGCTTATACTTCAGTTCACAACAGTTGTTTCTATGCTGTCACATTCTGATCACATTAAGCTACTGAAAAGGGTGGCTTTAGTAGACCTCAATTTCAGACTAAGCAAACTGAATTCTTGACAGTTTTGAAGAACATCTTTTATTGCAAAATATCACATACCATTTTATTCTTTTAAAAATCCCAAAGTAGATTAGAATAAAGTAACAAAAATATAATGTCACATGCAGCAATATACATACCTTTAGTAGAATACTCTTTCCTGTACCAAAAACAGCCTTGGGATTTTGAGTTTCAGTGGAAGAAGGAATGGAGCAGAAAGATATTGCTTAAAAGGTATTCAGGATAGGTGGATATGTTTCAGGCTACCTTTCAAAGTGCTCTTTTAACTGCTTTTTGCAACAATTGCAAACAATTGTTACAACAATTGTTTATATCTCTATTCTTTATACTATGCAAATGGAGCAAAAAAACCCCAGTTGTTTATGCAAGTGTTGAAACCCAGTAACTTCTTTTCGTTGACCATCTCCACCCCCTCCCAAAAAATCACCCAGTACATGCATGCAGCATAAATTTTGACTAACATAGTGATTGCACCAATTTTCTGAAAGTGCTGCTGTAACTTTCATTGTCCAAAGGGCATTGCATACTGTCAATATACATCAATCCTACTGCAAAAGGACATCAGAAGATACAGGAAAGTTAATTGATCAAGATCAAATCATATCAGGCTGGGTCCCCAGTGACCAAATAGAAAGTTTGATAAGCTACTTGGAAACTGTTGAAGTTATCCTGAACTATTTCAATTTTTTTTCATTCCAGGCCTATATCAGCTCTTTAATCTCTCCAAATGCATGCCATTCCTTATTGAAAACTTTTGTCAATCATGATTATACAGATATTCATATTTCACATTTCAGATCAAACAGTGTGACTGCAAGCTCCTCAGGGCACAGATCTGCTCGTTACTATTCTGTGCAATGAATGAGCACGGTGTGTGCGAGTATAACTGGAAGTATGTGCAGACATAGGATACTTGAATGCATGCACTTCAAGATAGTCAACCTTCTCCAGCTTAATTAATAGGTCATAAAACAAACTATCTGCTGCTATGAATAGAAACATTTAATTAAAACTTTAATTAAAACACTGTAGTAGAGAAAGTTGATATTGAAAGACAAGTTAACATTTCATCACAATTCCATTCAGTGGTTTAGAGTATCAGTAATTTGCCCAAGGTTAACCAAACAAACATCATGGCACAACATGAATTTGAACTCAAATAATTGTCTGTAGTTCATATGATTATTCTTTGATTTCCCCACACTATCTGCCAGTAAGTTATGTTTTAGTAAAAAGGAAAACATTTTAAAGGAACAGTTGTTTGCAGTTGAGATATTCTACCTGGGACAGCCATTCACACATGAGAAGCATCACCTTTAGTGAAATCCACACATGAACTATTCCTAAGAGATAATAAGTCTCCATGGAGATGCTCCTGAAAGTCTTATGTATCCGGTAACAACTGCTGGAAGCCTGGAGGAAGTTAAACTCAAGCAGATTCAAAACCCCATTCAGCCATGAAATTCACCCTGTTAATCAGGACCTGGCACTTACACCCTTTACACCCAAAGGATTGTTTCAGTTTAAAGAAAAAGAGGGTTGAGCAAGAATTTTATACAGCAAAGCTTATATTGAAATATACTTATAACTTTCCTTCCCTTCCCTTTCTCCTGATGAGTGCCTGGATAAGTCCTTGCAGTTTTCTTAGAAGAAAAAATCTGCCTGCTTCCTAGGACTCAGAGAGGGACTAGCTCAAAGTGACTTTGTGCAAAAGTGAGGACTAAAAGTTTCTAGTCTGGTGCCTGAACTACTACACCCGAAGTGTCTGTTTTCTCTCGAATTTAAATTGCCATTTTTGAAACATTTTCGAATTCTCGTGCACTGCAATATGTTCACACAGTATTAAAACTAAGGTACCGCGCTTACCAAGCATTCCTCTGGGATTACACCCCGAATGGGATGGGTAAAGGCCTGCGAAAGTTTTATTGTACACAGCAACCTTTTCAATTTCTCTATCGTTATATGAGAAGTTATAGGATTAGGAGGGGGGGAGGCTCCGCACGGCGGTCTTTTCCGTCAGGGGTGGCTGCAGCCCCATTCCGAGTCTCCCCGCAAAGTAGAAAAGCTTCACCATTTACTGGAACCGCGGTCACTCCCACATAGCCAGCTTGGCGTTCACGTGCTAGCTTGCTGCTCTTCCACGGGAAAGCTCCTCCGCCATTGGTTGGCAAGGGACATTCGAAGCGCGTCCATTGGCTAGCGCGCAGCTCACACCCCTGCAGGAGCGTTCGTGGAGGAAACGGGTCTTCTTCGCATGTTCTGTAACTAGATCGGAGCTGCGAGGGGAGCGGGATGACCCAGGAGGAGTTGGTTTAAGGCTGAACTGATCATCTTTAGCAATTGCAGTAACTGCTCGCTCTACGTATAACTCTCAGTTAGAAGACGCTAAACGCTGCTCTGTGGGGAGGGAAAAGAAACAGTCGGAGATCTTGAAGTGCTCTTTAAGCATCCTGAAATTTCCAGGTATTAAGTGGGAGACGAGGAAAATTTAACCTCTAGTATACTTGTTTCAAAGTGGGCTGAGCCGGTCATTTCTTGGTGTTTGCTTCCGATGTTGGCTTTAGAATTGAGCCATAGAAGAAATGTAAATTTATACTCAGATAACGTACCAAAAGTAGTAATCCTATATCCGGGTTAGCATAGCTCGTGTTCCTGGTGGGTCGGCGGGAGGATGAGCGCGCGAAAAAGAAACATCTAAAATCGATGAATGTAACAGGAATGGGCTACGATCTAAGCACGATTAATAGAAGCTAGAGTAATTAAAAGTAGTACATTTGGAATGAATGGTCTTGGAAGCGAGACGGCTTGAGTTTCTCAAGTGGCTCGCTCGTGTACTGTATGTTATGCTAAATGCTGCTTTCCGCATCTGGTTCCTGCGAAATAGTTTGGGAAGAAGCTTTTTGATACTTTTATTTTCCCTCTTCCCTCCTCCCCCACCCCCACCCCCAAATGCTTGAATGGATTCTTTGACTGTTAAAAGAAAGGGACGCGGTGAACTAGTTGCTCGGAGGAATTAAAAGCACCGGCCGCTGAATAAAAGCGACCTGACAAGGTGCGGATCGCAGGTCTGGGCTGCATCTTGGAATTTCTAGGTGGACGAGTGTGGCCCCCGTCTGGCAACACTCGTCTTATCTGCAAGCTCGGAGCAAGCTATAAAATTCACTCGGGGTGGTGAATGATTAATCTGGTGTTTGTGTTAGGATCCAATGGAATTTTTCCATAAACTTCTCTTTAAAAGTCGTGCAAATAGCAAAAGGTGCAAATTGACACTAATTAAGCCCATCAGGATTAAGAGTACTTCTTTACAGTTGTGGGTATTGACCTTCTAACCTTCGTTGTTCAGCCTTAGGGCCGGCTGAAATGAATGAGAGCCACCTATCAGAAAGCATATTGGAAGATTGAGCCTGGTGTCTTTCAGGCAGTTTCTTCCAGAAGAGCTTCTTGTGGCTCAAAGAAGGTGGGCAATCTCTGGGGGAAATGGAGACATTTCTCAATCTGTTATCTTACCTCCTTAGAGCTTTGAAGATAGTTTCCTTTGGCATGCATGTAAAAATAGGAGGGACTGATTTGATGCTTGATTCAGATATACTCACCTACCATACCTTCTTGTTTTAGGGAATGAATTTGTAATGCCTGCAGGATGTGAAATTCTGGTGTACCTCTGTCTTCTGCCCCACAGCTTGAAGCAGCAATCCAGTTCATCTCCTTTGCCCCTATGAGGTACGTCAAACATTTTTTAAGAAGCAAGAGGGATCTTTTGAAAGTTAATTTTCTCTTGTCCACAATCACTTATATATTAATAATTCAATGAGATTTACTCCCAGATAAATAGATATATTTCTGTAGATGTACAACCCATATCTTTCTATATATGGCTATATATGTATATATGTCTATATACAAAATATGTCAATATCTTGACATATTTAAATCACCCCGGAGAATTTTGGAGTTCTTTGAGATGCTGTCAGATATCCATAGTCCTTTAATTAACAAATGACTATATTCTCTCAACTGTGAAGATGTATTTTGGGTTTGTGTACCGTATATAGGATCAGTCTGCACTTCTGCACTTCTGTATTATGAATATTATAGAACAGGGGGACACCTGACATCACAAATTCTTCCTTCAAATATCCAGGGGTGTAGAGTTCCTGCTGCTGACTTGTTTATATTAGTAGAAGGATGACTAACTGTGTAAAGCACTTAGCAAGTCCCAAAATATAATACCTGACCCAATCAGTGAACTATTTTTAGTAAATATCGATAAGATAAATATTTAGTTTTAAACAAGACTGGTAATCTGTCTGAAATTGCATAAATAGGAATGGATGCTATCATTACACAATGTAAAATTTCCACACTAAGAGTATCAGCTTCATACAGTTACCCATAAATCCCATTGTTCCCTTATGTTTTCATTCATTTTCATATTCCAAGGGGGCCAAGTCAGGCACATTTATAATTAACAAAGAAGATAGTTAAGGGATGCACCACTCCTGGTTTTGCCCACATGTACAACAGCAGCATGCTTTCTGAATTTTAGATGCTGTATTTAAATGGAAAGGCTGCTGTTTTCAGAGGTAGTCTTGCTGGAAATCAACATCATGGCCTAAAAGGATCTTGACATAATCTAGTCATTACAATTTGTGGTCAAAGACCAAAAAAGAAAAGAAAAACCAATACAATTCAGTAAATGCAATGGGGAGCTAGCATGTTAGAGGGAGAAAAGTTAATGTTAATCGTTAAATGTTGATGGCTTTCTAGCACAGTTATAATTATTTTCCCAGCATATTCTAATAGCAATTGAAATTTATTAAAATGAAACAAAGTTCACAAAAATATTGGTTGATTGATCCATTCATAAAATGGGCATTTCAGGCCAGCCCATTCACTTAATAAGGAGGGCAAGCATTAATTCATAGTACCAAGTATGGTATAAAGGGTAGCTCAGCAACACTTATAAAATTGTCCTGATGGCCACATTCAAACAGGACAGAAGTGTTCTAAGTAACTTCCCTTTTAATAATATCCCCTTCCAAACATGCAGGTGTAAAAAAAACATAGAGCTTGCAAGTGTTAAGTGCCTTCCTGTGCAGAACAGAGAGAGTGTAAGAATTCCAATTACCGGTATGCCTTGATAAAAATCTGCTGCAAAGGCCCCTATCACAATGGGTTGAAACTTTGAGTATGCAGATCCATATCAAGGATCCTTTGTTTGACCCCTAGCATGGTTTTCTCTAATCCAAGCATAAGTAGTGAATGAGCTGAGAAGCTAAAACCCAAGGATACATTTTCTTCTAAGAAGAGGCAGAAAGGATTGGTTGAACCAAGGACTCAACCCAGAAATTTAATTTTAGGTAATATTCACATTTTCCATAGTCTCACAGCCCATGTTCAGCCAAAGAAATATGTTTGGCCAGGATTAATATACATAAAGCATTCTGATGCATTTTGACTGAATTACTTCTATAGTCTTTACAACTTTGTTTACTAATTTACTTTGATCTGCAAAAGCAATTCCTAGACCAACAATGGCCTTAGTAGATTGATATTTTTCTCTCAGCTTCAAAAAGTCAGCATAATGACCTAAATTGCATAAATTTGAGGTGTGTAAGTCCATGGTTATCTAAGTTTTTGAGTAGTCAGAAACAGGAGAAGTTGATGAGACCAGGACAAAACTGTAAGGACAGGAAGTGATTTAATTTATATTTAAATGAGAACGAAAGAAAAAAATGGATTTGCTTAACAACCATGTGATTCACTTAGTTGCTGTGTACAACTATCATAAAAACGGTCATAAGAATCGAGCCTGGTCATGTGCCTCGATTTAAGACCAAAATTTCAATCACAATTGTAATAATTCAAGCACCTTTTATTATAAAGCTTCTGGTTTCTCTTAAGATCATTTATATTTTACTATTGTAATGTTCATATTTCTTAGAATTAAGACTCATCAGGTAAGATATCTTTTAACTGCTTGTAAGCCACCTAGTGTAATATATATAAAATGGGCAGCTGTATAAAATTATTTATAAAAAAATATATGTTTAAAAGTCAGGAAAAAAAAGATCTCAGAAACAAATCTGTACTGCTTAGTTGGAGTAAGGGCAAGCCCTGCAATTTGGTTTTAACAGGTACAGGATATAGTTAGATTAAGGGCTTCCAAAGATTTCCTTTTTAATCTAAATACATAAATATAAATGTCATATATAAATGTCATATATAAATGTCATATATATATATATATATATATATATATATATATATATATATACATATACATTTATTACAAACTATGCTAAAAATACGAGTTCCAGGTATATTAGTAAAAATATATATTTATACATACATACAGACATATGTATGTATGTATGATAAGTAGAGATTATGCAAAGCATTCTGGAAGGCTAAAGGATGTAAGAGAGTTATCTCACCAAGTATATATAGTGACATTTTATGGGTATTCCTAGTATGTTTTCAAAAATTTCAAATTGACAAAGGGACTGGTCTTTAATGAAATTTAACCTATTCTGTAATATGAAAGATCTGTAGATGAAAATATGTACTACTGAAAAATAACCTCCTTGGGTTATGATGAGAATTGGGACTGGGATTGCATCGCTAAGCAATGTGATTGTAAAGGGCAATGTCACATGACTGCATCACTTGGCAATGGCAATTCTGGGCAGTTTTGGTTGCTGTTGTAATCCCAACACATGCGGGTCATTAAGTGGGACGAGACGGAAGTCCTAGGTAAATAGCATGGGGTGCTGTAGGGGGGTGGAGCCTGGGGAGGACCTGCGAAGGCCACTGGAGAAGCATGGGCAGGATGGTACTACAAGTGGAAAAAAAAGCGAGACCAACTTACTGGAGTGACTTATGGCCTTCTCTACTGGCTATCCTGTTGAATTTGCTTGTGGGATGCCAGCAAGGAAGGCCACAAAGGGCGATCACATAACCGTAGCTCCCTGCAACATTGTAATTGTAAACTGGATTGTGATCGTGACCACTGAGGTTCTATGGTGGCCGGAACTCTGAGGATCAGTTCTATGTCCACTGTTTCAGTGCTGCTATAGCTTTAAACGGACACTGAATAAATGCACATAAACTGAGGACTATCTGTTAATTGAGGGCACTTGTTAAAATATGTCAGGAACTATTATAGAGGGGTCCTCTGCTGTGGTTGTAAATAGTAATGAAACTAATATCATTTTTAAAAAAAGAAGAAATAGACTTCAATAGAAGCCAACAAGCAGCAGGGAGTTTGTTTGCTTATTTGTGTTATCTATTGGCAGCACCTTTCACTTTGAATAGATTGCTACTGATGTCTAGGATATCTTCAGGATGACAGTAATCATTTCCTATAATTAGATGCTTTGCTATTCATCTTGCAATTACAATTTGGTCAGCAATAGTAAAGCTCAGATGGCTGGCTCCCATGCTAGCAGCATACCATTGTTTACTTCATGTGAGTGGATCAGTTGAAAGAGGTCCAGCCCACAATAGAGCCAGCATCGTGTTATGGTTAATGTGTTGGACAGAACTGGGGGGAGGGGTGCAGGTTTACAATGCTAGAGCTCAGTGAGTGATATTGGCAGGGATGAAATCCAGCAGGTTCTGGAGAACCGGTAGCGGAAATTTTGAGCAGTTCGGAGAACCGGTAGCAGAAATTTTGAGTAGTTCAGAGAACTGACAAATACCACCTCTGGCTGGCCCCAAAGAGGGGTGGGAATGGGGATTTTGCATTATCCTTCCCCTGCCATGCCCACCAAGCCACACCACACCCACCAAGTCACGCCCACAGAACTGGTAGTAAAAAAATTTGGATTTCATCACTGGATCTCTCTCAACTTAACTACCTCCAGATTTGTTGATAGGAGGATGAAATAAGGAACATCTGCGCATGTGTGTTCTTGTGAGTCCTCAGAGGACAGCTGGGATATAGATCTAATAAATAATATTAACATCTCCCAGGAGAGCTACTGATGCTCAAATGTAAGGAAGGACAATTTGCTTGTGTCAGACTTGCAATTTGACACGTAAACACCAGCTGGCTGGAGAGCTATTCATAAGGTCTCCTGTGTTATCACAGGAAGTATAGAATAGGGGGGTTTTTTTTGCTTGCTCTTTGTGGTTTTCCTGAAGTTTTAAGACTGAGGGTGAGAAGAGGAAGTCCCTGGAAGCCCTGCTGCACTCATTTCTAGTGTTTAAAACCCTGTGAAATTGGCCTAAAGTGGCAAGTAAAATTTAGCAGCAAAAAAACTGAATTAAGAGAAAGATTGGGAGACACTATGGGTTGTATGATGTAGAGGAGGGGGAGTTGGATCGGAAAAACAATGCCGTTTGCCTTTCAGATGCCTAATGTTCCTCCCCCCCTCCAATTTTTGGAAGGAATTAGCACAAATATTGCACCACTGAAAACCAACTATTTCCTATTGAATTACAGCAGTGCAGTTTTAAGGTGCTGGAGGGCTGTAAATTGGCTGCCAGGAGCTACATTTGGGTCACAGATTGGAAAATACTTTATTAATGAATACTAAAATGCAAGAGCTACCCTTTGCCGTATGCCTGCAATAATATTTATGTATGTATGTATGTATGTATGTATGTATGTATGCATGCATGTATGTAATAAAATATGCAAGTATGAATAACCTTGCTGCTTTATAAGCTACAAGATGATTCTTCAACCTGCATTCCTGGAATTGGACATTTAGTTAATTCTTTGAATTAATACTTTTGCTGGGCCACCCTCTATATATTCTTCTATATCCAACTTACAACTCATAAAGCCCTTCTTCCCATCAGCCCCCTCCCATACTTTAAAACACCACTTCAACTTGATAGGGCAGGTTTTCTTCATACCACTCGAGTATTTTTATTATACTTTGGGGGAAGGGGAGATAATCTCAAAGAACCAGACTTTTGATTGCAGCAAATAGTCATAGAAAAAGGGTAAGCATTCCATGGCCCACACAAATACCAGGAAGAATTCAGCAGGGTTGGTGGTACTTCATGCATTCCACCCTTAAAATGGCAGATAAATATATTTAACGCTTGGGGCTCTGAAGATGACCTGTACTGCTAGGTCTTAAAGTTATAAAAAATTGAGAAACCAGTCTTTCGCAATAAAGGTCATGAAGAGCTGTTGAAAGCTTTATAATAGGCGGTGCGGGTAAGATAAAGGGAAGTCTGGTGGGGATCAAAGATTGAGTAAAAAGCTTCCGGATATGTTTTTAATTGAGAAACAAAAATCTCTTGTCATTTGCATAGAAGGAAAAGACAACCAGTATGTCTGAAAGCTGCTTTTGTGCACCTGTTGGAACTATTTGGAACATGACAGCCACTGCTAAATAGTGCCTGTGTTTTCAAGAGATTTTAAAAAGCATTAGAACAGGTTGAAAGAACGTTTAAATCTGTTTTTGTTTGTTTGTTTGTTTGTTTGTTTCAGATATAACTAGGCAGATTCCCTGGGCATGCAGACTGCAGATTATAGAAACTGAAATCCAACATATCTGGCAGGCAACAGTGGAGGAAATCTGTCATGTGCTAAACTTGCTTGTTTGGGTGAACTGGAGAGTTGGAGTTGATCTTAATTTAGTGACTTTCAAACCTCTTTTTTAAAAGATGCATGGCTTTGTTTGTTTATATTTATGTCCTCATTCTCAAATAAGCCAAGAGTAGCATATATATAATAGTCTCCAGGAGTGTCTGTGGGAAAGGCCGAGGGAGGGAGCGGGGAGTCAAGATTGTGGTTGTGTGTAAATTTTGCAGTCAGATAAAGGTTATCTTAACATTTCTGACACACACGCCCCCTGGGTAAATGTTCTATGTAGTCATTTACTGAAATCTTTATAGAAGTGCAATTAGTTCCTATTCATCTAGAACCAGTTTGAAGACTAAGAAACCTGTTGACAATGAGTTATCATCATCATCATCACCACCTGCTTTGCTTTTGCTTTGTCAGATTTTGCTTTGTTGCTAGATGCTTTGGTTTCAGAAATGTACCGTATATACTCGCGTATAAGCCGAGTTTTTCAGCCCGTTTTTCAGCCTGAAAAACGCCCCCTCGGCTTATACGCGGGTCACGAAAAAAATGACTTTCCCTGCAAGCTAGGAAACAGCGGGAGAACGGGTTTTGCTTACCCCGCCCGCTCCCAATCTATTGGGACTGCCTCCTGAGTTCCAGCTGATGGCTAGAGGGAAAAAAACACTTTAAATTCTTGTGCTGGGCTTCAAAGGCCCCCCCTACAGCTGATCAGGATTAAAAAAAAACAAATGAGAAGATCGGTGCCAGCTGCAAAAAGGTGCCTTCTGCAAAGAGCACATTTTTTTAAAAAAGGTGCCTGCTGCAAAGAGCACATTTTTTAAAAAAAGGTGCCTGCTGCAAAGAGCACATTTTTTAAAAAAAGGTGCCTGCTGCAAAGAGCACATTTTTTTTTCTCCTGCTGAATGCCCGTGCAGCATTCTTAAAACCATGTCACTCATTTCACAACTGCTTCTCTTCACCATGGTGACAAGATAGGGCAAAAACGTAAAATGTGAGGACAGTCGTAAGTTTGAGGACTGGTCACAAGTGCGAGGACCAGTCAAAAATTACTTTTTCAGCCCTCTGAGTAGTCCATGTGCACAAAAGGACTACCCAGAGGACTGAAAAAAGTGATTTCTGACAGGTCCTCGCACTTTTGACCAGTCTTTTTTTATTTTGAAATTTACCAGTAGCCGCTGCATTTTCCACCCCCGGCTTATACGCGAGTCAACATGTTTTCCCAGTTTTGGGGGGTAAAATTGGGGGGGTCGGCTTATATGCGGGTCGGCTTATACACGAGTATATACGGTATGTAATATTTATATAAGTAGCATTAAATTCTACTTATATATTTCTTCATAGCTATTGATACATAGGCTTTTGGCTTTGAAAAAGTCTCAGAGGTTAGATTAAGGATACTCCTTCGATAGGAGCCCTGAACATGACCAATCCCCTGATTTCAAACCTCAATCTGGCCTTACTTGTTCTACCCATACAACTTGCGCTATGGAATTGCCTCCAGGGTACTAGCCACCCTCACTGGCTGCAAGATGTCTGCTCTCCATCTTTTCCTTCAGTCACCAACTTACTCATATCAAGTGTTGCACCTCCTGAACAATTATCCAGAGACAGCACTCTGAGAGAACCAGCAAATTGACTACTATATCCTGTTAATTGGGTCCTCAGTCTCTGGGCTGCGGATTGGCACCAGTCCATGTCCTGTCAGGAACCAGGTCATGCAAGCAAATAAAGCCCCATCCATGCACGCACGATATCCAGGCAGCACATGAAACCATGCCTCATCCCCGGTCCATGGAAAAACCACCCTGCGTGGAGCTGGTCTCTGGCACCTGAAAGGTTGGAGATCTCTGTCCTCTGTTGGAACATAGCTGGGTATGTTCAAAAGAAGCAGAGCCAGATTTTCTTGGATTCCTATACAAATTTGATATAATCATTTTGAGACATGGATATTGGGAGAATTCATAATCCTTTCCATTTGCCCCTGCACAAGTATCCTTATTGTGCCTTAATTTCTATCTTCCCCCTCAGCAGCTCTAGTTCCAGGTAACACAAAACTGGCAACAGGTTGATATCTTCCTTAATGTTTGCCTGAATGAATTTCCCAGTGCATATATTCTAGTAGGTGGGGACTTCAACACAAAAGCAGGTTGTAATAATGAAGTCCACTATGGACTCTTCAATTCCTACCCCTCTGAAGAAGTAATTGAGCTACCATTTATGTCTAGCTCCTTCAAATATCTCAAATATAATCTATCTGACTTTAGGCTGCTACATCTCATAAATATCCTTATTTTCCCACAAACCTGCTCCTTCTGTTGCATAACAGATTCTGTGGAAAATACGGATTTGGTCAGTTTCCAATTATTGGACTTGGTGATCCTATTTTGAAATTAGATCTTATTAGCTTGCTCTTGGAAGTCTTACTTACTGTGACATTTAAAGTGGTGGTTTTTGTTTCTGTTTTAGTAAGAGTAATTAATTTGATCTTTGAATGTATGAATCGGAACAAGTCTTCTGGGGACTCATAGTAGCAAAAACTCACCAAGACTTGTAAGCAGGCTCCAGTATAAAATGAAGCATATCAGGAAATTATTTCAAAAATGTTTGCTACTCTGGTTTAGCTTGAAGGTGGATAATTATATGGTAGAGAAAGTTACTACAGTTACCAAAATTCTATTTCTTTACAACTTTCTGCTTTCACTTTCTCTGAATGCCACTGGCAGATCTGTCAAACTGGATTCCAAATGCAATAGCCTTCAGGCTTTTATCTCACCAGAAATGATTGCCTTCTTATCAAACAAGAAATCAATTTTTATCTATGGTTCCTAACATCAAGCAGCTGGTGGCTTTGCTAAGCAAATTAAAATGGTTGACGATATGATTTTCAACTGGGCAAAAATTATATACTGTATGCTTTTGGTGAGTTATGAAAAACTTGGGCTGTTGTTTCATAAAGATCAAACAGAGGAAGTATTGCACTTTCTCACGATTGCTGTGCATTAAGGGAGGAACAGGCTCAGACTCAACCCATCCAAGACCGAGTGGCTGTGGTTTCCGACATCCCGATATAGTCAGCTGGTGCCATCGCTGACTATCGGGGGCGAATCATTGGCCCCCGCAGAGAGGGTGTGCAACTTGGGCGTCCTCCTGGATTCACGGCTGTCTTTAGAAGAGCATTTGACGGCCGTGACCGGGAGGATTTTTCATCAGGTCCGCCTGATTCGACAGTTGCGTCCCTTTCTGGATCGGGACTCTTTACACACGGTCACTCATGCCCTCGTCACCTCTTGCCTAGACTATTGTAATGCTCTCTACATGGGGCTCCCCTTGAGGAGCACCCGGAGGCTCCAACTGGCGCAGAGTGCAGCCACGCGGGTGGTGATGGAAGCAACGTGGCGCTCCCATGTTACTCCTCTCCTGCGCGAGCTGCACTGGCTCCCAGTGGTCTTCCGGGTGCGCTTCAAGGTATTGGTTACCACCTTTAAAGCGCTCCATGGCTTAGGACCTGGGTACTTGCGGGACCGCCTACTACCACCAATAGCCGCCCACCGACCGGTACGCTCCCATAGAGAGGGGCTCCTCCGGGTGCCGTCGGCCAAACAATGTCGACTGGCGGCCCCCAGGGGGAGAGCCTTCTCTGTGGGGGCACCCACTATCTGGAACGAACTCCCCCCGCAGATACGGATGATCCCGGACCTTCGCGCCTTCCGCCGTGAGCTAAAAACTTTTCTGTTCCACCAGGCGGGCTTGGCCTAATTTTTCCCCTTTTTCTGTAAAAATAATTTTAAAATTTTAAAATTTTAAAATTTAAATATTTTAATATTTGGGGTTTTAATATTTTATAATTGGGCTTTTAAATAGTCGGGGCCATTGTTTAATTTGGTTTTATTTGGCTTTTAAATTTTGTATGTATGTTTTTTACTTTTGGCTGTTCACCGCTCTGAGTCCCCTCAGGGAGAAGGGCGGCATATAAATCTAAATAAATAAATAAATGTGTTAGAGAAAATGCCTAGTAAACTCCTCCTATGGATTTTGTACTGCTTATCTTGTGACCTTATCCACTATTAATGATCTTCATGGCAAAAGGCTTTAAAATGTCTTGGAAACAGCAATGTGTCCAAGAATATAGTTTGTTTAGGCAACCGTTTCCAAACATACAGAAGGAGGCATCTCTTGCTTTGATTCCCTAAGAACCTGAGAGAAAGCCAATGGTTTTAAGGTGCCTGTTCTACACAGCTGAGGACAGCAGACATTAATAAAAGAAGTTTTGGAATTTGGCATATGCCATTTTATCTGTTGGCAGATCCTGTGTGTGCATGATTTAAGGTTTCGTCGATGATGAAAGCTTCCTACCCTGTTTCCCTGAAAATAAGACATCCCCTGATAATGAACCCAATCAAGCTTTTGAGCACATGCACTAAAATAAGCCCTCCCCGAAATATTTAAACGCATGTGCCATTTCTTCCACGTGCCCCAAAATAATAAGACCTCCCTGAAAATAAGGCCAAGCGCTTATTTCAGGGTTCAAAAAAATATAAGACAGGGTCTTATTTTCGGGGAAACATGGTATTTGCAAAATGTTCTACAGAAATTTCAGCAATTTTGAATTAAAAACTGGAATAAAAATTTGTTGCATGAATTCTTAGTTCTTAGAATTCTTAGTCACTGTGATACTTATTTGTTCATTTGAAATTGTTTGGCAAAAATTGTAACCTCTTGGGGTTTTGTTGGGGGGCGGGGTTTGCCTGGGTTTTGAATTTTGTTGTTATAAATTCTAAATTGATGGTATAGTTCTTAATGCCAACAAATCAGTTATACATTCTCAATCAATTGTGAAGCTTCTGTGGCTTGTGTAAGAATAATACATGAGTTCCAAACTTTATAGTATAATTATTATTGACTTATTACATTTATATTTCATCTTCTTTCCAAGAAATTACAGATGATTAACATTATTCTGCCCTCCCAACTCACTCTTGCAAAAGCTACCCTATGTAGAATGTATATGGAGATTCTCAATCATCCAGGTCATGGTTGTCCCAAAGGTGTTTTTCCAAAAGGCAACTGGAATTCATTGGGTTTTTTTTCCTTGAAAATGTTTTGCTTATTATCCAAGAAGTTTCTTCAGTTCTGACTCATAGGAGACAACCTATGTAGTAATTTAAAAAATCCTATTTCCAGTCCAGGTTCAGCGTCTAATTCAAGGTAGCCAAACTAATATACCTTAGCTGTTAAATTTCTCACAGCTCAGGCAAGGAATTATGAGAACATCTGGTTGGCACTAACTTGAACTGCCCCTTTTCTTTTAAAGCTTTTGGTACAATTGGAAACTCTTTTCTGAGGCCAATTTATTTGTATTTTTGTAAACTGACTTTCCATAGAGACTGGAACTTGTCAGGATTGGGGGAGACTAATATGGTGTCTAATGTAGACTGGCTTGCAGTGTAAAATATAATTTGCCTACTTACGTAAATATATTCTGCAATTTTTGTAGATTAGATTTTGCTATTTTGCATGTTGATGACTTCTCTAAGCTGTTGTTAACTCGAAAGTGAACCTTGGACAAATACTGAAAGATCATTCATTCACTCCTTGTAATTTGAGGCCACCTGTTTCCGAATCTATATAATATTCAAAACTGCAAGAAATCTAGCAAGTAGGAAGGAATTAGGTAGTTTTCTTGTAGGCAGTATTTCTTCATATTATTAATATAATCCTTTTTCATGTTCGTGCCTGGATCCTGGCAAGGCTTTACGGAAGTGAATTTAGATGTACTGTGACTCAAATTCATTGACATAGTTACATCGATGCAAATTCCTGAAATGTCTCAATATTGTTGAACTGTAAATCTGTGAAGTCACAGGTCTGCTGTGGCTTCCGCTCCAGTTAAGAAGTCGGGGCAGCTCTTTCTTGCTGCAGTCTATTCTGTTTCCTGTTTCTACACACTGACAGAAACGTTTCCAATACTTAGGGAAATGGAGAACTTGCTGTGAAAGAAACGCAAGCCATAGCCTCTGGCAGTTGTGTTTTACTCGGCTCTCCAAACCTGTCCATGCTTTATTGCTCTGCTGGTTTTGAATGACCTAACTGTTCAGAATGCTTCAGACTGGAATGCAGTTTCGACCAAACTCTTTCTGGGTTACAGGGTGAGTGTGTAGTAAACTGTTGTGCCATTTATGTTGCCTTGCGATAGAAGAAAGATAGATGTGTTTTCAGTAGAGTATCTGAGGCGGATTTAGTATTGTAATGTTGGGGAAGGTGTGGTTCTGTGATATGAAAGGACATATGAGAATGCCATGATCAAGTAGAAATTTGAATTCTGGATCTTTGTTTGGGGGTCTTTGTGAAATGACATGAAACACGGTTTTCATCTACTAGTTGCATCTTCTGTTGAAATCTGCTAAAACTTGGTTCAGCTCATACACTTTCTCCATGGAGGAATTCCTATTTTTGAAAATGTGAATATGCCATTTGGTTGCTAGATCAGGGAAGACATATCAACTTGTAAATCCAACTGTTTTGTTGCCAAATGCTAAAAATTTGAGTTGCACGTCCAGATTTCTTGTTGTACTTCTGACCTGTATCTGATTGCCTTTATCAAGGATATTAAGCAAGAATAAGGCTGTGAGCTTTATATACCCCGCAAGAGTCCAGTATATATTTGGTGAGATAACTAAAAATACAAAGCTTGAAAATGAGCAGGCTTTGCTAAAACATGTTATCCAGAGGTACACTTATCAGAGAATTGGGACTGACTGCGGCCTGCTGTGTGACTTTGTAACTGTTTAATGTGCTCCTCCAATTTTACTTTTTATTTATCTCCTCCTCCAGAATCCTGGACTCTTTTCCTCAAAAGCCCAGAATGGCAGTGGATGTAGCCATGCAACTCTACCTGCGGGCGCCCTCTTTGCGGAAAGAGAGCTTTGCCTACAAAATAGCCCCAAAGATCAAGACGCCTTTGCGACCCTGCATCCATGTAAACAGCAGCCCCATGCTGAACGAGCTGGGGTCAGAGGTCCAAGCTCTGCAGGGGAACAGGGCGAAGAAAAGGGTTTCTTTTGCAGACAGCCGGGGCTTGGCTCTGACAGTGGTGAAAGTGTTCTCAGAATTTGATGACCCCTTGGATATTCCCTTGAACATCACAGAACTGATAGACAACATTGTGGGCCTGACCACAGTGGATCATGATGACTTTGTCTTGGATTTCGTACAGCCTTCTGCAGATTACTTGGACTTCCGGAATCGCCTCCAGGCAGACTGTGTTTGTCTTGAGAACTGCATGTTGAAAGATAAAGCTATTGTGGGTACGGTGAAAGTCAGGAATCTGGCATTTGAGAAGGCCGTCAAGATTCGGATGACCTTTGATACTTGGAAAACCTTCACGGATCACCCATGCCAATACGTGAAGGACACCTATGCCAGTTCCGATAAGGATACGTTCTCCTTTGATGTTAGCTTGCCAGAGCGGGTTCAAGCCCACGAAAGAATCGAGTTTGCAGTGTGTTATGAATGTGATGGCAAAGTCTACTGGGATAGCAACAAGGGGTTCAATTACAGGATCATACGCTCTGAACTCAAATCGGCTCGAGAGATTTCGCAGCCTTGTAGTGAGCCAGATTTTGGGATTGCCTTTGATCAGTTTGGAAGCCCTCGGTGTTCTTATGGTTTATTTCCTGAATGGCCTAGCTATTCCGGATTTGAAAAACTTGGCCCTTATTACTAAATCAGAGCCTCGGGATTATATTTACTGCACAAGAATGAAGAAACAGAGATAGAAAACCCTCTTGGGGAGGTTGTTGCAGAGTCAGAGTAGGCAAAAGAACTGAAGTATATACTTACAGAATGGAAACAAAGAGAAACGTGAAAATTCCTGGCTGCAAAGGTTTTTAAGGCAGATGCTCTCTTCATACTCCTTGAATTTAAACAAAAGGAGATGGTCTCTTGTGACATGGCTGCCACAGATCGAATTCAGCACTTGGTGCTGTTGTTTGGGCAATTTGGTTTCTGTGCATCCTTTGAGATACATTACAGTATTGTGAGCTGTGCAAGAATAGATCCCTCCCCCCCCTTTTTTTTCCTGTATTCTGGAATCAAACTTGCTATGTATCTTTCTGATAAAACCAACTCTCTAAGAAGAAACAAGATGCAGGGATGAGCTAAGCGGTCTTCCTCTTCCTCTCTTAATCAGATTGTACAATCTGTGAGAGGCTAAGAGTCCCAAATGGAAAAGACTATAATTTTAGCTCAAATGATCCTTTGCTTCCTTCCATTTTAGGAATTGCCTTGTTTCTGGGAAGATTCCAAAATGCTTACTCACCATTCTGCCTGTATCTCTTTTCCTAAACACATATGTACATTTCTTTCAGTGGTTGAGCCAGACAAGCCCTATGTAGCCTAGTCACATAATCCACCCTTAACCAACCTGGTGCCCTCAGGGTGTGCTAGACTTTAGTTCCTATGATCTCCAGGCAGGACAGTCAGCGGCCTGGAGAAGGCTGATGTAGCATTTTAGCTTCCACAATAAGAAATGATTTTATTTAGGTGATTTTATTTATCTCCCTCCTCCCTCCTTTATTAAGTGGTGGTGGACTGTTAAGAATAAAATTGTTTTTAAGTCTTAACTCCTCACGACACCATTTTATTTACATTTAATTTTGTTGGGGCCTGCTGGGTTTAAGTCATCTGGGTGAAGAACTTTTTAAAATTTCATTTTGTTTCATGAATTTTATAAAATGCCTATAAATCGAATGTTACTGACATAAATAAGATAGCATGTCAAATAATGGATACCCACTCAGTCGAATTGTCGGTTGTCCTTCTCAATGCTTATGCTCAGCAGTTTAACTCAGTGGTAGAACAGACATTTTGAAGTCAGACACAAGAATGCTTGATCTCTCTAAAGTTATTAATACTTGGTCTCAGGCTTTCAACAGTAGGCTGGACTAGAACCAATTAATTAATCAATTGTTTATTACAGCATAAAGAAAGTGGGCTACAGTCCATTAAAAAGCATAGAAAAACACCAAAGTCTAAAAAAATAATTACTATACGAAGCTGAAAGACATAAAACGAAGTATATGCATAAAAACAATGAATGTTTTAGCAGAGTTAATATCTGAAAGAAGTAGGAAGATGTAGAATTGTCCTGTATGCCCTCGGTATTTATGCAATGATGGCAAAATGTGCCTAGTGGGAATGTCTCTGTAGTACAGACACTGGAGGAGTATGTGCTCTGTTGTTTCTGTGTGTCCAGAGTCACAGGGGCTTTGTCTCTCTGAGTAAGGGATCTTCCGGTGTTAGCCTTCAATGGAAGCTGAAGTGAGGGCAGAACATTGTGGCAGAGTGAATTAAACAGCCATTCAAGAATCCAGGAGTTTTATTATAGAAAAGCTCAAAGCCAGTATGAATGAATTCCAGTGATTACTGTGTGTCAAACATGAGTCCTTTTTATAATGAAATCAGTGTTCAAATTCTTGTCAGTTTCTTCTGACTGAACTATGCAATGGGCTAGATTGCCCTTTCTTTTGACAGATATCCTGGTCTTTTCTTTGTTAATGGGCATATGTAGTATGAAATGAAACATCAATTTCCTATGTTCCTGAACTCTGGTAAAGTTGAGAGGGAAAGATGGTTAACCAAAATTGGTAAATCATTCCCTGCATGCAGAGCAAAACAATCCAAAAATGTTGCTTCAGCTTCATAAAGTTATCACTATTTTCTTTTCCGAAATATTTTTCCTATTGGCAGAAACTGTAGTAACTACAGGGGATACCCATGCTTTATCATTTATTGGGGCCAATCCTTCTCTGGTTCTTGTTTAATACTAAAGAAAATCATTTAGACTTTCCACCTTGGATTATAAATCCAACTAACTAGAAATTTAACTCTTTTCAGTGCTTGTTTGTAGTTATCTATAACAAAATGGTGAAATTACTTGAAAGCGCAAAGATATACGTACTAGAGTTTCATAACTCAACCTTAAAAGCAAATCAGTTGTTGTGGTTCCATTCAGTGGTTGTGATTGAATAAGTAGCCCCATAAATAGTTTTGCTGAATGTGAAGTAGAACTGAGAATTTTAGATTTAGTATCTAAATATTCAGATGAAGTTCTTATGTTCCCTGTTCTGTCTGAAAAAAATCTTGATTTGGAAAGGAGTTCATGCAGGTTCCTATGCAATTTTGGAAAAGCAGCAGTGACCAAGCTTGATTACTTAATATGATGCAAGAGCCTTGCCCTGGAATGCTAGCTTGTGATTAAAAATGGAGAAAGTCTGTCAACATGCCACAGCTTGTTTCTTAAGAAATGTGAATACCCAGCATTTCCTTAACTCTCCATATTGAGTCCTGTCATTTCATGTGCATGCCTTCAACTTGAATTAAGACTTGGCACTGGACCAGTTAGAAACTGTGTATTAGAAACTTCATCACAAATACCCAATTGGTCTTAGTTATTGCTGCTTTAAAAATTTTTTTAACAAAAACTGCAGATGGTGTGATCAGCAGTTGCAAGCCTATTACGATAAAGCTGGACTTGACAGCGTGGCTTCTTTCACAATTGGGTTTATTCTGAGGAAAAGGATTTTGGGGCTGAGCCACTCTGATGTGTTGACTAATGCTTTCTGTGAAGGAAAAGTGAATCCTTTGGTTAGTTATATGACGGGAAAAAATCATTTATTTTTTATTTCCCCAAGAAACAACCAGTAATAAAATGCACACATTAACTGCTGCTTTAACTAAAATAGCAAGATTTTCAGAACCATTTGGAAGTGAAGCCACTGAACACAGCAGTATATATGTTCAAAAGAAATATGTATCATAACCTTTCTCTTCTTGAAGGCCTCCAGATGCTGCAGGAGATGATGGGATGCTTGTCTAGGGGGCCTGGGAGGGTATGAGAAGCAGAAGGCTAATGTGTAAATTTGTAGTTAGAAAGTAGAAAATTAGTTTAAATTACAAGTTTGGGATTGCAAGTTGGAAGGTTACTAGACTACAAGAAATGTTTTAATCCTTGTGTATATTCAAGAAATAATCTCCCAAAGTCATGTGCAAAATCCGTTCCTTCATGCAACTCCTCAATAAAATTGCAAATCGGCTGTTCACAACTGTCTTTCATGTTGAATTAACATGCCAGTAAAAAAAACAAGCTGGGGAAACTTAAATGCATTATCCTTAATCTTCTGATCAGGACTATATGTGGCCCTCTTTAGAGAAGGTTTCTTCCTATAAGACTTGAAACATGCCACATCTTTATAAATCTAGATCCTACTCACATGGTCCATCCCTCTGTATTAATCCTTCATATTTCCACCCTGTCTAGGGATTTGATATAGGGCTGAAACATCTCAACTAACAATATTAAACTGGAGAACTCTGGACAAATCGAACATACACCAGTTGAATTGTTTCAGTCCAAAATTAGTATTCTCTATATCCCATAACTCAACCTTCCAAAGGCCTTATGCTAGGCTGTAAATGGCTTCCTCCGATGGTATGTAAAACTATCCTAAAGATTTCCAAGAAAGTAGATCAAAGTATCAAACAAAAGGGGCAAGGACACAATTTGCTGAACTGGAGTTGCAAAACCGGAGTTTCATAATCTGAATGTTCCTCTGATTGAATTTTTAAAACATGACTAATTTTAATTATAACTAGTGCACCACTGCACAAAGTCATAGAGGTTTGCTTGGTTTGGCTTTGTTTTGTGGATGGCCATTGGGTTTGTAAACCATGGCTTATTGAGTCACACATGAATCCAAATAATTGGCTTCTTTAGCAGATCTAGCTTATTGTGATGTGACTACAGAGAAAGAAAAAATTACAAAATGACAGTGTGAAATGCATACCCAGGATGGCTATAAAAAATGCACTTTTCAGTCTTCTTTCCAAATTTCAAAGCCAACTTCTTGGACTTTTTGTGTTTTTCTTGCCTGTATGAATGTAATGAGGAATAGTCCATTTTTTGCTTCAAGATGCCTTGCATGTTGTTAAATATATTTTTTACACAACTGAAAAATGCACTTTACAATCACAATGGATTTATTTTGTGTAGTGTTTTTTGAAATGTTTTTATCTGAGAGCAAATAATAAACTGTTACAAATAAAATGTCCATTGAGTTTTGCTCTTCTTTCAAACTGTGAATTAAAGATTTGGGGGAAAGTTACTTGACAACTCATGATGAGACAGAAAACTTTACAAAAAGAAAAGAAGATTTGGGACTTGTTCTAGATCAATGTTTCTTTAAGTGTGGTCCTAGGATCTACAAAATCAAAATTATTTTCCAGCTTACCTGGGGAAAAAAAGCAGAAGCAATAAATGTGTCTGTTTCATTTGTAATATAGAAAATACTGATTAAAATATTCCATTTTTAAAAATGGAAAGGGATCCTGAGAGAAAAATGTTTAAGAAACACTGTTCCAGAAGAGAGTTAAAAACGAAACCCTCGATTTATTTAACTGGGAGTAACTTATGTTGAATTCAGAGGAACACAACTATGTGATATCTATAACAGCACTAAGCATTGTTCTTTTTAAAAATATATTTTTTTAAAGTCAAGAATAGCCCATTATACTCTAGAGCTAGTCCACGATGGTTTATGCAGCTAAACATTTTGTCACATTTTATATTGCTATTAAGAGGTAAAACCTCACTTCAATTTTACTTTTTCTAAAATGTAGAAATAAGAACTACAACCGCTAAATCAGTTTCAGTGTATTCAATATAGTTTATTCTCCAGGGAATTTTCTAGGACAGGAGTATACTTGAACCTCACCCAGTTTTGTGACATGCTACAACCATCCAAAAGTGTATGTACTTTATATAACAATTCTCAGTGATACCAGCTTTTATCACCTACATTTGGGTTGTTCCAGAAAATTATTCTGCCCAAAGTTATGGCTGCAGATGGCAGATTTGATCAATACAAAGTCTCATGTGAAGGGGACTACATGAGGTTTGGGAAAAAGGGCAGCACTTCTAAACCAATTTTCTGCATAGGCATGGCTAGAAGGAAGGCATGAAGGAAGATGCTGGGGAACAGAATTGTGGTCATATGGATTCCCTAAACTAGCCTACTGCTCAGATGCAGTAGAGATAGTCACACAGGGAGTGTTAAAGTCAGGTACATAGGAGAAGAAGATGATTTACCAACGTGAATTAGAAACAAAACTATCAAGCAGATAGCCCAATAACAGCAAATACACTCCCAACAGCAAAACTATCCAGGGACAAATGCAAAGAAACAGATTATCTGTTTCCAGTCAATTTATTTGAATCTTCATCTCCTGTGGAATCTAAGATTTCATTTGGTGCACTGTCTTTCTCCGTGGTGTTCCCTTTACCTTCTCTAGGCAAGCTTTGCTAGATTCAGTATGTTTTAAAATTGTCTAGCTATATGGTCTCATTAAAAAAACTGCTGTAGGGTGATTGGTTGATTCATCAATTGATTGATTATGGGCCATTAATTCTTAGCAACTCCAAAGCTTAAATGAGTAGGGTATTGCATTTTGAGATGACATAGCTTAAAGACTCCACCCCCCCTTCCCTGCCCTATAGGCTTCAGACAGAAGGATAGCAAAAGGCAGTTTGGGATTACCTCAAAAGCAGTTGTGCAATGGAATTTACAGAAAAACATCCAGATAGCACAGCAAGGAGTTTTGTACCATGCTTTACAAAGTCTCATGAAATGGATGGATCTGATTAAGATGCCCAAACAGAATGATTACAGCAAGAGCTAACATGCTTAGATAAAGAGACAGTGTGATGTGATGGTTAAGGTGTTGGACTAGGATTGGAGACCAAGGTTCAAGCCTACCCTTAGTCAAAGAAACTTACTAGGTGACATGATTGCTTGGTGTAATAAAATGAAGAGAGATATTAATGAAAACTATTTAAGATCTTGGAGCAGAGATTGAGTATAAATGTATCAGTATAGAAATGCAGCTATATTTGTCTTCTGAATTTTTAAATTGGGGAGAGAGGAGGTGAAAAGTTGTAACCATGAAACATTGGAAAATTAGAAATGAAAGAATAAACTTGAAAATTCCATGTAAGTGGTACAATAAAACCCACATCTGGATTAGCATGTATAGCTACTAATCCGTGGAAAAAGTCCTACTGGCCTCAAATACGTGATTCCAATGTTTCTTTTGCACTAAATGTAAATGGTTAAATTTGCAAATAGCAGCTCTTGGATCAGGGTAAGCAGTATGGCAATTTTACAACCTGTGGATTTCAACAAACAGAATTCCTAAGCATGGTTGGTTCAGGAATTCTGCGAGTTCAAAGGTCGTAAGGTTGCCATAGCTGCCCAGCCCTGTCTTGGATGGACTGCCATGCAGGGGCAGAGATATCTTAAACTCTCCTTCTTCTTTTGCAGTCTGGTGAAAATGGCTCATTTGAAGCTGAGAGGAAATTCTTCATAGAATTTCAGATCTGACAAATGTCCTTCCATGTATTCAATGCACATGGAAACGAATATTCAAGACGATTTTGATGGCATGATATATGCAAGTAGAGGCTTGTGAAAAGGATAGAACAACTTGTAACCTCTGTCCCTGACAGACTGACTTCTGAGGTAGAGTCAGTTATGACATTCCATAGCTATCTCCTCCATAGTACTGAGGAAAGCTACTGTATTTTAATCCAGAAATCATTTTCTTTGGCAATCAGAGAATAAAAATTGTACTTTTTTATCCTAGCAACAGCAAAATCTTGCCATCTCAATTTTTCTTTTGTATGAAGATCCGTGTGGTGCTCACGCTAGGAACATATGGGCTCATTGACTTAGACACAACACTCTCTTGTCAGCCTTAGTTGTTATTACGTATTTTTTGGGAATAACAGGCTTATAGTAAGGAAGTGTTACTTGCCAGGAGCTACAAGTTTGAAATGTAAATCAAAATAGAAGATAAAAGTGATAAGCAGAAGCAGGTGTTGGACATCTAACACAGCAGGTAATACTTGTTGTCATCAGTTTCCAAGGAACTTGAAGTAGGGGAGAATAAAGCAAATGTAGTATGACAATTCAAGTACCAACCTAAACCTTGAGAAACTCATTCTTGCTCAGACATGAATCTCATTCTAACCAGGGCAGGTCTTTCCACCTCTTTTATCTCACAGGGTTGCTGTAAGAACAAAATGTTAAATATATTAGATTCGACTGGGCAGACTCTGGAGAAAACTCCTTAGAATAAATGGGCCAATCATAAGCTTTCACCCAACCTAACATATGTTTATTGGTGAAATAACACTGCAGAAGGAAACTCATTTGAGATGAGGGTAAAATTACAGTTAAGATCAGAAAGAAAAACAGCAGAGCAGTGAAATGAGAACTCTGATGCAACCTTATACTCGTATGTCAGGGCCTTCCATCACTGCATTGAGAAGCAGGAAGAGGCATATAAGAAGATTATCCTCTCCCTGTCAGCTGGCAAGCATAGCTGTGTATGAAAGATCATCACTGAGAAAGATTCACATGATGGTGGCTAAAAGCCAGGACTAAAAGTAACTTCCTTTTAGAAGGAAATCAAAGAAGCTCTCTCTACCTTGTCCTTGGGGCAGGGGTTGAGGTTCTTTTCACCAGTCTTCCAAGGCAAGATTGAGTTTTTACAATCCCTTTGGAGTATCCCTCTGCCTTTTTTACATACAGGCACATAGTTTTGTGACCCATAAATCCCAGCAAACATTTTGGAGGTTTTTGGTACTTGGATATTTTGCAAAATTTCCATCAAGATGAACCTGTGTCTTGGTTACCTCAGACTGGTTCATGTAAAGGTCTTGCCAGCAATAGAGAGGTTTTTCTTTCTTCTGGATTTGCTTTGTTTTTGTCTTCTTTTTTCTTTTTCAGCTTCTTTGTTGAGTTTATAGCTTTAGTATCCTGCCCCAATACTAGCCAAGCCAACTAAGTTTTAGGTTAACTAGGTGCTGTCCTATAGCTATTGTAAACCTCAAATCATGATCACGTGGAGCCCTTTGTTTATATTTTTACACATTCTCTTTGCTAGAGCTAATACATGTGCACTAAAATATCTGGATGGTCTATGGAAATCCATCCAGTGCTTTGCAAGCTACGGTATCTTTAATGGGAGAAGCTAAGATTGATACTGCCTTGATTAGATACTGCCTTGATTAGAACTTTCCTCAGTCTGAAAAACAGTCCATTATATTCATACTGGAATTTATCTATCGTCACCGCTGTGCTTTGGAATTTCATCCTTAGGTTTAGCTATAGCTTCTAAAAAAAGATGAAGCAAATGATTTCACTGAGCACTCATGTCAATTAAATCTGATCATCCATCTAGGCTGCAGAAATCAAGAGGCTCAATAGGAGGCAGCAGAGAAATATAAAATAACTTTAACCTTTTTCTGCCATCTATGGTTCGTTTTCATGCATAACTTGATCATGCAAAAATTTATTTTTTTCAATTCACAGATAATAGCAATAGCACTTAGACTTATATACCACTTTACAGTGCTTTACAGCCCTCTCTAAGTGGTTTACAGAGTCAGCATATTGCCCCCCAAAATTTGGGTCCTCATTTTACCCACCTTGGAAGGGTGGAAGGCTGAGTCAGCTTTGAGCCTGGTGAGATTTGAACTACCAAATTGCAGTCAGCCAAAAGTCAGCAGAAGTAGCTTGCAGTACTGCACTCTAATGAGTGCGCCACCGTGGCTCACTAATAACTCTACTTTAGACATTTAAATATGGCAGGCACACATGTATCTGGCAATTCCCTTCCCTTCCCACAACTTTCCAGTCTACATTTTTAAAATATGAAAAAGAAAAAAGGAATGATCAGAATATTCCAGTGAGAGATATGGTGCTTGTTTGACAGTCCAAGGGGGCTGGTCTAATTAATGAAAATAATGAGAATCACTGACTATTAGCCTGGGTAGCCGTGTGACTATATCCGAAAGTCATCTGCTGGGAAACAATTGGGCTTCCTGTGCAAATGGTTCGCCCTGTTGGATCAGATCTCCGGCTGCTGGAGTAGATGGGCCAACAGGGTCTGCTTACATTCTTATGATTTTATGAGATAGTTCCATCTCTGAACATTTTGACCAGATTTTCATGGTGTATCTCTGAGAAGCTGGCTGTGTTGAGTCACATTCCACTGTCATTTTTTTTTTAAAAAAAGAGATTGAGATTCGAAATGTAATTTACTGTCATTGCCCTTGGGTTTGGTTCTAGGTCACATCAGGACAAACATTGGCAAAAGCTGTTTTGGCGCATGCTGCAGAAATAGGACAAGGAACAAACGTGGGTTTTCTCATGGAGTTTTCACATTCATACTGAGCTTTTTGTGAAATGCCTGCTAAATGCATCAATTTGGGAGAAAGTAAACAAAACGTATGACTTTCTATTCTGCCTGACATGAAATGGCTCTTTCCTCATCACATAGAGTTCTTGTCAATTAGACTTCTATTTGTTTAGAAGGTAATCTAAATATACACTTGACACCCACTGAATTCCATATAGCAAAGGAGAAAGTTGTGAGGAAAGGCTAATTTGTTATTCTATTATGCAAGAAAAGAGTTAATTGGCAATTTCTTTGTAAAGGAAGCAGCTACATTTCCCAGTACAGAGAGGCAGGTAATAGTTGGACAGAATAAAAGGAGGGGAGAAGAAAAAAGAGAAAATGGTATTTTTACATTCTATTATTTTAACAATGAATATTGGAATATTTTTAAAATTTTATCCAACAAAGAAAGAAACGGTGTCATCTCAGTATCCCTTTTTCTCATTGGAGAAAAGGGTCACCAAAATGCTGTTACTGAGGCTAAACACTACTGTAGAAGATGTTATTCATCTTAGTAGAAGCCCTTTTCTTTGAAATAATTACTAATTATCATGGACAGCGGACACTTTATAATGATTATTGGTCTATCTATAATTATCAAAGATGTAGGGAAGCTCTCTAATAAGATTGTGACATTAATCATGTCCTTCACATTCTATAAAAGAAAAACAGTGAGGCTTATACAAAATGGGTCAATTTGAAAATCAAATGTTCTGGAGAACACTGGAATGTTCCAGAGCCTATTGAACCTCCTGGAACATGACATCTCCTGGAGGCAGTTCAGCCTTAATGAGGTACTCTGAAGGTGAACCAATGCCAAAACAGATTTGTTTAATATGGATCTCCATATCTAGAACACTTCAACCATTTTCAGGTGGAGGTTTTACCTCTGGAAACCCCCATGGTTCTCCTTGATCCTCCCCTTTTATTATTCTACAGCCTATAATAATATAATATCAAGCTTTCTATCTGAAAGTAACTAATAGCCAGGAGCAATGTCTTAAAATGACTGGTCCAGTTACTGGAAATCCTGGTTGCCTGACATACCTCCCTGGTGATACTGGCTCTTTATTGCTTGGGCTGCAGTCTACATTCTTGTCTTGCCCTCTGAACCTTAACTTGGTTTGAACTGGTTTGGCATTTGGCTTATGAACTGATTCATTAACTACTTTTCCATGTCTCTTTTTAGTTGTAAATAATCCTATTTTGAAAGTATATTTTTATAATTGCAGTTTTGCTGCTGCCAACAGAACAGAGGACAACTGAATAAATATAGTGCAGTTGTGTTCCCACTCCATGCCAATAATCAGTATCTTAGTCTTTTCAATATCATAGTTTCCCAACTACTATCTTATCTGGAATATTCAGGTGGTGTATATAAGGTTTCCGACCGGTGTATTCATCATGTCAGTAGCAGCAGATCTCTTATTACACTTGCACACTTATTGAGACAGTAATTCCCGGACCACTGTTACTCCCTGAAAGGAAATACTGTGTGGTGATTATGGAAGCTGGAGTCTGAATGCATGATTTAGATTATAAAATGAAATATAAGAGATGGGAAGAAGAAAAAGAGTCCATTATGTGCAGTCATGTCATCATTTTATCTGGGATGTTGGTTCATTCTACTTACCTTTTTTTGCTTTTCATCTAGTCTTCAGTTGATAAAGTAGTGTTATTACTTTAAGGATAGAGACATCATAACATTGAGGAAGGAAATCATCTCACCTCCTCAAGCTTTCTGGTGAAAAGGAGGTTATTATCTTTGTGTCACTGGTCTCCCTGTGGTTTTCCTCCATCGTCAGAGTGCAGTGGGTGTCTCTCTCTCTGCAGCACTTGATATACATATTTTCTCAAGACGATGGAGATATTGTTCATATATGAAGGACATGGGCTGAAATCAGCTGGATTTGAGGCTGTAGTGCATTGCTGTAATACATCCATGTACCCACTGCAGCTGATCTTCTTTTAGAGAGGAAGAGTTCCCATTAGTGCCAATAAGGAAAGAGACAGGCAAGAACGAATAAGGAAAAGCAGAATCATGTCAGGAATTCCACACTTCAGTTGTTGCCACATGATGCAAATCACATTCAAGGGAAGAGCTGTACAGTTTATTGCATTCTAATTTCATTAACATGGCAACTATAATTATGGTTTTGACAGCTGGTCAAATTTATAATTGGATGTCTGGATGCTTCTAAAATAGATCACCCTGTTTAGCTATTATACTATGTCAAAGCACACATTCTCATTGAGCAAAATTGGGAACTTTTTTTTTTCTTTTGGTCCTTCAACTGGGAATTGAAAGGCTCTCATTAGATGGAAGTGGGAGTCTTCTGGCAGCTCCAGGAGACACCAATGAATAAAATTCATCATTCATGCAGTAGGACAACTGACTGCCAGATCTTCTGCAGTGTCACTAATGGAGGATCTTGCTGGGTGTATTTTTAATTCTTAAGAATGGATGGGAGGCTATCAACACAGGTTTGGGAAGGAAGATTAAGTTTCTAGCTCTCTAAAGCCTGTTTGTCATGTTATTATATTGGAGTGTTCAATTTGTAAAATATGTCTTTGATAAAGTGGAATAGGTAACTCCTTCAGGTGTATTAAATAAAATTGTAGGTTATCTTACTTTCTAACCAGTAAACCAGTATTCCACCTAGTTTTCAGAAGTGAGTAAATATCCAAGTCAAACCAACGAAGAGCTTTGGAAGTGATACAATCTAAAAACTATTATTTTCCTGTTAGATCCTTCCAAGCTCCACCAACTAATTGAGTTGCTCAAGGCCGCCAGGGATAGATTCCTGCTTGCTTCAGCAATATTCCCCAACCAAATAATTTTTAAATTTTTTTTTGAAGTAGTCAGCAATTACTAAACCCTGTAATGTATACAAACTCCAACACAGATGAGAATTTGTTTTGATTCCATCTTATCTCCAATGGTAAGTAACATTTACTTATTTTAAGAAAGGGGTTGATTTGGAGCCTGTTCTTAATTTGAGGATTCAGCCCTCAGGCAACTGCTAGTGACACTCAGTAGTAGATTATCATATCCATTTTGCAAATGGCAAAGATTTTATCTAGTTGACCACTGGAGTACAGAAAGCAAGGGTAAATGTATCTTCAGCCTGATCCAGAATGAGTCTTCATGTTTTTACAAACCTGTACATGCTTGCATAGGATTTGTTTAGTCTTAAAAACTATTAGCATGGCTGACAGGATAAAGTTGAGTCCCTCACATTTCAGTCTCCAACACAGGTAGACCTTGTTTAGCAATTGTCTTGGTTAATCACAGTTATGATGGTGATGAAAAAGTAACTTTACAACCCAACCTCAAATTTATGACCTTCACAGATCTATAAAGTAAAGGAAAGCTGAAGTAAGCAACTAAGTAAGTAACAAGCACAGTCACAGTTTCATTTTGTCATTGCTTCACTTAGTTATCGATTAGCTAAAACAGAATTAGTTGTATGTCACAGTCAAATGATAAACAGATTTTTTTTTAAAATCCCACCCACTCCAGAAATTGCATTGGGTTTTATCTTTGTAAGCTGCCCAAAGTGACCATACGTGAGTTGGGTAGACATATAATTTTTAATAATAATGATAATGATAATGATAATAATAATAATTATTATTTGGTATTTCTAGATTAATACATACCCATTGTAAGGTGGTTACACTTGGAAAAACATACCAGTAGAGTAATGGCCCAGAAAGAAAAAGTGCCTAGAGTAAATTCTGCACAAAAGTGAAATATGTGAGAAAGGTAATTTCTGTGTTTGTTTGAACTTATTTGCCTTCATACAATGTTTTTGTTGTATTTGTTTTTTAATAAAATTTACAGATTGCAAGCTGGACACTTTAAAAAGTAATGGAACTTTGTTTTCATATATGGTAACTGCAGCAAGACTATTATATGCTCAAAAGTGGAAAGTACAATGGAGGAATGGTTGGTGAAGATAATGGAACTTGTGGAGATTGCTAAATTTAACTTTTTTAATTAGAGAAGAAATAATATCTACACTTATGGCTGACTGGAAATTCCTTATAATCTTTTTGCATGAAAGGGAGAGGGGACTCCATTTATGATTTGTGGTTTTAATGATTAGGGAGAAACCCCTGGATAATAGAAAAAGAGTGACCTTTTTAGAGTAACAAATTATTCTGTAATTTATATTAGATGCAAGAAAACAGCTTCTTTCTGTTTCTTTTTATTCTTTCTTTCTGCACTTTTCCTTTTTTTATTTCTTCATCCTTACTTTCTTTACTGCTTTTAGTCTTTACCAGTTTGTGTTAGTTTTTATGTTCTTTATAAATTTTTAAATAAATATTTATTTTAAAAAATAAAATTTACAGAATTCGCATCTCTGTGACTCTTGGGGTTTTGCAGAATGAAACACAGATACAGCAGCTAAAACATACATGGATGGAACAAGAAAAAGATCACAACAACAGTTGGTAACATCTCTGTCCAGCAATTCCATTTTGACTGAAAGTTATTTGCAACTCAGCTAGGCTCACTTGCCGAGAGAAGTTGGTCCAAAGAATCGGTGCCAGGAATTGCTTTATGCTTTGCACGCAAGCCTGATTCTGCCTGACTTTACTGCATCCAGTTTCCCTCAGTAAAAGTTCTTTTGATTCAACTCAATGGATTCAAGAGTCTTGCTTTCCTGAGGGGCCAACTGGGGCAGGTTGCAAGTTCTTTTGAAATTGCCACTTTGGGCATTTTTGAGAAAACACCTTAAGAAGCCTTTGCTTTTGTTCCCTTTTGTGATGTCTGGCCTTTTGGGGGGGGGGGTACCTTCTCAGGAGAGCAACCTGTACATTGCTAACTTGCAAAGCTCAGGCACACTGAAGGCACCTGTAATCAATTAAATTCAAAGGTAAGACAATAACCTGTAGCCAGCCTGAGGAAGGAGGGGATGGTCAATTTTCAAACCAGCTCTCCTTCCCCCCCATATTTGACCCAAGAATCTCAATCATGCACAAACCTTCCTTCTGGCTCAGAGTTTTTCTGTTATCGTTAGTCTGTAAAATATTTACTGTGGAGTTTAAAAAAAACAGTAGCAGCAGCAGCAGCAGCTTTAATGGATGAGGGATCACTGTGGCTGTTAGATTTTTCTGTTTTGGAAATGGAGAGAAGTGGTGATGGTATGAATATATCTACAGTTTGGTGTCCTGGTTAAGGCATCAGGCTAGAAACCAGGAGACGGTGAATTCTAGTCCTGCCTCAGGCACAAAGCCAGCTGGGTGACCTTGGCTGGTCAATCTCTTTCAGCCTTTCTTGTCAAGAAGATGGTAGTGACATGTCCAGGCAGTCACCAGGAATCAATACTGATCTGAAGGCACAAAAAAGACAAACTTTGGAAATATGGAAGAGAAAATCAGTAGTCAGTGCAATAAACAGAATAAGGCAGATATTTCAACTGGCATACTATGAGCTTCATGAAAGGATATTTACTGCCAGGGAGGTGGAGAGACGTTTATGGGACTTTCTGTCTCCTGTACTGTGATATTTTGGCTGGCATTAGGTACTATGAATTGTGACTTGTCATGAAAAGCATTCCCTGTTCACCACAAGGAATAAAATGTGTCTTGCGGGAACTGGTGACAGTGATTCATCTTTCTTCTCTCCACTAGTCAAGGAGAGAGGGTGACCTTCTTCTTGTACCCCGAGGATCATCTTTGCTGGGACAGGGATTGAAAGGCAGAAAATGAATGCTGAATATTGCAGGAACTCTTCCAGCAAGCTGAGTTCAATAAAGTTGAAGACATGTAATTCACTGCTCAGCCCATATCAACGTGCAAGTAATTACACAATGATTAGGCATCTCCAATGATTTCCTTCTTTGAAAGTTGTACCCTGCAAGTATCACGTTTGATATTTCTTTTAGTTCCAATGTTGGAAGCATGTACATTACTTTTTAATAATGGTATTTTTATTAAAGGTTAAAAATACAAAGATAAAAGCTAAGACAAATATAAAAAGTTTTTAAAAAGTGCAGAGAGAAAAGGACAAAGGAGGTATATAAAAAAACAGAAAGAAATCAACTCTCCCTTCAAGACAAATACAATCAATTTCAATAATTTACCCCTTCTCTAATATTGCAACCCAAATCCCTTATTCCCATGTCTCATCTTATCTATAAACGAATTATAAAGCCTCATCACTGAATCTTAATTCATTCAGTTACCAGAAATAACAACACATATATTTTAACATTAAGCAAATAAATCAATGTTACACCCTCTTACTTTAACACAGTAATTTACCATTTTCTCTAAAAATACAAAAAATTCTTCTCATATCTTTTATCTATAAACAAATCTTTAAAGCCTTGTTATTCACTCCTGGTCCAGAAAACCTACTAAGAGCTACTAGAAAGATATATATATATATATATATATATATATATATATATATATATATATATCCAGTTTCATAGTCGTTTTGCTTTTAAAAAATCTTGATGTTTATTCCTTTAAATAATATTCCCAAATGATTTCTTTTCATTTTTTCTTTATTTTTTTCTCAGGAACTCCTTTATGAGTATAACACATCTCTTTTGTAAATCCAAGATAAGATATGAAGATTTTGAATCTAAGTTTAAGAAATGTTATGGATTAGAGAAAAATATGAGTTGTCCAAGTCACTGTTCTGATTTGTTGTTTGGGTGGCCCTTTCAGTTATTAAGACATCAGCCAATTTACATTTACTTGTAAATCCTGTGTAACATCATTTTCTATATCATCCTTATATCTTCTCATTTTAAAATCCAAAACACACTCATTCTCAGTTGTATTCTCTTCTATTTTCTCTTTTATGGTAGCAAATCTTAAGCGAAATTTCTGAAGTCAGCGGTGTCAACTATTTTTGAATTCTTTCGGTGTTAAAATACTTGTTTTTCCATTCTGTATTAGTGGGTCTCTTCTTTAATTTAATCTTTACTTCTTTCTGGTTGCCTCTAGTGTCCAGCCTTCTGAGTTTCCTCATGTTTTTCTCTAATACACTACATTTCTTAAACTTAGATTCAAAATCTTCATATATTTTTTTCCACAGTCCAACTTTCACAACTGTAGGTAGCCATGGGAAACACCACGGTGTGGACTAATCTGCATTTAGTTGCCAGGCTGCATCATGCAATAACTGGGGAGGAACAAGACTAGGTTCTGGGTGTAACATTCACTTGTAGACAGGCAGCCCGGGCCCCAGTTTTCCTACAAAGAAGCTTGTTTGTTTGTTTATAACATTTATTGCCTGCCCCTCTTACTACAAGGCACAACTCTTATGTCTCGACCAAGTCTGTTTCTGCAATGATCAGAACTGGGACTCACACCCGAACTATCATCTGAAGCTTCTTTCTACTAAGAATATGTAAAGCGAGAAGGATAGAGAAGACATGTTTGTATATGAAATTCTAGCTGCTGCAATTTGAAAGACTGTGTGTGTGTGTGTGTGTGTGTGTGTGTGTGTGTGTGTGTGAGAGAGAGAGAGAGAGAGAGAGAGAGAGAGAGAGAGAGAGAGAGACGTGCCTCTTTATGACATATACCTTCTCAAGTATCTAAGGTTCAACAGGCTGCTGCTGGCATTCTTTTCTGCCTAGACTGAAAGAGCAAATAGGGTGTGTTTGTTGTATCTTTTCTACTAATCAAACAAAAGACACGGAAAATGGAAGATTTTTCTGTTGATTTCCTCACTAAAACCTCCAGAAGAACAAACTCCAGTGAGTCAATGACAACCTATACAGGCAACCCCAGGAAATCCATCAACTCAGACATGCAGCAATGACTCAGAGCTAACCAGGGTGTCATTTAATAGAGTGTGTGGAGAGTGAACCAACATTTTTAATAAATGGAACATTGATTCCCCTAGAACAATGGGAGCCAGTGTTATTGCTATGTCATTTAGGCCCTGGGGTAAATGTTAACATTTCTGGACTCCAACTTGCACTGGAGAATACTAAATCAAGTGGTCTGGCAACAATACTTGCATGGCATATGTCCCTTACATGATACACCATTCACCTGAATACATCCTTTATTGCTTTTTCTTTCTGTAAATAAAAATCTGGCATTCTTCTGTCCCCTCCCCCCCTCCATTTTTAAGACAACAGAGCTTGTTCCAAGTACGCACCAGTCCTCAAGAAATTACATTTGAGCATTGACTCTCTTATACCTCGTATAGGAAACGAATTATAGAATGTTTTGTCTGCTAGAAGGAAGAAACATCTTTAACTTTATCTGGCTCAGAAGAAAGAATCCAATCCATATTTGGAAAGAAGCATCTTCCAGGTTTTCCTCTCTGATGCTATTTCTGCTCATGCATTTAGCCTGCAGACAAGAGTTCCTATTAAAGTGATTTCTATTTCTGTTTCCTTGATTTTGATCGCCAGATCTAAAGACGAGTAATATCACAGGGCTGTTCTATATCACATAGTTCTGTTTCACCCCCTAAATGGGATGGGGGTGGGGACCCCTGGGTCATTTCACAGTAATTATAAGAATTGAACCTGAACGGTGATGTTTGGACAGTCCTGCTCAGCAGAGGCAACTGAGGGCAGACGGTTGTTGCAACTTGGAGTAACCTAATCCAGTGAAAATGAGAGCAGGCACGTGGCATCCCAACATGTGGCTTTGGCATGCGGTGGTAATCTTACTCTTAACTCCGTTGGCCTTCAGCTCATGCAGTTAAAGAGCCAGAGAAAAAGGCACAACCCAATTTTAGATGGGGGTCTGTGAAGGATTAGCATTGGCCTGCCGGTTATTTAACAACATAATCTGGAGACCATGGTAACCAATTCTCTTTGCGAAGGACAGCATTTGGCGCTCCTCGGTAGCTTCTTTCGTTTTAACGGATGACCGTGGATAAAAGCATCCTGAGTAACAGTTGTTTTCAATCCTAATTTCGAACATGGTATTAAGAAGGATTTATAGCAAATAGAAAAAAGCTCAGAGAAAAGTAATAATATTTCAAATGGAGCTTTTCCTGCCATAATCCCCTTCAAATGGGTTGATTAACAGCTCCCATAATCCTCAGCTAGTATGGTCAGTAGCTATTATTTTTGGCTCTTTCAATCTTCTTGTCTCTGTAGAGAACTCCATTAGAAAAAATATTAACTTCTCTCATGATGTTTATAGCAAGCAATGGCTCTTTAAAAATTCCTTTCCTGTCTTCCCATTGCCTCCTGTTTCTAATACAAATGTCTTGCTGTTGCTTTTTTTGTACATCTTTTTCTCACCTAAGTCCCCTTTCCAAAGGTGGTCTCCCCTCTTCTGCTAACCTGGTGTCTTGTTCTTTCAAAAATGTCTTATTTTCCTTTATTCCTTCATACATCAGAGTTTCCATTGATCTATGCAATCTCTCTACCCTTCTCTTTCCTTTATTATCATTTTATGCCCCCAGAACTTAATGAAAAATAAATATCTGTAGCCACATCAGTCTCTATCCACAATCAGGGAATCTTCAGGGAGACTTTAAAAAAGTCAAGAGGGCAGCCACAGCTATACAATCAAAGCCTTGCCCTTTTTGATGTGCATGTAAAAACAAAGTGTGTGGGCTTCAGTAATTTGGATGGAAGTACTGGACTTTTTTTGACCCCTTATACAAATGTTTCTATTCACTATCCTTTCCTTACCTGCTTTGTCCTATACTTTCTGACTGTCTAAATATCCAATTTCTTGGTTGAGAGATAAAACCATTTTTATTCTTACTCTACCAAGCATAGAAAAAATAATCTCATAAGTGAGGATATATTATGTAGTGAAGGTTTCAAGAATTAAATCTTAAAGGCCAGAGAGGTAGGGCTATGCGTAAGATGATTCTGAGATGGGAATCAACAGAAATGTCTTACAACGCAATTGTGATCATTCTGTTTTGCTTTATTTAGCCACTGTCTTTTTAAAGTGCCTTTTAAAATTGGGCCTATATTTAGAATATCCAAAATGGCAGCATCCATGCATTAAGAGAAAGATGATGGCAGATTCAAAATTCTGTAATGCATAAAAATACATAATTTATGGCAGCTGAGTCCAAAGTCTTAAAAGTGAGATTTTTGATGATTGTGAGATTCTGTGCAAATGGTTTTTTCATTAGTCAGATTTCTATCAAAGCTCCGCTTATGGACTCCCGTCCTTCCTAGCCCCAAAAGCAGACGCAGGATGAGGCCAGGAGGGACCCATTTCTTGTATTTCCTTATTGGTCAGGGCAAGGGAGGGTTAGGTGCCTCAGTCTAAGTTTTCTTCTGTGTGAGGACAATTGTAGGCTGTACTGAGACAGTTTTTGAGGTTGCAGTCTGGGAAGAAGCGAAAAAACATTTGCTATGAGAAAATGCTCAGGTAGTATGGGAGTGGGATAGAATAGCTACAAAGGAGTGACAGAGATCATAATTCATATTTATCTCTATTCCTCCTCTATTCCAGTAAATACCCAAATAACCAAGAGCACTACTAGCCTTGACATGAGATGAAAACACAGTGTCTCATTCCTAATAAGGTTGCAAAATTCTAGACAGCCACTAGATGGTAATAAAGATATATGGAAAACTATGTTTGCTGCCATCTTGTGGTCACCTTAATTTTTGTGGCTTAGATTTTGGAGTCGGATCACTAATAATGAATTCTCACAGGAGGTTAGATTCAAAGTGGTTAGTGGGCATAAAATTCTCTCTTTATATTTGGTGAATGCTTGGAGGTTAACTCCACTATGATGGTGGTCCTTGTATACATAACTGCTTTGCAAGTGTGATCCTCATTAACTGTTTGTGTTAGTTAGGCATATATGGGCAAAGTCACTATTCAAGTATATAATTGGAGGGGGAAAAGTGGTCTCTCCATTGCCAGGAAGTTGATTTTTAGAAAACTATATAAAACTTACATTCTGTTATCACCTTGGATCAGGAAAATTAATCAGATGTTCAAAGGGAAGTTGTAATAAATTAAATACTGTATCTCTAGTACAGGAGCATTAGATCTCCATTGTCAATAGCAATCCAACTTCCGTTTCTGATTTCCTGGTTGCTGCTACTATCTTGTTCTATGGAACTGAGTTTTCTCCATCTGATGGCACTGAAGAAGAATTTGAAGTCATTTACTGTGAAGTTAAAAAGCAAGTTCTGCAAATTCCTCTGTTGGTTCGAATAGCTTAGCATAATTTATGTCTAACCATATGTCAACTTGATATATGTTGCAGTTTTATTTAAATACATTTTTGTGAAAATCTTTGCATTTTAGCCCCATAGGACCCATATAAACAAAGAAAATGTTTTGAGGACCTTGCCTCTATGCAAGTTTGCAGAAAAGTAGACCTTGCCTCTGTGCAACCATGCCCATCCTCTGTGCCTATATTAGGAAATGGGATTCTGACATCCGAGAAACTGAAGGGCTATGAAGTTCCCATAAATTATGAAAGAATAGCCTATAAAACTTTCCATGAGTTTACACAAACTTTACAGGAAGTTAAAGCTAAAGATGTGAGTTGGATAAAATACAGCTGTAGAGCATTTCCCGTATAGTAATAGTTAGAAGGGAATGAAAATTAGAAAACTCAAAGATATCAGAACGAAAACAAGTCTTCAGCTTTCCCCAAACCCCCTCCCAATTAAGGATGTTTGAAGGCAATATCCTTGGGTTATCAGAAAACTGTTGGCATGAAATGAGCTGCTCCTGCTATTAATCCCAATCTCATCTCTAGGTAAATCACTCTGTTCTGATTATGCACTTGCTGGCAATGTGGTTGGCTGGTTCCTCCATCTCGGCTACCTTCTGCATAGCATATCAACAGCCAGTGATGGTTCTGTAGCAGGACTGGGGCGAATCTGTTGCAGAATTCAATTTGTCATCTCTTTCTCATTTTCCTGTCTCTCCAATGTCAACACATTCTGTTACAACTCAGACTGGAGAAAGTTCAAAAGGGCAAATAAAATCAGTGTCATAAGGGAAGTTGCTTGTAAACCACACATTTCTTTAAACTTTTTTTCTTTTTGGGGGGGTATGGCAGAAGATGATAACTGTCAGGTTCTTCTGAGTTCTGTTCAGGCAATACTGAGAGAGGAGAACTGATTCCATTATTCTACTATTCTTTTATTACAGCCTTGTACTATACCAGAAGGACTATAGAGTTAAAGCATGTGTGTAGTATTATCAGATGAAAATTATAGTGCTATTGTACAATTCTGATTGACACCTCCCACTTTCAAGAAATGCTGGATATTGATTCCATCAGCCCCTGCCTGGATGATATAAAAATGGCTACATCCATAGGCCATATTGAACTTGCTTACGAACAGGTAAGCTAGGTTGCCATAGGAAAGCTTTAATTAAAAAAAACCCTTTACTGCTCTTGTACAAATCCACAGGATCACTGCCTGGGTTGTTGTATCCAGCTCTTTAGGGAGATAAAAGCCAAATGGAATAAAATCTGATTGGAGAAGAAGGGCATCATCACATAGTTCTGTAACAGCCAATAGATGCTCCTCTGATCCCACCTGACTCACCCATCCATCTGACATCACCTCTGATGATAAAGTGTAACAGGTTTTGCCTGTTTTCTGACTATCACGGGATGTTGTTGGCTTAAAGGGGAAAACATTACTTTAACATTAATACAGTTAAGAACAATTTAAATCTATTTTATAAGCTGGAGTTGAGATGAAGACATTATAAGGACATTGTAGTCAAGACACATTTATTGATTGATTGATTGATTGGACTTATATGCCACCCTTTCTCCACAAGGACTCAGCTGGCTCACAGCAATAAGCAACCAGAAGTCCAAATTAAAATTCAAACAATAAAAAAATCTCAAAATCCGTTAAAACCCCTTCAGTCCAAGCCAGCCTGGCGAAACAACCATGTTTTAAGGTCACGGCGGAAAGAGTGAAGGTTGGGGACCACCCGGAGCTCCAAGGGGAGCTGATTGCAGAGGGTAGGTGCGCCTACAGAGAAGGCTCGCTCTCTAGCCTTCACATTTACACGCTTAACATTTGTGCCATGGTTAAATACAAACAAAGGCAGGCCCTAAGAATTTCTACAGATTTGCATCCAATACGGGAGTTCAATACTGGGAAATTATTTCTAGCAGTTTTTCTGTAGCAACCAGTTCAAGTGGTCCAGTTTTATTTTATTTATGTATTATTTCAAGTCTTTCCTGTCCTTTCAACTATAAGTGTGGGGCAGCAAATGTGTGCATATGTGTGTATTTTATTAATTGTATTTCCAGTACAGGTAGTCCTCAACTTACAACAGTTCATTTAGTGACTGTTCAAAGTTAGAACAGCGCTGAAAAAAGTGCCTTTTGACCATTTTTCACACTTACGACCTTTGTAGCATCCCCACGATCAGGTGATCAAAATTCAGATGCTTGGCAACTGGTTCATATTTATGACTGTTGCTGTGTCCCAGGGTAATGGGATACAGCAACTCACTTAACAAATGTCTCACTTCACGACAGAAATGTTGGGCTCAATTGTGGTTGTAAGTCAAGGACTACCTGTATAACTAACATAGATTAGCTTGAGAAATTGTGATTACCCCAAAGTTGCCTAGTGACTTTCATGGTTAAGTGGGACTTGAACCTCGTTCCTCATAGACTGACTAATATAGTGTCTTCATCCTCTGCACAGTATCTTCTAAGTAGTTCCTACTGATTTAAGTACTGACTCTTAGGAACATGCACGTAACAGACTTATGCTTCTCATCCCAAGCAGCAAAAAAAAACAAAATTATTTTATACCTGACAAAGATCTATCTCTTTCAAAGTAATCATGAAAGAAATATTCGCATGCCTGATTAACAAGCAACTTTATAATGAAAGCTAGTTTACAATCTTCTGAAGTGAACTGTCAGTCCAGCTGCTTTGGCCTCCATATGCTCCACCTATTTGCAGCTTTACTGTTGGAATATCAGTTGATGAGGAGGGAGGGGCAACCTAGCTTGGTGGATTGAAAGGAGGTGTATACTGTACTAACAAAGGGAAACAAAGGGACTGTCACAGTTCCCATGAGGTATGAAGATCTGGCATTCTTCCCAGTGTTTTAATGCTTGCACGCATCCCAGAATGAGCAGAATCCTTGCAAGAGTTTATTTAATCTGGCTGGTCATTGGATGTCACTCTTGTAAATGTACTGTAGAAATATTGACTTGGCACCACTGACAGTGGATCTTAAAAATTTGCAAAAAAATGTAGAGTTCAGACTTGCTTATTAGACCACTGCTTAATCATTTTGGGGCTTGAACAATTAAACTGTTAGGCTTTCCTCTGGAATGTTGGTAGGTTTTCCCATAAGAATCCAATCTCTTTCTGAAAGCTTATGTGGCACTCCAGAGACTGCAGAGTTATTGAACTGGGCTCCTTGTGAGCTACGAAGATGATGTCACTGGTCTTGGAAGAAAATAAATGCAGACGAACTTCTGCTCAGTGCCTTTGTTTCAATGAACACTTTGTTGCCTTCTAAAATCCTTACACTTTGTAGAATACCTCTTTTTGGAGAAGGCTTTCATTTTCTACAAGCTGGGAGTCAACAAGATGAGAACATTGGCCACATAATATGACCTGATTTGTCTACATGGTGGGCACATCAGGGACAAATAAAATCAGGAAATAGGTTCATCTCAGTGGACAAACAAATTCATAGAGACTGGAAAGCAAAGAGGAGGGTGGGGTGGCATTACAAAAAATGTTCCTGTAATTAGCAAAAAAAAGGCTTTAGACCTGCCCTGCAATTTAGTGTTTATAATTTAATTTCGTTATATTGTTCATGTTATTAGCTGTTCGAACTATATATGTTAAGTCTTCTGTCTTTTTACAGCTTTCCCTATAAACCATGAATTAAAATAATCTCAATAAACTCATATTACAATGAATAAATACTTTGATACATCACCTTGCTTTCACATTACTATTTCTGTCCAGTATTAGAAAATGTATTTTAATTTTTAAAATACCTTTATCCTATCTTCTCTGTATCAATTGTCATTTTCAAGTACAGCAATGAGTTTCAGTTTCCTAATATTGAATCCATTTTTTGAACCAAGGTGAGTTATTAATATTTGCTGATACCAACACGGTAAATATTTCCTTTTTTAATTTTTTGCCATTTTTTAAAAAAAAAATCTATTTTTAGGTAGTAGGCTCCAATGGATTCAGGATAATACTGGGTCTGGTTAGTGAAGGGAATTCTAAGGCTACATGCTAGATCAGTGATGGCTAACCTTTTCGGCACCGAGTGCCGAAACCTGGAAGACAGCAGCTGGCCAGTGCGCATACACGCAATGTCCAGCTGCTCTTGCGGGTTCTGTCATATGCATGCCAGAACCCAGAAGTGCAGCTGGCCGCCGCGCTAAGGCCTGTTATTTCAGAGCTTATGGCATCGGTCAGTTAGAAAGCTGATTAATATTGAAGTCTAAATTATATTCAGGCACATCTTTTTGTGCACATAATGCCCTAAAATGCCTTCCACATTATTGCCAGTGTAAGGAAATGAAAAGGGCCTATTAATTGAATTAGAAGTAGCGAAGACTAGCTGGCCGGCGCACATGCGCACACCGAAACGTGGAAGAGCAGCTGGTGATGGCGTGTGTGCTCACAGAGAGGGTGCCCCCTCTGCATGCCCCCTCTGGCACGTGTGCCATAGGTTCGTCATCACTGTGCTAAATTGTTAAATTGAAAATATATCCATGAATACAGGGATGAAATCTAAAATTTTTCCCTACTGGTTCTGTGGGCGTGGCTTGGTGGGTGGGGGTGTCCTGTGACTGAGTGGGCGTGGCCAACTCAATGTCACTCACAGCCACGCCCACTCAGTCACAAGACCCCCTCCCATCAAGCCACATCCACAGAACCGGTAAGGAAAAATTTTTAAATTTCTATTCTGCCGGCGTGTCCTTACCTTTCTCCCACGGCTCCACCCACCCACCCCATTCCCTGGAGTCAGGGAATGCACCATTCCCCGACTCTGGCCTTGCCGCGGAACCGCTGCCTGCTCACCCTTCGCCATGCGGCTCTGTCCACCTGCCCCATTCCCCGGAGTTGGGGAATGCACCATTCCTCGACTCCTACTGCTCACCTTTCTCCTGCAGCAGGCTGTCAGGGAAGGCAAGCGCCTGAAAGATACCGGAGTCACTCACTCTCCTTCTTGAATGAGCCGTTCTGATCCATGTGCCGGCTGCGCAAGCGCACACCCAACCTGCCGCTGAATTAAATAAACGGTGTGTACTTGCGCAGCCGGCGCATGGACCAGAGCGGCTCATTCAGGAGAGTGAGCGACTCCAGTAACTTTCGGGCACTTGCCTTCCCTGACAGCCAGCCGCAGGAGAAAGGTGAGCAGTAGGATACACCGCGTGGCAAAGGGCAAGCAGGCAGCAGCTCTGCGGCAAGACTGGAGTCGGGGAATGGTGCATTCCCCGACTCTGGGGAATGGGGCGGGTGGGCGGAGCCTCCAGCTGCCATTGCTACCGGTTCTCCGAACCACTGGCCATCATCGCTACCTACTTGCCCAAGCCGGTCCGAACCGGGAGCATTTCACCCCTGCATGAATAAGGATAGTAGCCAACTTGTATTGTCTGTTCTGCAGCCAGAAAAATGGCATGGATGTGTCCATGAAGTCAAGTGATTAAGCTCCACTCAAAGGAGATTTTATAATTTGTCTTTAATAACTGTCCCTCACATTATTTCTTTAGAAACAACTCAGGCTGTTGCTTTAATTTTACAGTATACAGAATTTACCAGTCATGAAAAGAATATTGCAGAAATGATGATGTGAGGAGGGCAACAAGCAACTTCTGTAAACCATATCTATTGATAAGAGTTTTGTAAACTGCTAGACTGGGTAAAAGGAGAGTGAATCTCCAAATAATTTCTCAAAATTAGAGAAAATCATTCATTCATTCATTCATTGATATTTTAGGTGTGCTTGAAAATCCTAGGAGCAGAAATTCCCTTAATTTCTGCACTGTGTGTGTTAAGTCTCTCCCCCATTCTGACACCCCTGATAATATCGACCATCTATTGTTTTTTCTGAGCCCTAGTTGGACCACTTCTGTCAGTAGGAAATAAAATCAACATTTAGCTAATCTCCTTAAATATCTCTAGGAGAAAAGCAAACGTTCAGGAGAATGCACACAAAAGGCGGACCCGGAAGCTGAAGCCATCCTCAAGCCATTTCTTGTAAAGCAAACAGGAGAGAACTGGCTTGTGGATTGTGGACAAAGAGACAGACTAACCGGTTTGACTTGATTCTGCACAGCTAGCAACAAATCTGGAATACTTTGACGGTGCTGTCGTCTGCACTTTTGTAGTCTCCCATTCAGAGGCATGAACATACAAGTGTGTATGCAAACACACGCATAAGCCCATAAAGGTATCTAGATGCTTAGAGTTGTGTATATATGTGTATCAGATTCTCAGGATTATACTCTGCACATCTGATGAAATAGGTGGTGATACGTGAGAGCTCATGCATTAACAAATGTGTTACGGTGCCACAAGACTTTTTATTACTTTCCAGTAATAAACTAATAAGACATGTTTTGATCTTTCCTTTTACAAGATCCAATTCTCAAATAAAATGTCCCAGGAATGAAACACCAAGGGTGCAAGAATAGAAAAAAAAATGGCTAATAAAAGCAAATGTGTAAGCATAAATTCTGTTGAAAAGTCATGCAATGTGGATTTAGGGTACTAGATTCAAGCCCGTATAATAAAATGGTAAATCTACCCTTCAAATGGACATTTCCATATGGGACATCTCCAAATAACCAAGCAGCTGGTAGTCTAGAAATTAGGACAACCATAACCTGGATGATTGAGAATCTCCATAGATCTCTAGAAATTAAACTTTTTCCCCCTGGTGGGTTAGTCTGGTTACTGGCTCTAATCCTCAAACTCAAGTGTCCCTTCATTTCAGCTGCTGATTTTCTGTGCCTTAAGAGCTCAAAGCAACAGAACGGGCACAGCTCCCAAGAATGAGCAGATTTCATTCTCTTAACTAGTTTTCAGGTCAGGCAAAACAGAAGGCAGGTATGGAATAGTGTTTCTTCTGAGCAGAAATGGCCAACTAATGAGTCTTGTGCAGCCTCCTGATTCCCTTCCTAAAATGTTAATTAATGATATGGTATAAAAGATTTAGGATTCCATTAATAAAGAACTAGAAGCTACTTTCAAATTATAAATATGTATATTAAGATTTTGGTGGCAGTGCCCAGATCAATTCTGTTTAGCTGGAAGGTGCCTGGCTTTTAATAAGAGCAGGATATACATCTTTCAGGGAAAGGGATGAGGGGGATGCAGCAATGGGTATTACTATCAGAGATTTTGTGATATTTTACAATATTTTGTAATGAAAAATACAAACTAAAAAAGAAGGAAAAAACTCTACCCTTATATCTAGTGAATACATTAGTAATACTGCATGATCATGTTATCGTGTTTTCCCAAAAATAAGACCCTGTCTTATATTGTTTTGAACCCTGAAATAAGCGTTTGGCCTTATTTTAGGGGAGGTCTTATATTTTGGGGTGCGTGGAGCAAGACGGGGCTCCTCTTGCCACCTTTCCTGATTTCCAGCTCAGTCTCCCTAACCCTAGGAAATGGCAGGGACCGGTCATGCATGTGGTTAAATATTTTCGGAGAGGGCTTATTTTCGGGGGAGGGCTTATTTTGGGGGAGGTCTTATTTTTGGGAAAACACGGTATACTAATATATTCACTAGGTATAAGGGTAGGTTTTTTCCTTCTTTTTTAGCTTGTATTATTTGGGGAGTGAGATTGTCTTTTTTCCCCTCATTTTTTTTTAGTTCTTAAAGTTTTTTAGTTTTTTAATTATTTAAATAAAATAAAGATTTTATTAACAGCATAAGTATAATTTTTAAGAAAACATTTTTAATAAAGTGAAGGAAGTGGAGGCGTTAGTAATGAGAAGAGTATTGCAACGTTGCAAAACATATTCATATTTGGGCATCTTCTTAGTTAGAAACAGATGACTTCAGGAGTAAGTGGAAATATTTAAATCAACTTCTCGGTTAGAGATAAATGTTCTCTCAAACAAATTAATTTGAATATTTTCCGCTTTGGAAAATTCATCAGAACTCTTGGACAATACAGTAGAAACAAACCGAAACTGATACAATGGGAGGAAGCAGACTGAAGTATGTTAGATAAGCACAGGAAAAGGAAAAAGTGTTTGACAGCATATTAAGCTGAATTATTTTACTTTGCCAGAAATTATACAAAACTATATTTAGAAACTGAACCATGCGTACATCATGGAACAGCCCCACAGTAAATTTAAGATGTCTAAAATGCAAAAGAACACTACTGGATTAAATCAAAAGTCTTTCTTCCTTCTTACCCCATAAGTGACAACACATGACCTACATTAGCTCACCGGTAGAGGGCAATGGAAGAGTGTGACCTCAGCAACAGCAAACATTATTTTATTTATTTCATCAAGCATATATTATATGACAGATACAAGTGTAAACGTAATTATAAATACATGAAAAGGATACGAAAAAGAAAACATTAGGACAGGGACAGTAGGCACACAGGCGCGCTTATGCACGCCCCTTACAGACCTCTTAGGAATGGGATGAGGTCTACAGTAGACAGTCTAAGGTTAAAGTTTTGGAGTTTTGGGGATGAAACCACAGAATCAGGTAGTGCACTCCAGGGATTGACAACTCTGTTACTGAAGTTGTATTTTCTGCAGTCTAGTTTGGATCTGTTTACCATGAATTTGTATCTATTGTGTGCTCTTGTATTGTTTTGATTGAAGCTGAAGTATTCATTGGCTGGTAGGACATTGTAGCAGATGATTTTATGTGTTATGCTTAGGTCAGACCGAAGACGGCGAAGTTCTAAGTTGTCTAAGCCCAAACCTCGGTTATCATCAAAAAGGGCAGGAGCCATCACCAAGAAGGCATGCTTTCTAGATCCTTCAAGATAACACTGTATAACTGATGGACTTGGAATGTGCCAATTCCAGCTGACCTCACTGGACAAGTAGAAACAGATGGAGACAGTCCCTCACATAAACAGCTCCTCTGCCATGCAGTGCTTTATAAGTTATAACCAGCACATTGAATTGCACTGGAAACCACTTGGCAATGGGTGCAGTTCATGAAGCAGCAGAAACAGATGTGGATACTGCAACATGCCCATGACTGCCTGCACTGGTGCATTGTGGGCCAGCTGTAGCTTCCTATTTCACCTACAAATAAGGCCAACACAGATCATTAAGTCCACAAACGCCCCAGAATGAAGAAGATAAATGAGCCAAAATCTTCACAGCTGACCCCAAAATCTTGGCCACTTTATCATTAAAAGATTTAATTTTGTCTGAGAGGAGATAGAATATATCATAACCAAATGTTCTTCTGGAAAACAAAATACAGTGTAAGCGTGAGAACATTTTCTATGTAAATCCCAGTAGATGGAACAAACAAGAGAGCAACACATAACCTATTGTTTCCATATCCTTGAACAAGGGCATATACTGCTATTAAAAAGCAATTTTTCAACAATCCCAAGCAGAACTGCTGACAACACATTAAATTGGCCAAATGCCTTCCTACACTCGAGAATGCATAGGTTTGGGATATACTTAAGTTTCACAGCTTATTCCTGAAATAATATAATTTTAGAAAGAAAGGTGAATATAGGTCATTGACTACTGAATAAGAATCTAATCTGCATCTTAAGTGCATTCAATAATATATCATTTAGTTTCTCCACGGCTATAAGATACGGGCAGAGTTCAATCTTATTTCATGTCAAACTTTCTTGATAAACCAAGACATTTTATTCATTTACGCAACACTATTTTCTGAAACTCTCTCCTGTCAGTTTCTTAACAATTCCCATTATTATCCAGTCAAAATATTTGTGGTGGTTGTTACTTTGGGATTATACAGTCCTAATGACTAGAAGTATTACTTCTACTACTCCCGCATAACATTACCCCAATCTGTGCATCTATATCCAGAGCAGAACAGAGGCATTATTTGCTTTTGCATTGATGGCTTGAATTTAATGGCCTCCTCAGTGGTAGCTCACTAATTATGGAATTCTTTCCAAAGGGAAGTTTGCCTAGCCTCTCCCCATGTTGTCCTTTTTCAAAGCAACTGAAGATGTGCCAGAGATTTATAAGTGAGCAATTAATCAGAATTGGATATTTTAGATTGCCTGTTGTTTTCTTTTTAGTATATTAAAATGATTTTTACTGTTAAAAATATATTGTTTTTAAGCACTATTTTATTGGGTTGGAATTTTTTGTTGTTGTGCTAAATGCCTTGTTTACAATGGCCTGAAACTGAATAATCCAGAGGCACATCAGATATACTGGTAAATTCCCATCTGGATCTAAAGGAGATCCAATTGGTGCATATAAACAGTACAAAACTGATAGATATGATGTAAACATTTTTCCCATTAGCTCTATGTTTGTAGTATGTTTTAACAGTTGAGTCCAATTTTAAAATCTTTACATCCACTGGTTCCACTGAGAGATTTAAATATATGCTTAACAATTCTGTTGCTGAAATTACTTAGCTTTGGCTGAATTCTGTTCGTAGATGTTGTAACAAATTGAAGAGATAAAGCAAGGCTGTTCTTGAACAAACTTTTTTTTTTGAAAACTATGTTCCCACAATATACCCAACTAGCTGATCTCATTTGCAATCTATTAGCCTTGTTCTACTGACCTTCCATATCAGAATTCTTTGAAATTTCTCAACTTGTTCTCCTTTGGCATTTCCATCCAGTAATACCATAATACCATATCCTTCGTTCAAGAATGTAATGTCATGTAATTCTGAAGGTGATTATAAAAAAACAGGAAGACAAATGCTGCTGAATCAATCCAAAGATTGATCTACTTCCCAGATTGGCTAATCAATTGCTTCTAAAAAGTCCACAAGGAAAAATTCAGTGGAAAAAAAAATCCATATAAATGGTTGGGGTATTCAGTGGCTATGTTCTCAAAATATACTTACCACTGTTTAATTTGATTAAGGTTACTAATCTTTCTTTAATCCAGCAATATTTAGGTCAAAGCTTGGTTGGATAATGTCGGTCAGTGTGCCATGCAGCATATTAACTAACTAATTCAAAAATTTATCAGTAAGTAGGACTTCTGCATTGGAGAAATCTCCGTATTATGTCCATTTGTGATTGCTTGGCAATATATACCGGTAACTAAAATGTTCATAAGTTATTTCTTGTGGCCTACAGCAGCAGCATCCAACATACATGCATACCCAGGAGGAGATCTTAGCCCCTAATGGTCCTTCTGTTTTGTCCACTGTCTTAACTCCAGCCGCAACAATCAGCTAAAATTTATATCTGTTCCCACAATCCATTTTTGAATGGGCAGAGGAGCTATGGGATGACATTACAAAGTACCTTTATTGGACAGACGTAACACATTAAACTGAAATACAAATGATTACAGTGGATTGAAACATTTTTTAAAAAGTAAAAATATACAAACTGTATTCAAAACAGCATAAACTTTTATACCAAAAGCTGATATTTAAAGTGTCCAGAAGATGAATGGCTAGTTGTGCAGTGGAAAAAAGTTGACCTAGCACAAAATCTTAAGCTGTGTCCATACAACATATGACATAGTTTTAGTAGATTCACCCAAAAGCCTGGGTTCACCTGAGTCAAAAACAATGTGGACTGACTGGTCCATAAAATGATCAAGCCTGTTTTTACTTATCACAAGGTGTGAACTAGCCAGTTTTCAAAACCATCTCAATTCCATGAAAAAAACATGTAGAAAAGATTTTACACATGTAGGAACACATGATTTAAAATGTTAAAATAGAAAAGAATATTAAGATCATGCTGCAGCAGAAAGTGTAATTTCAAATCATTATTCACTTTTGCTCTGGACAGATTACAAGAAAGCAGAATATTTACAAAATGGGCTTTCAGGAGAAAACCAATGCTGCATACAATGCCAAATACACTGTACACAGCCACTGTGAGGTATAATAGATTAAAGATGGGCTTGAATCCTTGTTTAAACCTGAAGTCACTAGTCGACTTGAATCAGTCATCCATTCCCTCAGAACATTCTAGACAACAATTTGCGCAGAATTCCCACAAAAGTGGCAAAATATAACAAACCAATTTGAAGTTAGAAATCTGTAACAGTTGTGCCATAAATAATAAAATGTGCCATGCTAAGTAATGGTTCAGAATATTAAAAACATAAATTGTATTTATTAAAGCAAACCTTTCAAAAAATAAATTGGTATGTCAAAACAAAGGTTGGCATAATAATCTACAGGGAAGTGATCTGTTTCTCTTTGATTATATAAATGAAATACTGGCATAAAATCCATGCCAAAGCTTACTTTATTACAGAAATAATTTGCTTCTCTGTTTTTTTAACAATGCTGGGGAAGGATATTAAAGTAAGTTACACCATGCTATTGTAAATGCAATAGAAGGAAAAAAGTACAATAATCCTTGTTAAACTCATCTCCGTTATTTCAATAGAAATATAATGAAATGCTTAAATTGCTATCAGAATTTAATGAGGCTAAAAGGTAACTAATATTGGCCCAATACGTCTCTCAACAATCTTAGAACATCAATATATACATCAAAAAATGTATTACTACTAGAATTTTCCATCAACTGGGTAAGGAAGATCAAACTTAAAAAAACAAATCCCCTTTGTGAAGAATTTACCAAACCCAGATAAACTAATACATACCAGGAAACAATTTGGTCACTGTGACATGAAATCAAATAGATCTTTCTGGTACATTAAACAGTAAAAGAAAAGATCAGCAAAGAGGCATTCCCCATAGTATTCAACTATGTTAAACATCTAATTAGTGTTGTTATATCCGCAGATCAAATGTTACACTTTGGTTTGACTTTACTTCAGAGAAAACCATTTTAATAAGTGCATAAATTTCTTGGATAACTAAAATGAAACTTAGCATGACTAATTTAGAGTGCTAAATTAAGAGAGACTTTCAGTGGGTGCTCTGTGACCTGTATATTTCTTCAAGGGGTTAAATTGGGGATAGAATACCTTTTAAAAACTCTTTGAAATGGCTTTTGAAGAGCAAGAATATGGGCCTGAAGGCAGGGTAACTCACTTCCTAATATTTATCGAAACCTGGGCATCTGTGGGATTGGAGCGCCCTCTATTGGAGTCGAGGAAGGGACTGCTAGCAGATACCCGCCGTGCAGCCTCTCATTTACACGGAGTTCACATCCATCCTGAAGCATTCGAATGGCTATTCTTGCAATGTTCTTGGAATCATCCAGCCCACTGTGAGGCCGTCCATCATAGTCCATCCCAAGTTTTTCCAACATGGTTGACAGCTTTGTCTGGCATCTAGGAACCTGGAAAATGAATTGAATTGTTCTGAGTAGATGCAGACCAAAGAAAAATGCAGTATCTATCTGCCTACATTACTAGCTGTTCTAAATTCTACAACCGCCCATGTAAATGTAAGATGGCAATGGGGTCTTGCATATTCTAGCTATGCTCTAAAGTCCAGCATATTTCCTACATGAAGGAGTGTAATTTTAAAGTAAACTGATTTAATTTAAATAAATAAAAGGACAATATTTGGCATACCAAACTATTTCGCATTTTTGTTTCTGAGAATGTCTCGGTGCCAACCCAGGTACTTAGGCATTCTTGGAAAACAAAAATGATGGGTAGTTAATAGTCCAGGATTTTATATGAAAGTATGTCCACTTGCACCAAAAATGACAAAAAAAAAAAGGTAAAGCTGGACAATTAAGAGCATATCCTGGAGGGAAATACTGGGAAGGATGGTGGAGAGCAAGAGAACCACTTTTCCTTTAGCAAAGAGACCTTTTACAACAGGCCATGTCCTTCAAGGTGCCCATGTTATAAGAGCACATAGGACTTGTTCTCACATGTCAAATAAAGCCCATTGCCCCAAAGAATGTTTATAGATCTGTTGTTCCAGTTGCTGCAGTTCTAGAAAAATCAAGAATGGGCAACAAAAGGCAACATTCAGATTCTGAGTTTCATAAGTGCAGTATCTAGCAGAGGTAAGCAGTTTTTGTGCTCCTACATAAACTCTACATGGTCTTCTTCAATATAGATAGTCCTCACTTAACCGACTTTGAAGTTATAACATCACTGAAGGAGGAGACTTATGACCAGTGCAGTGTCCCCACAGTCATGTGATCACAATTCAAGCAGTCCATAACCAGTGCCCATTTATGATGGTCACAGCATCTTACAGTCAAGCAATTTCTATTAGGGATCTTAAGGACTGCATAAGTCCTTAAGACCTGATTCACTTAATAATTGTAGTGGAATTGACATCAAAAGTTCCACACAATCACATGACATTTCACTTAATAACCATTTATTGATGGGAGTTGCGGTCCCCATTGTGATCAATGTGAGAATTGTCTGTATTTTGAAGTTACATGGAGTGAACTATGGACATCACCAGAATGGGAGGGACGCTTAAGGCACCCGTTTCCCTGCTTAAAATGGCTCCAAAACTATTAAAAAAGGCATCCCTTTTCCAACCCATTTAGGGTTTGCAGAAGGGCTAATGAATGGCGGTATAAACTCCATATATATCCTACCTGTCATACATATCTCAGTAGGGGCAATCTTTAGCCCAATCTTTATATAGTTTTCCTAGCTCAGTGATGATAAACCTGTAACATGCATGTCAAATCAGACACATTACAAAATTTTGGGTAACACACCAGCATTTATGCCATAATTTACCAACACCCAAAAACTACTTTCAAAAGCACAATTTTTGGAAGCTGAGGAATGGGAATGGTGCAAAGTGGCCTTTTTCAGTGACAGCATAGGTTAGGTCTGAAGCTGAGGTCAGACCTCAACTCCAGGCCCAGCCTTAGCACTGCTGCCAAGTGCCAATGCTCAGGATGTGGGGTGGGTGGGTGAATAGAGAATTGTTTCTCTTGCGCCGCCCCCCCCATATGTATGTATTACACACCAGCAGAGTGAACTTATGTATTTTCTGAGTTTTTGACGCTAAACCCCAAAGATTTGCCATTTCTGTCCTAGCCACAGCATATAGATAAATTCATTAACTTGCCAATTATTATAACCCCATTTCTGAATTTCTACTTTTCTCAACTAGAATCTGAATGCTTCAGGAAACAAGCAGACAACAAACCTTGTAGAAGTTTCCATAGGATTTGCGGATATTAATCCACTTCTTAGCAAAAGAAGGATACTTCAGACGACTAATATGACACTGGATATTTAAAAATTTACTCATATCCCAGGACCTTTAACAAACAAAGAAGCAAACAAACAAATAAATTGCAATATTTTAAGGACGTCAATTTAGCTTTTCATCAGGAGGTTCTTTAAACTTATTTTGCAACTTATTTGGATATTTTTTTGAGTATTTCCCCAATTTTTCTGAGACAATTTGTAAATCTTTTTTTGAGAGTCCCTGAATCTTAAACAGACCACCAGCGTTATTTCTGGCAACACCTATTGTTAAATTCTTCTTTCAGTGGCCCAAATATGCACTAAGAATTTTATTTGCCTAAATTTTCTCGTGGAAATATTGTCTTATTCCATGCTGTTGATTTGTTTTCTGACATTTGTTTATTGATCATATTTTTCATTAGTTTTATAATTCATTAATTATAATTGTACTTTAATTTTGTAAGTTTATTATTGTCTTATGTTACTCATGGTACTTATCAAAATGTAAAATATTACATTAAATAACATTAAATAATCAACAGATATATGAATGTACTCCCTTGTAAGGTTCTGTAAATGTCATTCTTCAGCTAACTGTCAGAGAAAATTAGCATATTTATAATCCCCTGCTCATGTATAGGCACTGAGTAAAACAGCTGACTTCAGAGCTCATGTATGAATGTTAATGAGTTATCTATGCAGATTACTTTTCTTGAATTCAACAAGTTATAATCTACTATGCTCTGAATTTTAATCAAAGTAAATTTGCTATAACCTTTTCAGAACAGAAAATATTTCTTCTAATTATGTGCAGCAAGCAGGGTAAAGATCCAAGGTATTCTGACAGTCCAATCACAGCATCCTATTTAGTTTATTGCTGCAAATACAACCAAACTGAACAACTCCAGAAATACAATCCTCTCAAAGCTAAAGATTGGTTTAAGAACACTGACATAATTTAATGGTTGCAATTAAAAAATAAGTATGTTTCACTAACTAGATATATGTGTACCTCTCCCCAACACATACCCATCTGTTAATATGGAGTAGCTGTATTTGCTTCCTAGTTCTTTCTGTTTCATCCAGTCTACAACACGCTGCAGCACTTTTGGGAATTCATCAGCTTTCTCTACCAGTTCCTAGAAATATTATGAATGAAAATACAATTACTGTACATTAAGAAACTCAAGTATTAATTATTTAATGTGAGAATAATATAAACAGGGCTTCTGTCAAGTCATCGTATTAAAAATCTACTATACCCTTTTTTGTTTTCTGCGATAACTATTAATGCAATAAAATACCCTATATTCATTTTTATTCCATTCAGTGAAAAACTTCTTTATAACTACTGAAGTATCTGCCTCATATATCTAATATTCTTTAATGGCTGGTGGCAGGGAAGGGGCAGGAGGGAAGTCCTGGATCCAACTCTTGCAAGTTGTATTTTCAAAAATCCTGCAGCCTGTCAAGCATCCTATCTTTCTGGTTGTTCTTTTATTTCCCTCTTCTTCCATCCCTTCTCAGCTTGGAAAACTGGAAGAAAGATGGAATTTATGATAGAAAAACCTTCTTTTATTCCTCGGAGCCTAACTGTAATGTATAAGAAAAGAACTAGCAGTAGCAAGTTAACATCAACATTAAGTGTCTGTATCTCAAAAGCTCTAAAATATCTACTGCTCCATATCAGATTCAATACCTAACAAACCATTACAAACCAACATTTATAAATGTACATTTTTCTGGTGCTATACAAAACTCAGCTTGTAACTTACTGAGCTACTAAAAATGTAACTAGTTTGAGGACCCCACACAGTCTTTGCATTATTCCTGCAGCTGGCACTAAGGAGGCAATAAAGCGCATTTCATTTATGTAGAACTCTCATAAGAATTACAGGTAGTCCTCGGCTTATGACTGCAGTTGAGCCCAAAATTTCTGTTGCTGAGACAGTTCCTAAGTGAGTTTGCCCCATTTTATAACCTTTTTGTCACAGTTAAGTGAATCACTGCAGTTGTTAAGCTTAGATCTAAGCACACCTCATTTACATGCTGTGCTTACAGTCAGGTATTAGGAGTACATCTAATGTCTAAATCTTTTATCTTTTAAAAAGGTTTTTCTTTATGAATGTAATGTGTGACAGAATATTTACCTGAGAGATTCCTGTCAAATTAATGCAGAAATCTGAGAGTTGAGGATTAATCTCTGGTTTCACATATTGCTGGAAAGTGTCTTCCTGCAAAATTGAAGTTAAACATAGGGCATTTCATGATGATACAAAACACAGAAAACCTGCTCCTTACATAGCTCATTAATCCAAAGGAATAACAATCAGTCAAACATAACAATATAATAACAACCCAGTTGACTGAGTTTCATGTTTGATGAATAATAGCTGTTGTTGTTATTGTTGTAATACCTAAGATGCTGGCAGCAACCCATATCAACCATCAGCGCTAGTTAATGATATTTGTGATACATTTTTAAATGTTCAGTTGACTGAGTTCCACGTTTAATGAATAAAAGAGATAATGATGATGATGATGATTAGTTGAACCTTAGCAAAAAGTACTGCAGTACCATACTTGTGCTTTAGGTAGGATATTCTGCTGTTCCTGCTGCCATGGTTAGAGGCTTTCTTACAACTCCCACTTCAGGTTCAGGTTCACAAAGAGTACCAAGAGTTGTAACACAGAGTAGCCATAATGAATGATATACAGTCATTACACGCTTGTTGAAGTATATTAGGGGCACTGCAGTGGTAGGTTGCCCCCGGTTCGCACCGGTTCTATAGAACCAGTAGTAAAACCAGCGGGAGGCTCTGCCCGCTGACCCTGACGTCATGAAAATGCTTCTGCGCATGCAGAGAAGCTTCTGCGCTTGTGTAGAAGAGTGCGTACGTGCGCGAGCAAGCAAAGACAGCGCAAATGCACAGCCCTGTTGCGAACCGATAGTAAAGGTAAGTAGAACCCACCCCTGGGGCACTGTATCTGGACAGCTATGAGAAGATAACCAAAAAATACAGAAAGCCCCATCTGATGTCATAGGAATACACCTGTGATTCCACGTCATACCCACAATGGATTATTCCTTACTCAAACCAGCATAGCTAGTGAACAATCTATTGATGCCTTTTTAAAAATTATCGCATGTTATGTGAATACAGGATGCAGACTAGGTTCTTTCCAGCCAAAACAAATTGGAGAACATAGCCATAAGCTACTCCACACGCCTTTCCTATTTTTTCCATTAATTCTGCTAGGAATGTAGCCCATATTGAAATGGCATGATTAACAAATCATGGGTAACTTGCTAGCCACATTCCATAGAAGAAAACTAATGAGCATGCATATTTATGCTAAGCTTTATGGTTTAGCGTGATATGCAACTGGATCAGTGTTAATTACCTGCAGAACATTAGACTCAACATTTTAAAAATGAATTGAAGGCTCAGGATGGCATCATTTGGAGCAGAAGAGTTGCAGAGAAGGGCATTTGGACTATTCTTTATTGTCTTTCACCCAAAATCATTTTCCTTTTCCCAAACTGTCTACTTGGGGAATCTAGCCATGCATTTACTTCTGTCATGCTTGTTCCACTTTAGCAAGAGAAAAGGGAAGGTGTTGCGGGTTTTTTTGCACAAAATACCTGTACATTAAGCAGCAAACATACCGTATATACTCGAATATAAGCCGAGTTTTTCAGCACGTTTTTCAGGCTGAAAAGCCCCCCTCGACTTATATTTGAGTCACAAAAAAAAGCCTTTTTCCTAAGGTGACCAGACGTCCGATTTTAAAAATGTCCCGTTTTTGGAAAGAATGGAGGACAAGCTAGGGAACGGCGGGAGAATGGGGTTTGCTTACCCCGCCCACTCCCAATCTATTGCTGCCTCCTGAGTCCCAGCTGATGGCTAGAGGGGAAAAAAACTGTTTAAATTCTTGCCAGGGGGCTTCAAAGGGCCGTCCTACAGCTGATCAGTATTAAAAGAAAACAAATGAATAGACCCGTGTCTGCAAAAATAGAAAAAACAGCCCCTTTCAGCTTCAGTATAGGTTAATTACCATAAGTTGATTTGAACAGCTTCCCAACTCTCAGCTGATTTGCTCTCAGCTGTTTTGGGCAGGAATCTTTTGCTAGCTGCAAAGAGTGTTGCTGGAGCACATTTTTTTTCTCCTTGTGCAATTCAAGCTGAAAACGAAACCAAAACTAAAGCAAGTTGTTGGCTTTGCTGTTTGCTTGCAACGTTGGAAAGGCAGATTTCTTTTCTTTTTCCTCATCAAAAAAGGTAGGTGCAAACAATGGGAAATTTATGGCAAATGGCAGAGGAGAGTTCAAGATTTTAAAACACACAAAAAAAGCTCTATTTAACTAGGGAATTGTAATAATTGAGATACTATAAATTGTATATTGTGTTGAAAGCAGAAATGGTTAAGTTGTGGTTTGAAAGAATATATGGGGGAAATTATTTGGTTTATTATTTTTGGTAAATATAATTAATTGATTTGTAAGAAATTGGATTGCATGGAAATAATTGGAATATTCATGTTCATATTGATTAATATACAAAAAAGATAGTTATATAACTAATTGATTTATATTAAAATGTTGAATTTGTATTGAACAACTGTAATATTACGTAATTAACCAATGTGAGGATGGATATAAAAATAGATGACAATGGGAAGGGGTATAATATAGAATAGAAGTGAAAAATTGAATTTGATTAAGATTAGAGATGAGGATGAAGGATGATATTGGTTTTTTAAAAAAATAGATGACGAATAAATATGGCAAAAAGGAAATATAGAAATTGTAAATTTAATTGAAATGACTAAACACCGTTTAAATTTGTGAACCGGCCAAATACTCTGTTCAAAGAAAATACATTGTATGTTTGTATGTGTGTTTCTAATTATTGCTATTTATTCATATTTGTTCTCTTTTATTCTTTAAAGTTTAACAATTCATTCTTTATCTTAATATCTTTATACTTGTTTGGGGTTGGTTTTCTTCCCTTTCATCTTTTTTATTGTACAGCAATCTTTTCCTCAAACCTACCACCTCTCTCTTTTCTACTCAGAGGGCTGAAAAAGTTATTTTTGATTGGTCCTTGCACTTTTGACCAGTCCTCGAACTTACGACTGTCCTCACATTTTACCATGATGAAGAGAAGCAGTTATGAAATGAGTGACACTTTTGTTAAGAATGCTACAATGGGCATAAATGATGACCAGTCATAAGTGCGAAGACCAGTCAAAAGTGCGAGGACCTGTCAGAAATAACTTTTTTCAGCCCTCTGGGTAATCCTTTTGTGCACATGGACTACTCAGAGGGCTGAAAAAGTTATTTTTGACTGGTCCTTGCACTTTTGAGCAGTCCTCGAACTTACGACCATCCTCACATTTTACGTTTTTGCCCTATCTTATCACCATGGTGAAGAGAAGCAGCTGTGAAATGAGTGACATGGTTGTTAAGAATGCTGCATGGGCATAAATGTGAGGATGGTCATAAGTGTGAGGACCAGTCAAAAGTGCGAGGACCTGTCAGATATGACTTTTTTCAGCCCTCTGAGTAGTCCCTATAGAATAAAATACTATACATAATTTTTTTAATTTATTATATTTGTAAATTGTACTTATGTTGAAATTTTAAAAAATATATTACAATACTATTTTTGAGTTCTATGAAAATTTTTGTTGCTCCATATAGACCAAATTTTTAATCAAGAACACCCCTCCCCCCCCGGGTCAACCTACCACCTCTCTCTTTTCTTTCCTTCTTACTTTCTCTTCCCCCCCCCCCGCTTCTTCTCCTCCCTACTTCCTCTTCCTTTCTTCTCCTCCTCCTCTCTTCCTCCCTCTCTTAACCTCACTCCTACTCTAATTTCCCTTCCCTTCCTTCATCCCTCTCTATCGCTGTATCCTTTTATGCACATGGACTACTCAAAGGGCTGAAAAAGTTATTTTTGACTGGTCCTTGCACTTTTGACCAGTCCTCGAACTTACGACTGTCCTCACATTTTACGTTTTTGCCCTATCTTCTCACCATGGTGAAGAGAAGCAGTTGTGAAATGAGTGACATGGTTGTTAAGAATGCTGCACGGGCATAAATGTGAGGACAGTCGTAAGTTCGAGGACTGGTCAAAAGTGCGAGG
>WNWU01000056.1:7004658-7042142 GCA_012654045.1 Ptyas mucosa | reverse complement strand
TGATAAGATAGGGCAAAAACGTAAAATGTGAGGACAGTCGTAAGTTCAAGGACTGGTCACAAGTGCGAGGACCAGTCAAAAATTACTTTTTCAGCCCTCTGAGTAGTCCATGTGCACAAAAGGACTACCCAGAGGGCTGAAAAAAGTGATTTCTGACAGGTCCTCACACTTATGACTGGTCATCATTTATGCCCATTGTAGCATTCTTAACAACCATGTCACTCATTTCACAGCTGCTTCTCTTCACCATGGTGATAAGATAGGGCAAAAACGTAAAATGTGAGGACAGTCGTAAGTTCGAGGACTGGTCACAAGTGCGAGGACCAGTCAAAAATTACTTTTTCAGCCCTCTGAGTAGTCCATATGCACAAAAGGACTACCCAGAGGGCTGAAAAAAGTGATTTCTGACAGGTCCTCGCACTTTTGACCAGTCTTTTTTTATTTTGAAATTTACCAGTAGTAGCTGCATTTCCCACCCCCAGCTTATACTCGAGTCAATAAGTTTTCCCAGTTTTTTGTGGTAAAACTGGGGGTCTCGGCTTATATTCGGGTTGGCTTATACTCGGGTATATACGGTATATCAGTAATTATTTTCATATGGATATAATTTAAGATCTAAAAAAGATTATGCCAGTCATAAGCCGCCCAATTTGTTGATCAGACTGCACACAGAGCAACATAATACCTTTGATTCACTATCTATTTTCAAAATGCAAAACTCAATTTATCATGAATTTATTAAACTGTCCAGTAATCAAATAGGAAGGAATACTTACTATTTGTAATGTCTGAGTATTTAGTAAAACAATAGGAAATTCGATTATTTCATGTGTAAATTCAGGCTGATTTTTTTCTTCACAAGTTGCTTCAAAGTCAATAACACAGATATAATTGTAGTAGTCTTCTGCATTTGGTGGTTGCTTGTGCATTAATTTTTCTTTCTTATAGTAATTTTTCAGCCTCTTCTTTAATACGTCTTTTACTCCTCTGTTAAAAAAAAACAGTGCTTACTTCTAGGATATTTTAGTATACTGTTGAGTTAGAACAGAAATGTAGCATCTCCTAATCCATTTGGACATTATCTCTCCATGAAAATGCCAGTCTTGTTTTTAATAACTTCCTCCAAAAGAAATGACAAGAATTACCTACTCTGATCTGTTTGCACCAAACTAGCCTCAAAAGGAAGTTGCTCCTACTGTGTAATTCTCCATTGAGAGATAAAACATGAACAGAAACACTCGTCAGCATTATAAAATTCCCTATGCTTTTAAGAAAGAGATTATTTTTAGACAAAATGTACTACAGTTTTTACTTAAATTGTTTGCAATGACATGAACAGTTATTTCTGCACAAACAAGTAATCCTTTCATTTACATTTCAGACAGTGGTGAAATCTGAACCGGTTTACTACCGGTTTCCTGGCTGCGCATGTGCACTGTGCACCACGCACGCCAAAAAGGAACCATGGGGTAAGTAGAACAGCGCAATGGGGTGTGTGTGTGATCAGCCGTGGTGCACAATTTTTTTTTTACTTTTAAAAGCACTTTTTTTACAATCTATCTGGCCAAATAGGTTGTAAAAAAAGGCTTTTAAAAGTTAAAAAAAAGGCTGACGATCGTGTAGCTCAGCTGGGATCATCAGAGCTTTTTTTTTTTACCTTTTAAAAGCATTTTTTAAAAGAAGCAGCAAGCAGGTAATCAGGTGGGCATGGGCAGGGGGAGGAGGGGGAGGGGAATTTTTGCTACCGGTTCTCCAAACCACCCACTGCCATCGCTACTGGATTGGCCGATCCGGTCCGAACCGGGAGCATTTCACCCCCGATTTCGGATGAACTAAATGGTCTCTAGGGCAGAGAACAGAAGGAACAGTTTCATGTACACTATTTAAAAAAAATCATATATAAAAAAATTGTGATGCTATTACTTAACTGACATAGGAAGCTATTTTCTTAAAAGTCAGACCTAACCCCAGTAATGTCAATTATAGTTTAGAGGGAAGTCTAGGTGGCCAATCAAGAGTTTCTTTCAACTCTACCTGAAAATGCCAAGAATCACACCTGGGTTAATTTATATGTGAAGCCTACATTCTATCACTAAACTACCACCAATTGCAAAGTACTTTTTTAAATCTTCCCCTTGTTCCAACTTTAATTTAGATATGCAATTTATTCCTTGCCTCAGTCCAAGTGGATTCTTAGGATGATGTCAAATTATTAAAACTAAATATTGTACTGTATGTACATATAAAACAATGAATAGGCCTGTCTTCAAACACAAGATCCACAAGAGGTGACTTTATTAATTCTACCTTTACATATGTAGTAAGAAACACATCAGAAAATGTATGCACTCACACACAGTTACCTGGTGTCAAGTCTGAATTCAGCAAGTTTAGTTCTCAGCTCTTCCCTAGTCATTCTATTGATGTAACCATTTGTCAGAGAAATCTCTTTGTAGATTGGATCGCTGAAATCACTTGAATTAGATTTTGTATTATTTTCTTCTTGAAGATCAAATTTGCAGCACTGCTTACTCTGACAGAAAGTCTGTATGAGAAAAAAAGTTGTGATAGTTATAATTGTCTTTATCTTCAAAAGTTTGAATAATCATCTTATTCAACATTATCTAAAAACAATGACATTGGGTAATTGTCCAAAGGCAGGAATGATCATAGTATTATATTGAAAAAGCCTTCACATATACTGAGAGGTGTAATTTATTTACTTCTAACATCCAGCTTTTGAAATGCATTCTTTTAAAGAAGGGAATCTGTTACTGTAATTGTTATGTGGCCTAATCTTGTTTATGGCCCATCAATTAGTCAAATTTCCTACTTGATCATCAACATGGCACCATGTAGATGAGCATAACTCCCACTTAAGGAATTTAGCAACATTTTAGAACAGGCCCAAAGGCAATACTATTTTATTTTAAATTTTAGAATTGGGAATAACATACAATAGGCATCTGTGTTTAACTTGCTACATTCCTTCTTTTACAGTATTTTTTACAGTATTTTTTTTGAAGATAGTAAGCTTAAAGGTTTGTTGACCGGACGATTGGCTGTTCGAGACCCAGGTACTGCGTGACAGGGTGAGCTCCTGTTCTTGCCTCAGGTCTTGCCAACCTAGTGGTTCAAAAGAATGCAAATGCAAGTAGATAAATAAGTACCACTTTGATGGGAAGGCAACATCATCATAGGTCATATGGTCATGCTGACCATATGACCACAGAAGCATTTTCAGACAACACTGGCTCCTTTGGCTAGGAAATGGAGATAAGCACCACCCCCTAGAGTTGGACACAACTGGGCAGGGGAAACCTTTACCTTTTTAAACTTAAAGTCATCAGATAAATATCAGCAAAGGAAATTGTGGAAACTATAGAACACCCTGATATATTTTAGTGGTCAACAGTTAAGAATAGGCAAATATGGTTGATATAATTTAAAAGTTACAGACACTTATGAAAAAGTTTTCTCAAGTATGAATTTGAAGAAAGTAAACCACTGTATTTTGTGGATTGGGTAAAGGCCAGTCTTAGCTCCATATGAAAAACAATTCAATGGTGAGAGAAGGAGCCAGTAAGCCTGAGGATGCATTGGAATACCAATGGAAAAGCATGAAGGGTTTTTCAAGGGTAGAAAAATAAGAAGGAAGAATGTAGAGGCAGACTTATCCTTTTCTAAAATCCAAGATAGCCTCGAGTAGAATGGAGTATGGAGAAGCAAGAGTGACTGCCGCTGGGACCAGGCTGGGCTGATTGTGACTTTCCAGATTAGCAAGAAACCCCTTTACCCTGTGCTGATGAGCTAGGTTGGGGCTGGCGTTCATATTGCGCTGGATCTTAGGAACTTCTTGCAGCCCCACAGCTGTGGCACAACAAGAAGCCCCTTTGTGCTTCCTAAGGTAAAATGGCTTTCTGCTGTGCTGCAAGGTTGGTTGAAGTTTCCAGGAACACCTGTGGTTTCATGCTGCAGCTTCTTAGAGCTTCTTACAGCCAGAGAAACGTGGTGCACCAAGCCCCTATATTCCTTCCCTAGCCTCAATGCACTTTCACACATACCTCCTCTTTCCCTGGCCTTCCTAAACTTGCTCCACACTGCAGCACACCCCTAGGGGAGGCCCAGTGGGCTGTACTGGGCCTCCCCTACAGCACCCGAACAGCCCTTACCTGGGACTCCCACCAGAGCCATGGTGGTACAGCGGTTAGAATGCAGTAGTGCAGGCTAACTCTGCATTCCACTGCCAGGAGCTCGATCCTGACCAGCTCAAGTGTGACTCAGCCTTCCATAGTTGGTAAAATGAGGACCCAGGCTGTTGGGGGCAATATGTGGCTCTGAAAACCGCATAAGGCTGTAAAGTACTGTGAAGCAACATATAAGTCTAGGTGTTATTGTTACTTCCCACAACGGACCGTGAATCTGGAGTTACAATTACAACTGGGATTGCCAGAACTGCAATTGCTATGTAATATGCGTCACTAAGCAAAATACATTCCAGTCCCAATAGTGGTGAACTACCTGCAGCCCCGTAGCGTTGCAAGATTTCTTGGGTATTTCCAAGTAACACAAACAGCTTGCCTCACGGTCGTTGTTACAAGCAAGGCATTGTCATCTTGTTTGCCCATGCTATTTTTTTAAAAAAAATCCATAAAGACGTAAAACATGATTTCATCTTTTAATTAGTAACACTACCCACCGCTACCCCACCCCCACCCCTCTAGACGTGCACGAGGTTGAGTTTGTTTGTTTTAGCACTGATTCCTCCTTTGGGCAGTGATCCATCTTGGTTAGATGCAAAACCCAATTGGGAAGACGAAACTCAATGGACTACCGACCCCCCCCCCCCCCCCAAAAACCCCCCCCATTATCAGCGCAAGGCTTCTTCATACGCCCAGGGCCGTCGGGCTCGCTCTCTCTCTCTCGTGCAATCAATCGCAGAGGACTCCGCGGGAGACGCCGATTCACCGAGAAGCGCGAGCGCTTTCCCGCCGCGGTCCAATGGCTTTCAGTCTCTCGCGCCGCTTGCCCCTCCTTCGGCGAGGGCGGAGCTCCGAGCCCTTCGACCGATGACGGAAGGAGCTTTCCAGCCGGGACGGTTGGTTCTCTGGGCGCCAAGCGGCTAGCCCGATGGCAAAGCTGCGCAGCCGCGAAGGGACACTCACCGAGGCCTCGCTGGCTTCCGCGTTCTCCTCCTCGGTGCGGTCTCGTCGCGGCACGTTCTCTTTCTGCGCCTCCATTTGGCGGCGGGGAAACCTCGCTCTCTGTCTTCCTCGGGTTCCTGCAGAAGGGAGGGGGGAGAGAGGAGGGAAGGCGCCAACACCCCCCCTTTTTTTTTTCCAAACCAGACAAAACACCGCACCGGATTGGGTGACGTCAGGACGCCCCTCGCGCTCCTTCAATGGTGGATCGGAGGCGGGGTCGAAAGTGGGAACGCCTCCCGCAAGGATGGGGCGGCAATGTAATGTGACGTCAGGGTCCGCCGGAAAATAACGAACGGGGCTCGCTCTCGGCTCGTCGCTCTGGGAACGGAGCGGAAGGCGCGGCCTCCCTGTAATTGCGCGGGAAGGGCCAGGCCGGTTCGGCCCGAAGAGTTCTCGTTCGCTGCTTTCCAAAGTCCCTGCCAGGAACCGCAGAAACTCCCGTGGGCGGACAGCCGATTCCGCTGCGAACGTGGCAAAATCAGATTCTTGTTAAACGACGATTAAAGAAGGATTAAAAAAAAATCCAGAATTTTATTCCTCAATCTTGACCTCTGGAGCGTTCACGCTGGGGATTAAGGGCACAATGCTGGTCTCTGCCTCTGGAAACGTTACGGGAAAGCTGGAACAATATCCGGCTGCGGCACTATATTCCTTATTAGGAAAAGAGAGCCATTTGGAAGTTATCTAATTAGGAAGCAAATTATAGTTAAGACTTCGATCCTGGGCACGCTTTGGGCAAATGTACATAAGGGGATTTGAATGAAATCAGGCCTGCTGTAGAAAAATCAGCACTTCTAGGTTATTTAATGCCATCATCAGGAATTCTGTGGTTGTCAATCATGTTGCAGTCTGGGTAAAAGGCATACATTACGTCTCTGTCCGGATGTTTCTGAAATTGTGCTTCCTTAAATTCTTACAGTGATATTTACAGCAGACTGCAAAAAGAAGATCTGGTTGCGTCAGTTTTCTGTTTTGGGGTTTTCTTTATAGTCCTTTTGCTGGCAAGCACTGTACTAGTAGCTGAAACATTTCCATTTTGGGATGCTAGCCTTTCTTGCTGATTTTTCCAGATTGTCTTTTCATCTGGCAACAGATTAAATGATCCTTGTTAACTTTGAAAGATCAGTGGAATTCAAATCGATGTAAACGGTACAAAAACGTCAATATGGGTGGCTTCTTGAGATAAAAGAATTTATCAGGTTAAAAAAATTACTAATTTATTAATATCTGTTAACTTCAGTGTGTGAAATTTGGCATTTTGTAGAATGGGAGAAATATAGAAAGCCAAAATTGGACAGCAAAGTATGAAACATTTAATATTTTACACATTTCCTAGGTATACCCTCCAATGCCAAAAGGCAAACCAAAGTATAATAAAACATCTCGCTAGTGATGTTTTTATTGTGATGTGGTGAGGCATGTGATGTCAGTGTATGAAAATAGGCATTTTGTAAAATGCCTGGGAAATCTACAGAACCATGATAGCGAACCTATGGCATGTGTGCCGGAAGTGGCACACAGCCATCCAGGCACGCCACCGTCACCCATTGCTCTTCCAGGTTCTGGCCAGCTGGTCTTTGCGTGCGCATGGGATTGCAGGAAGCCGGAAGAGCAGCTCCCTGGAGTGCATGCGTGTGCCGGGAAGCTGAGCTTCCCGTTTCCAGCACGGGCATGCATGCCGGCCAGCTGATCTTCACACACACATGCATGCCAGAAACCAGAAGACCAGGTGACCGGCACGCATGCACATGCTGGAAACAGGAAGCTCAGCTTCCCAGTGAGCACAAGTGTGCCAGTCATCTGGTCTTCTGGTTTCTGGCACTCTGATATATGCGCGCTAGGGGTCTCTTCTGGTTTCTGCCACTCCTGCACGCGCATGCTCCTTTTCAGCACTCGATGCTCCCTTTTCAGCACTCTGCTGAAAAGGTTTGTCAACACTGCTATAGAATGTCAAAAATGGGACATTAAAGTATGAAATGCTTAATATTGTGCTCCTTTCCTAAGCATTCTATGCACTGGCAGTTTCTCACACTTTCATGGTTTTCATTTGATACTTTGCCTAAATAGTTCTTGTCATTCTGTATAATGCCTAGGTGTTATATACAAAGCTAGGGACAGTATATAACATTAACAGACATTCATTCCATGCTTTGCCTACAAATGTCACCTATTCTAGGCATTCTACTATTACACAACAACTATAAAGTTTTCAGCAATTCCTAATGTTTTCCCAGTGAAATGAGATTCTTTTCTTCTATTATTCATTTATACCAGAGAGCTTAGAATTATTTTCATATTAGTCTTATGCACCACAGTTTCATTTTCTAAATTTGGCATTGATTAGGCTACTAAAATGCATGGGTGAAACCTATTCTTATAGATAAATCATTTTAATAATATATACTGTCAGAACAATACAGTGAATAAATATTACTTAAATAGTTTTTGCATTGGATTTTTTTAATATGTATATATTAACATAGCTTACCTGGTTTGAATGTTTCCTTAGAAAAAGATTTCTTCCTGATAGGCCATGACTGTGTGCTTGGATAATGGAAGTTCTTAAAGAAAATATGAGACTACATTTTAAATGAGATTTTAAATAATACATATAATCTAACAAAAAAGTGAGAAGGGGGGTTTAATACAGAATTGAAAGACTGCATTATTTATTATTTCATTATCTAAGGCACAATTAAATACAAGCTCTAGCACAAAAAAACAAATCAAAGGAAGTACTGATATATATTTGCAGTGTGTATTGTTTGATAATTATCTTGTGCTTTTTCTCCTTTTGACATCTTTAGATTAAAATCGGCTTTTAAATTAATCAGTTTTTATTACTTCTCAAAGTGCGTCACTTACTTTTGAATGTTTATCAAAAAATCTACTTTTGGCTTCAGAGTGGCAGTATAAATACCTGTAGGAAAAGCAGATAGACTGATTCAAGAAGCAATTTACAATTATTAATGATAAGGATTTTAAAGTTAAATAAAAAAGTAACAAGGAAAGTGGGCAACCCTGATAAGTATCATGCTGTAACTCAAATGAATCTGAAATCAATTGATTTGTTATAACTTGCACACTGGGCAATGCCCAGTGATAATAAGCTTTCATCCATTTAATAAAATTTCACTCATTACTTAGTTAAGACAATTGAATTGGACCATATCCAAAGTGCAGCAAGATCAGTTTTGTTTTGAGGATGATAACAATTTCAAATTATACAGTGTTTTTAAAATAAATCTTAAGGGGACAAATTATATAAGATGAGGTCCACAGTTCCATGGCCAAGTAAACAATATTCTTGTATCAACATTAATTAATGAAATAGTTCTATAATTTGTACAAATTTGTACAGAATCATTGCCAGGTTTTAAAATAAAGGATTAGAGAATTTGACAGCTTACTTTATGACCTTTCAGTTGGCATAAAAATATTCCTCGAGGGAACAAAAGCCAACATTTTCTCATAAGAACCATAATATGCAGTACTTCGTTTTAAATAAAGAGTCATTTTTATAGATACCTCTGGAGGTAGGAATTCACCTTGAAAGGCATATAAAGTTTTTTTCCTCCTTTAGGAAACCATCGGATGGATGTGTCCACTCCAAATCCAATGTGTCCTTGAGCTCCTGAAGAAATCGGCATCTCTGCCTCAATGAAAAATAACAGAAAATTAACAAAATCTACCCATGCAAAGCTTATTAGGCCTTTTCACCTGTTGAATTTAAAAAGCAGAGCTCCAATAGTGAAATACCTTGAAGGGAGTCTTCTTTCATTTGGCCACCTTGAATATAAATATTGTTTGTCACAGTAGCCATGGAAGCAGTACCGTATGACCTATTCATAAAACAAGGAAGCCCTGACAAATACATTTCAGTCTAAAAACCCTGAATCTATACCATTTTCCTCTTTGAATTCTGCTTGGGAGGAAAGCCAGCCAAACTGACACTATATAAATCCCTCTGAATATTTTTCCTTCTAAAAACGTGCATCAGAGTTGAGTTTCATGGCAACAGTGCAGTAGAAGAAAGTAGAATTTACTTGAATGGGTAATCTGTCAGCACATTTGCATTTGACTGTGAAGCATTGGTACATAAAGCACATTACATGCTAACAAATATAACCTGTTATAAAAATAACTTTGGTCATGTCTCAACTTTGTCCCATTTCCTTTTTGTTTATTTGTCTTTTTAAAAATACTCAAGTCCCTTGGCAGTACGTCAGAGAAATCTCATGCCCCTCCACAAGCAATTAGAAGGGCCCATTTCTATAAACATAACCGAGTGGGAAAGCTTTTTCTTTTGCAGTTCTGTAGGAAGCCACATGGTGCATAATGGGGAGGGAGAGCAAAGGCTTTATTTATACGTATAGAGGTCATAGATTCATAGGGCTGGAAGAGACCCTGGAGATCTAGTTCAACATCCTGCCCAAGGCAAGAGACCTTAATTGCATCCCGGATAAATGGCTGTCCAATCATTTACATTTTCATTTGCCAAATATCCATTACATTTGAAGGTCTTCTCGATTGTGAGGTGCTGGAAATCCAGTATAATTTGACCCCACTGTCTGTAGGATAAATTCGGTGTTTGAGGAGTTTACGCTGGGATGCTGAAGAAGATGGCATTTTACATAATGCTCAGCATATGGCTTCTTATACAGATGTGCAAACATACATGGTTGTCTGGGATGCTTTAACCAGATTCTTAGGCTTATCCTGTAGTTCAAACTTGAAACTATTTTTACAGAAACCAAAATCTATGACTTCCGACAAGATTTTGTTTCCAATTCTGATTTCTGCCTACTCAAAATAGCATCCACATCTTAAATTCAGACAAGTCTGAATTTTCCCACCCCATCCTACCCTGTTCGGATAACCCCGTAATGGCGAACTACGGCACGCGTGCCACAGATAGCACACAGAGCCATTTCTGCGGGCACGCAAGCTGTCACCTTAGGTCAGCTCCACTGCACATACGTGCTTACCTCCCACCGGCCAGCTGATTTTCAGGAATCTGCCGCACATGCATACCCATGCCGCCTCGCCACCCCAGGAGTCTCCAAGTGGCCCGTTTTGGATGCCAGGTAAGTACAGGGCTCGCACAGAGGCTCTGGGAGGGTGAAAAATGGACCTACCGGAAGTCCGGAAACGGGCTATTTCCGGCCTCCAGAGGCTTCACGGAGGCCTGCAAGGCCCAAAATGGGTCACGGGAGGTCGCATGTGCATGTGCAGCGGGTGGGGCAGTGTGAGGGGGTTGTATGCGCATGCGCAGGAGGCAGGGCATGCATGGGGGGCATTGCGTTGTGGGTGTGAGCATGCACACATGCATTGTTTTGCATGTGCGTGAACTTTTGGCACCCGAGGAAAAAAAGGTTAGCCATCACTGGGATAGTCATTACATTGCAGATACAGTCAAGCATCTAATTTCCCCACCCCAGCCTTCCCCAGACACATACATACATGTTTAATGCTGTACAATCTTCATCAGGGGGAGCAGTGTTAAATAAAATATGATTCTTCAGAATGTATCCTTCTTCATGCCTTACTACAAAAACTGCAACATGGCATGGTGTCCAGGGAGCTGTATAGGCATTTTAATGGTATTCATCTTCATTTTGACAAGTGATTTTTTTTTCTCAGTTCTATCCCACATTATAGCTTTTTGAAAGGGACTAATTGGAAACTATCAAAAAAATACATACCCAGCATGTACCGAGAAGCCTTTATTAAGCAGCAAGAAAGAAATAGAACTAAGAACTAAGAAGTGGAATGAAAAACAAAAAAGAAATAGGATCTGAAGTGGAATGATATCTTCTTTGGAATGAAATCTAAAGATGGAAAATATTGCTGGATGAATAGTGATAATGCTGTTTTCCTTAGCAATATGTTTGTACTTTGTTTAGAGAAATACAGTAAGGTTGTTGATATCAGCAAACTCTTTAAATGTGTGATTTTTTTGCACAGTAAAAGCAGTTACTGACTACTACTAAATATGGCCCACAGGTATAATCAGTGATTGAATACAAGAAAACTTTTAAAAACATATGGCAATGTTAAGATGCAACATTCTATTTTACAATGCAGCGAAGTCAGAATTTCTATTTATGTCTGAGAATAAACACTTTCCCATGAAAACGTATTAATGAATTCCTACTTCAAGATATAGGATTTATGAAATTTTGTTTTTCAATTTAATTCCATCTTTCCTGCCAAATCTAATGGTAATATTATGGTTCATTGCAGTCACCCAGATGTTCAGACTGGAATTGGCATTATTATCCACCTATCAAGTTCTTCCCAAATACCTGGGATAGGCAGATATGGACATTTGATGAAATTGAAGGTATTGTTTTAAGATGTAAGCTGTTCCAAGTAAAGCTGCCTTTTGCAAGTGACCAATGGTGATTTTATCAATACTGATGGTGTTCAAGTGGTGCTCTAGTTGTTTTGGGAGTGTACCCAAGGCACTTATTACTATTGGTGCTTTCTTTTGCCAGTCTTTCTATTTGCAGGGCTATGTATTTTGTTATCTTCTCTAGTTCTTTCTTTTCTATTCTGCTTTCTCTAGATTATTATTATCAAATTAATTTCCCACACATCTCACAGATTGAAGCAACTTTGAGACAATGATGTTTCCAGGAAGCAATACTCATAGAAAAACCACAAGAAGTCAATATGTGATGGCCTCTGGAAAATTCTTAGTAAGGCTATCTGCAATGGGATCTTTGGATTCCAAGCATAACAAAATGAGAACAATGCTGGATCTATGGGCAACTGATTTTTTCTCACAGTGCTTCAGCTCTTCTCAGATGGCCTCTTCAAAATTTACTCTGTAATTTTAGATATGACCCGTTATAATTTCTAGATAAATGTTAGAAAGGTTTAATTTCCTCTTCCAGGAGTAGCCAGTGGCATGTCCTTTCTTCCAGATAGGGAGAATAGAAACTGCTAATACTGTACCTCTGTGTGTGTTTAATCTTGTACCTTAACATATAAAAAGGTGTTTAGAAGAGATGGAGAATGTTATTTTAATTTTTTTAGATAGAAGATAAAATGATGCAAAGCATTAGATAAATATCTCAAAATTTCCCAAACTCAAGTATGGTATATTGTCAAAAAGTGAACACCAAATTAACTATTTTGAGGTTAATAAACAGTCATACATTATTCAAGTTTAAGGTGATGTTTATTGTCAATTTTTTTGTCTGATTTTTTAAAAAGGTCCTTTTTGTCTTGTAAAAAAATAAAAAAATACCTGTACCATAAAATGGAGATGACTAAAAATAGAAAACTATGCCCTCAAATGAACCACCCCTCAATTATTTTATGCTCTTCATGCCTGCCCTCCAGGGGCTAATCCTAAAGATGGTTGAAGAAAAATGGATCTTTTGAGGAATTAGAAGAAAAGCATACATTTATTTTGGCAGCATTGTGATGTATAACCAGGAAACAGTTTTTCCTGTCAGAAATGGATATCAGGGCAATTTTCCAACAATTTTCAAAGAAATGGCCTCCACATGGCGGCATTTCATGATCTTCTCAGAACAACTGGCAGAAATCAGCTATTGATGTAATGATAACAGGATCCTATTGAGACACTTGGCCAGCCGAAGTTCTCCGCTTGACTGCACCATCTATATCAAAACATCTTACAGAGCCAAGAAGGCTTTTAAATCTGCAACAACTGCTTAAACCTGGGCCTTGCAACAGAATGATGCTGAACCAGAAAATAGATAAGGACCAAAGTCCACTGGCAGGGGAGGAACCACCTTCAAACTCAAGTAAATATTAACTTTCACAAGTGACCCAAACTTCATTTTGGATTTCAGTATGAGGACTGAACCTGGACAGTCTGGAAGTAGAATCCGAGACCAGACAGGACTGTTTTCAAAATATAATGCAGTGCCCTTCAGATCCAAGGGCGAGAAATGAGCTCAAGAAGTCCATTACGCTGTAGCAGGGGAAGAAAAAGATGAAAGATTTAAAACTGCTATAAATAGAGAGCTGGATTGATTGGCTGATTTTTTTTTCAGTAGCTGATTTTCATTATTTATTTATTGACCTGCTTGTTTATTGCCTACTTCCAAAGTCTAAGGACATCTTGTATCTGCAGTGAGAACAGATCAGTTGAATTGTGTCCTTCACTGTTGGTTGTTAGCTCAGGTTTGAGTTTCTAAATTAAACCTTGATTGTTGAACCCTGGATGAAGCCCGGCCAGCCAGAAGGTAGCTTAAATAAACAGGGTTCCTCCTCAGAATTGTATCGAAAATGAGAATAGAATCTACTAGAAAATCTTATATGTTAAAACCCAAAGTCACTATTGACCAGCATGTTTTGGCACTTTTAACATTGACTGACCAAATTTTACAGGATCATGTGTAAGGTAAACAACACATTTCAAAACCACAAGCTAATTTAAGTTATGTTTCTAATTCCTCAGTTTCCAGAAATATGATCTGTGGAAATATTCCACCTAATTTACTCTAGACCAAAATTGTTCAGAAGATCCAACAAACAGAACTACATTTAGTCCTGCAGGCAAGCTTCAGATAGTTATCAAATATATTAAATCTTTCACCTGTGCACACAAACTGGCTTTAAACTTCACTCATGACACCAGACGTAATACAACATTTGCTAATGCACTCGGCACTATTTCAATCTCTTTCCAAATGAGGTGTATCTGTCTTCAGCCTAAACATAAAACTGAATGGTTATTCAGAGTTTTGTAAAGAAATTTATCTCAATATTTGAACTTACGCTTTTAAATAGAATTTTTTTGCATGGGATATTAGTTATAAAAGCAAATCTTACAGAAAGCAACATTTCTTTTCAGCAGTGGGACAGCAGAAGGCTTCTTCTCAGTTTTTATGCTTAAAATATTTTAATAAATATAAGCTTATAGCTTGTAGCTCAGGCTGATAATGTACTATTCTTACAAAACATTTACATATGCCTGATCTGGCAGGTATGATACATAAGCACATTCCATTTACTTGAACTATGTAAATATAAGTTAATATTGTAAGGAGTAACTACTGATTGAACAGCAGCAGTGTTACACAAATTAATGTTTAAAGTGGGCCCCAATTTCATTTATTTATTTGAATATATTAGCCACCCAAGTCCAATCTTATTTGAAGAACAATTTAGTGTTCCACAATACATGCACACCAACCATCTGTCAACCTGCATCTTTGCTTGCTTGCCTGCTTGCTGCCAGCTGCCATGGAAAGGAGGGGGTGATGGGCACTGGGGGGGAGCGTGCAGGAGGCCACAGTGGAAATTTTTCATGAAGCTTTGCAGATGCCAGCTTGGATTTATCACCTTCAAAGCTAATTCTTCTAGCTTTGGTATGCAGAAGGGAGCGACAGTGCACCTGAATCAGAGACTTTCCCAAAAGATCTTCTGGTCGATGACTGAAATCTGGTTGCCTAGCTACAGTTTTATTTCAATTTGCTTCTTCACATGTTTTTGCTTGAGATCTTGCCTGACTTCCGTTGACTTTTTCTTCTTTCCTAGTAAAAGTACCTTTTCTCTAAATCTATGGATTCAAGGGCTTTTCTTTCCTAGGGATTGAACGGAGGCATGCCTGACATCACCATTTAGAAGATGACAGAACTTTATTACCAAGCCCACAGTTTCTAGGCAAGAAAAAAAAAAGTTTATGGAACTTTCAATTTTAATATACTGAACCCAAATAGCTGTTTTTATGGTCTCTTCCAATAAAAAGTTGAATTACCCTTTTTGAGACCTGAAGTCTTGATGGTAACTGGTTTTCAAGCTAACCATTATTATTCCTCAGTCCTTTTTTGGGTGAAAAAAGTGAAGACAGACAACATGCAGGGTTGGGGTTTGGGGTTTTTTTGGATAATGCTAGAACCCAGAAATTGTCTAGCACAGTGGCCATGCTGAATCCCATTTCACCTTAACTCTGTGACTACATAGATAACTAGAAGCCCATAAAAACGAATACTTTAAAAAAGGCAAATATGAACAGTACTGAACTTTAGCAATGATCCTCTTTTCCCAAAACAGAAACAAGAACCCCCAATATTGATTGTTAAATCAGTGCCTGCAATGGCAACTTTTATAGTGCACAGTGAATATAATCCTTAAGCAGCTTTCCATGCGGTTTGCTGAGGAACAATCTTGGGAATCAAAATGATGAATAGTTCATTTTTACCTGTAGGTTAATATATTACTTTATATCCAGTTCAGTTTGGAATTTCTTAATTTATATGTTCCTGGGAAAGTGTTGTTTCAGAAGAGAAAATGCTTTCCAATTTTAATTTTATGTCCCTTTCCAAAGCATACCACAGTCTTAGTATCTTATAATTTAGTATCTTCCTTTGTGGAAACTAAAGAAGGGAAAACAATCTTTACATACAAGCAGCAAGTCATAAACATCCCTCAATCAACACTGTCATAAACATAGTCCATCTGAATAGCAAGACAATTTATGTCCCCAAATGTTGGGAGGCTTATCGAACTAAGCTAGGATATCCCTGTTTATAAAAACAACTCTAACCATAGTTATCTTAAGAAAATACAAAACGGGATCAGTTGAACACATAAGATGGCTTTTACAAACTTTTTTTAAAAATGCAGTTACGATAGATTTGCAAATTTCCAGATCAATGACTATCCAGAGCACCAAAACTTAGCTATTTTCAGGAAAATTTATCTCCCAAAGTTGGATAGAATGGCATTTCAATTACTTTCAATTTATTTGATTTTTATCCCACCTTTATTACTTTGTTAAGTAATTCAAGGCAGCAAACATACATTGATACTCCCTCCGTCTCCTGTGTTCCTCACAACAGCCCTGTGAGGTGGGTTGTACTGAGACAGTGTGAATGGCCTAAAGACCCCCTCCCCCTGGCTTTCATTTATTTTATTTGCAGAATATTATATTTCTTTATGTTTAGGATTAGGCAAAGTCCTTAAGAAAGTAGTTTGATTCACTTGGTCTTAGTTGGGGGTTTGGATAAGCTTACCAGCTCATTTCCAATTCTGGAGCATTCTTCAGGAAAACTGGAACTTTAGTCTCCCATTATCTAGAACAAGAAAAACGCCTAACAGATCCATAATGTGCAGGAAATTGGACCAGTAATTGGATGAACCTGGGGGTGTAAAGGAGCTGAAAGTTCCTTTACAACTTTAGTTATTAAAGCTCATAAATCTAAAGGAGTGATAAACATTATGAAGTGAAGCATATACATTTCATACAAATCAGAGCAGAAAATTTCAAGTATGTAGACTGAAACAATAGATTTTTAAGCTTTCTTTGTCCTGGCACATTTGCCAGTGTGATTTGTTTGCCCACCCAACCATCTTATCTGTCTTCAACCCCTCTGGTAACAAAATGCTAACATATGTAATCCCCATACCATTAGGGCTAAAATGGGACAGGAAAATACTGCTTACAATAACTCTAAAGAAGAAAATGCAATATCGAACATTGAATTTTATTTGGAAGGCCTTCTTTCTACAATGAATGAATCCTAGCTAGCATTTCTCCTACTCATTTTAGCAGGCAGGGCAGGGTTTTATTCATGTCTGGGAAGTAAGAGGAAAAAACACTGGAGTTCACAATGTTGAAAACGTGCCATCAAATTGGACACCCTCATCCCCGCCATGACTGATAGTAGCATGAAGGGAAGGGCGATGTTCTGGAAGCACTGTACCAAACACTCAAATTGGAGAAATTTTCAATGGGATGGATTAATAGTATGAAATAAATACAAGTAGTCCTCGACTTACGACTTACATAGTTAAGTGACTTGTGCTCCACTTTACAACTTTTGCCAGGCTTGTTAAATGAATCACTGCAGTTATTAAGTGAATCATGTGCTCATTAAATGAATCTAGCTTCCCCCATTGACATTGCTTGTCAGAAGTGGCTGGGAAGATCGCAAATAGTGACCAAAGATAATGATGACCCTAGGATAATGGAACCATCATAAATACATACCAGTTACCAAGTGCCTGAATTTTGATTATGCGACCAGGATGCTGCAACAGTTGTAAGTATGGGAACTAGTCCTAAATTACTATTTTTTCAGTGCCATTGTAACTTGGAATAGTCAGTAAATGAATGGTTGCAAGCCAAAGACTACCTGTATGTCTTCTAAAAGTCCATGGATACCAGTCTCCTTGTTGGAGACATTGTAGAATCAACTTTAGTGCTCCAATGTGGGAACAGTATAGTATATCCCATAATCCAGGATCTCTTTCCCCATCCTTTTTGGATTCTATAAATATTTAATAGTATCCTCACAACCTTTTCCAACTAGCTGTGTGGCTTAAATAGAAAGTAGATGATTGATAATCTGAAGCATTTATAGGTGTTTCTCCTGTGAATGTTTATGTGTAATACCCAAGCATTCATGGTGTCTGACCTCCCAACAATGGATCTTCTTGTTAAAGACTGGCGATAATCACAGTAGTAATCCCCTTTATATAAAGTGTAGAGAACATTTTAATTCATGTGTTTAGTCTGTACTGCATTCATTGATGAAGTCTTACCCAACTGGTATTTTCATATATTTATACTAGACAAGCCATTCGGACCATGCAAAGGTAGCTGAGACCTATTTAATATAAGTTCACTTTATGGGTGATCAAGATACTTTCTATGTTATCATTTCCTTTTTGATTATTGTTCCCCAAGTAAGGGACACAGTGATGGCATCTGCCAGTGGCATTTTGAAGCCTGCAAAATGGGGTGTAGTGATTTGTCATAGTGTTCAACTATGAAAGGTTGATCTTTGTTGACAATCAATAAACTTTCATGACCCCGATGAAAGATGATCATGGCAGAAGATATGAGGGAAAGGATTATCTGACTTCGGAATCATCCAGGGATTGGTTGATTGTTTTTTCAGAGTAAAAGAGAGAAAAATGGGGTAAGGGTTTTGTAAAGGGGAGTGGGTTTAGCAAGCAGCAGGAAATCTGCATCTCAAAATAGCTTCCCATTTCCTCTGAAAGTATACCATGATTCTTTCATTTAAAAGTTCTCCATTCTCCATATTGGAAGTGGGGAAGGGGGGGAGATTAATTCTCCGAGGGCGACAACTCCCCTCAGATCTCTGCATCCAAATTAGCACTGTGAAACAAGCACACTCTTGCCTAGACATTTGGGATCCTGAGAAAGCATGTGGATATTAGTTTGGTGTGCACTTCAAGTAGCCTTTAGTTAACACTCCGCTGAGGGCTCTGTTTACAACCTGGCAAAATACCATTTTCTACCTTTTCCTGTCCAAGATTGCAGATGCCACAAGTAGAGCTTTGAGAAATAGCTTCTCAGAGAAACAGCCTTGAAGTCCTGGAAAGCAGAGAGCATAAGGATAAGCAAGCTGAGAAGACCACTTGCAAAGGGTGAAAATATAATCCACATATCACTGGTAGAGCCAGAAACAGCAGCTTTCCTTCCCAGAAACGTCACCTTTGATCCAAGGGTCCCTTTGTTCACTTCCAAAATTAATGATCCTATCATCTCAAAGCTGTGCAACTAATATCTGTTATTTGTGTCACAGCCAAATCATGACGTAAACATACAGGTGGAGCTGCTTGAGTGATTGCACATCCTGGAGAGAGCACTTATCCAGGGGTAGAGCTCAAGAGTTGGTTGCCCTATTTGTCAGAATGCTCTCCAGAAGCATTTATGAAAATTGTAAGGCTACCTGGGTTTTTCTCATAGCAGAAGATAAAAGAGGAAAAAAGGAACTGTTTTTGCTGTACACCGGAGTAGGTAGGTCTGGAAACATTTCACAAAGTTGCTCTCCTTCTCCTTAAGGAGATGCAAAGAAAAACTACCTCTTCTTGACAGAGCAAGTGAAACAAGTCAATCAACTATGGATACTCTCTTCCAATGCCAGAAAAATACATTATTTCCAGTCATTTAGGCAATTATAAAATTACAACTAATACCGTAGTAAACATTGTTACTAAAGGAATGAGTAAAAATTAAGCAAAGAACAAAAGCACCCTAGTATAATTGAACATTGCTTTAACACAAAATGAGAACTGGAAACATATTCTGAAAGCAAGCTGAAGGTCTGAGAAAAGGAATAAGAGGACAAATAAATTGATGGAAGACTCTGAGAGGTTTGTAAAAAATCATAATCAGTTAATTATTCACAAGAAGCATTGCCATGCACAGCACTGGAAAATATTGATTGATTGCAGCTACAGGACATGTATCAGCCCATTTTCTTTCCTCCTGTCCAAAGAGCTGTGGTCGAGATGACCAATCTCAAGGTCTCTGGTTTGAAGATGGACCTGTTCATTCCTGAATGCAGGATGACTTATCCCCACCAAGCTATGATGAGAATAATATCTCTTTCACTTTGCTTGAGAAAGATTTTTACTTTTTTAAGATGTGCTATACAACATTCAATGAACCATCCTCCATCTTATAAAACAATCTGTAGCAGGAATTGAGGTATAGGAAGCGAGTCGAACACACTTGTCCTGACTCAAGCAACTTAAATAAACCCACTCCAAGTTACCCTATTTTGATCTGGTTCTGAGGTGATGCCAAAGCAAAGACCAACTCTATTATTTTGTTACCTTGACGATTTTAGATGGGGTACACAATGATTAAATAAATGAAAGCTCTTTTATATATTCACTCGCCTTCTGCCATTTCCTACAATTCTCCTTTTTTGCTCATTTCAGTATTTAGCTAAGTCATTGTTTCTTGACCATGGCAACTTTAAGATGGCAACTCCCAGAAGGCTGGGAAACTCTGGACTTAGTAATTCTTCAGTATATTGCAGTATTTTCAACTTTTAAGAGACAATATGTTACGTCTACCTCTGGCCTGATGATTTTCTAGAGAGATGCCATGCTAATGTTAACCATCAGCCACCAGATGTGGTAGACAGGTATCATAATAGAAGAAAGGAAAAGAGTCTCAGATGCCAGTACAAAATCTCCCCCTTTTTACTCTATTCAGTGTTAAAAGAGCCATTTCCAACTTGGCACTCTGCTAACGTTTGGATAGTGGCTACAAGTTAGTAGGAAATCTCCCCCCCCCAAAAAAAAATCAATCCAGGTGGCCTGTCCACTTATCAATTGGTAAGAGGGAACTGAAACAAACTAGATAATCTAGCAACAAAAATAAATGTGACAATTATATTTCCTTTCAGATAATCCTCAAACAACATCAGAATGAGAATCAGGCCAAACTTTTCAGGGTTGGTGGGGGAGGAAGGGAAAATAAATGGGACAGTTTTAGAGTCTTAAGATACTTGTAGCCTGTGATCTTCTGCCCTGAAGTCAAACCTCCTTTCAAAAACCAACAATCAGTGTCCAATATTATTATTACCCCAATATGCATATTATTTCAATATAATAGCTGCGATAATGAGCAGGGGCAATACATCAGTTTGATGATGGGACAGTAGAAGAAAAGCTCAATAGCTTTTTCTCCTTCTTTAAATAAGATTTACCTTGTTTGCCAGATACAAACTGTATATCTAGGTTAAAGTAAGCGAATGTCTTTTGAGGCTATTCATATACACCTTGAAATGATTTTTTGCTTACAGTTAAGAATACTGAGAACTTTCATGCTTGTTGTTTATAAACATGGACTCTGTCCTACTAATCGAAATTGTCAAACAGGCAGCTACTGTTCTGATGATTTGTTATGCTGATTTATTTACTAACTGGAATGGACTTGGAACTTTTTAAAATTGGATATGCAATATGAAAAATAATAGTATTCTTCAGGTATGCCCCAAACCCAGTGTATTCATTATGTGGATATTTATAAAACCAATGAACAAATTTAATCGTTGGAAAAACAAACATATCCAATCATTTGAGGAAAACAAATCAAGTTAAACGTTTGGGCCTGCCAATTAACTGGCACCAATTTCAGTGTGGCCAATAATTAGCAATTTAAATTCTTGTTTCAACTGACAAACCTTCTCTAACATCCATTCACCTCTATGACTGATTTTGTATTACTGAAACAGGTCAACTTTTTCATAAATACATCTAGGTCAGAATTTTCTTGGCTATCCTTTAAATCTTTTATTGGGAAATCAAACATATTCATTTGATATCTGGAATGAGGGAATGAATATTATTTTGGATGACCTCTTACTTCTGTTTGAGTTTTGTAATTGCTTTTTTAGGATGCTTCCAACTAGACCACCTCATTAGTGCATCACTATAATCCTAAGTAACAATTTGTGAACAAGTATGCAGAGGGAAAAGTCTTTTTAAATTTATTTTGCTTCTGTGATGGTGCCGGTTGCCAACTTGAGTGTGACTCCAGCTAAATGGGAGGGGAGAATAATGTTAATTATTTCTTATTTTAAACTCAGTGCAGCAGTCTAACCTGCTGTACAATTTTACTTGCTGCTGGCAAAATGAATTCTAAAATTAAATAAAAATGAAAGGAAGCAGATAATATGTGAGAATTAGGCTGGATGCTATCTCAGTGACCGGCATTTCCTGGATTTTCACATAGCTCAGCAACCTTTTAAGAGCTGAGTTAATATTAAGGCTAATTCAAGCAAGCTCCTAAAAAAATTGACCATGGACAGATGGATGTTCTAAACAAAGGAAAAGAGCCAAATGAGCAAAAGAAAGAATGTCTCCTTAATTGCCAGTCCTTTTGCAGGAAATGCCAGACCAAATCCAAGAAACTGAAAAAATAAAAAGAGGGAGGGAGGGAGGGAAAGGAAGAACATTTCCAAAAAGAGCTGCTCACAACAAATGGGCCTTTCCTGAAAGGGACTTAAAGAGCATTTAGAATTTATAATCGATATAAAGCTAATCCCAGATTCTGCAATGTTATAATTTTGGCATACTAGACTTTACTCTGCTTTTCCTGCCATCCCATATTGAGGATGGCAAGTAGGTGGAATCAGATTTCAAATTAACTTCCAACCAATCCAAAAGGAATTGCAACACTAGCAGAAACAGACTGAACTGAAGACAAGAAGTGATAAACCTGGCAAAAGTAGACGTACAAATTAAAGATATCTGAATAAATAAGAGTATCTTGTGGCATACTAATATTCTTCAGTACAAGATAAGAACAATGAAGAAAATATTGGGCCATCAGGCACATCTTTTGTTTCAAAGTACTAATCTCTAACCAGCAGAATAGGACAAGACCCAGGACTGTACAGTAGAATTTTTCATTGGTTAATAATGAGGGAAAGTTCAGATGAAAATCAGTGAGATGGAAGGAGTTCACCTACTTTTCATTTCTAAGTTACCACATCTTAAAAGAACATGGCAAGTAAGAAGAGGTTTGGGGACTATATATATGAAGTTATATATGAGGCTACCATATTATGTTTGCTAGCCTGCACATTCAGGCTTCAAACTTCTCCACTCTGCTAAACTATCTATGTAGGGAGCAAGCCCGTTTATGGCCAAACAGTGAGATGTTTTTTTATAAACTGAAAAGAAAAAAAAGAGTGCATTCTCTCTTTTCCCACTTCTTCCTTTTTAGGCTGTTTCTGTGAAAGCAACAGGAACAATTTTGCAGATGTTTACCTTTTGCAAATTTATTTGCAAGGCTACATTAGGTTACTTGGCTGTAGTTTTATGAAAATAAACCTAGCTGTTTTGGTTCAGGCCAAAGGAACTCAGCTAGTAGCACTTAACTAAGACTGGGTGAACTCCAAAATCTGACTTGAACTTCCTGATAACAATTTATCCAAGTGTTTTCTTCAGTGAAAATTCCGTGATGTAGTGAATTTATATAAGGATCATTCAGACCATTTATGTCATCATGATGACTGTACTTCTGGGTGAAAAGGAAGATTGTTGGTATTTAATAAATTTGGCTCCATTAAGTTTATATAATTCTGCCCAAGATTATCCCTGTGATATCTCAGACAGTAACTGAGGAACAGGTGTACATGTGTACATATTTAAGCTTCCTATATCTCTTGCCGCACTGCTATCCTTGTGTACAAACAACAGCTAGTGCTATGATTTAATAGATGGTATAATTGGGGTGAAACACACAGGAGAATTAAAAAGGTATCCAGCAGACATAATAGAACTCCCCAATAGACTGACCATTCTGACAGTCTGTCTTGGCTTCTAAAGACGATGGAAGAAGAAGTGAATAGATGCTAGACTTCTTGCCTGCTGGAGAGGCCAACTGAAGCTGCCAGTGATAAATTCAACACCTACCTGCACAGAAATCACCAAAGTTAACAACAATTCCTTTTCATTAGGTATTTCTTCAGGTACATCTAATGGTACACACATTGAGAAAAAGCTTACATTCGTGAGTCCAAACAAGTGCAAAACACAGGTCAATAGTGTTCTCAGCGAACAATGGTCTTGGTTCTTGTGAGAGCCTTCATACTGCAGGGTAATCAGATTCAACAGTAGATCAGGATGATGATGCTTTCTGTTTCTTCTGAACATATCAGTCCAACCCCAATTGGTGAAAAGGATCAATTCATGTAGATTGCAGATTTGTGTCCACCCCAATGCACAGCCTTCAGCACACCTGCTCTCATTAATCTGTATGTTAGAAGAAGGCAGAACTGAAGTATCAAGGTTCGCAATGCTTATGGTTCCAAATATATATATTCAATTACCTTATTGTTGCCCAAACCCCAAATAAAATAAATCTCTGTAATAAAATTAAGGACAACTAAAGAAAACAGACATATTTATTCTTACTAAATCAGATCAACATCTATTAAACTGAGCAACTAATATCAACCAAATCTTGGGTATCTTCAGGAAATCCAGATGCAGAGCATAATAAGGATAGCCATTCTCTAATACCCTGGAATAGCCATTCTCTGTACAAAGCTATCATGGTTGATCTGCCTTCTGTGATCCTTAGTGAAGCTAATCCGAAAGAATAACAGAAGGGAGTTGTGGTTCAGTATTACTCCTATGATCATAAAATCAGTCAGTACTGAATAGCTATTATGATTTTTTTTTTAATACAGCCTCTTTCTAAAAGAAAGATGACCCTGAATTTAAAACATCGTCCTTCCTCCATTCAAAGGGGATTTTATGCTGAAACCAATTTATCTGCCTCCATTATCTTGTTCTGAAGTAACAGAATTGAAAGGAATGAGCTCTTCCATTTTAAATGCAAAGTATTAAAAAAGTCGTCCTTTCAGGTAAATACAGTCCACTTTACACATTCAATATTTGTTTTATTAGGATAATTATAGCAACAGGACAACCTAAAATACTCGTGATCAGCAGAAACTTTGTTCATATTGATAGTCAGACCATTAGAGAAAAACTTATCAGTTAATGTTTGGTTTAAAAAGTATTGGTTCACTAAAGGAATGACTGTATAAGTGGAGACTGGGGTGGTAAACTTTGGAGTGATCACAGGCCAAAATTAATGATCATGGCCTTTTGGGGGCTGCAGGAAATCTTTCAAAGACATGTTGATGTCTTGGAAAGAACAAGTTTGAATGTTAATTCCCTCCCTCTTTTTTCCAGGTATTTAAGGATGGGAACAGGAGCAAAATAGCCCAAAACAAGGATGATGAAAATCCTTTAAAAATTGACAAAAGGACTGTATACTGGCAGTAACATCCTGGATTGTTCTAGGGGACCATGGGAGGTTGAGAACAGAAACAGGAAGAGTTCTTAGTTTCTGGAAATGTCCTGCTTCCATTTCCATTCTTATTTTTTGGGGAAAAAATTCCTACCAATCATTTTGGTGCTAAGGTACAATATCTGAAAGTAGTTGGAACTATAAATGTTACATTGGGATACTCTACATGGCTTGTTGGATACTCATCTCCTAACTTAAATTAGTTAAATATGCTTTGGAAGATATTGGGAAGCATCTGCTTAGTTCTGCAATTTTTTACACCAGTATTCTCTAGATACATATACAAATAGGAACTGCTTCCTGACACTTCTAACTTATAAAAGTGATTTGAAGTCCTCTCAAAGGATTTATTCCCCAGGCAGTCAATGTTTGCTCAGTTGTTGATAGAATCCAAAGCACAGGAAGCATAGAAATACTACAATGTGTACCATAAAGTATAAATTTCAAAAAAAGAAAATCAAACCACTCATAAAATTCTGATACCCCTCCCCTCCCAACTTGATTTAACTGTAGTGTGTTTCCCATTTGCAAAAGAAGCAACTCCACTATACCTTTATTTCCCAAGCTGTGATATTCAGGCCCCATAAATAATTAGATCCATCTCTGGGTGGTACATCTCCGAAAATGCTTAGCAAGGGTTTAAGGGGCATTTGATGTGTCCTTATAATAGGGGCCAAGGCAGGCGACTTCCAGCAGTCACTTGGAACAAGGGCTGATCACTGTTGGAGTAGGGGGATAAACCAAAGCCACATTCACTCGCTCGTTACCATTCTTCGGACAGATGATCTCAGTTACTCCCTCTGGCCTGGGCTGACTTAGCAATTCTCCTGAAATAAAGAGAATAAGAGTATGCTAATGTAACAATTTTGCATTTAGCCTCAGGTTTACATTCACAAAGGTGGTAACTTTCCAGTAAGCTACAGGAACACATAGCTGAAATGTAATTGATTAGTTGAAGAGGAATATAATAAGAAAACATCACCCAATATAATGACAATATTGATAAAACCAGATGACTAAAGAATTATGAATGTCCTTGATGAAAGTTAATATGCATCATTCATTCTACCTTGACATTAATTAAAGCTTTGTAAACTCCAGAGATATTTTCCCTAGTTGTCCATTTTTGCATGAGGAAATACTAGAAAGAGACTGAAATTCAGCAGACATATATATGTGCTCCCCAAGACTAAGGTTTCAATAAATAAACTATAATTAACAGATATGAAAAATACTGGAGGCAGACAAAAACACAAACTCACAACTTTAATCTTTCTCAATATACAGAGATTTCTTAGATATTAAAATATAGTGAATTTGTATGAAGCAACCCCAAATATGTTTAAGAACAAACTACTAGACTAGATCAAGATCTATTCATGAAAGTACCATATATCAGTATTTAGCTATTTATGTTGTACTATGTTACACAAACAAAAAAAAAAGTCTATTTCTACATCTTTCCCACAAATCCCTGGCTGAATAAATAATTTAGGAAACAGTTTTGAACAATACAAGATTTTAAAGGGTGAAAAATCCATAATAATATTTATCTTCTGATCAGGGAATAACTTACTTGTTTGAGCATCTGTGCTATTTTATTTTTCATTTTATCTATTCTACATAATCCCACAGCATCACAGAATTTCTGCCACAACAGTAAGAGACACTGGCCACATGAATTAAATAAGTCACATGCAAATGATAAATACATTCAATCATAAATGTGTTAAACTATGAAGACATAATACTTAAACAATTAAACATAATCCTTAAACAATCATCTTGAAATACATATAAAATCAGCCTGTGACTCCATCAATTGGCCACTATCGAGTCTTCAAATATTCTGCATTCCCATTTTCCCTTTTGCTCTGGCTTATTATGTTAAATTGGCTTTCCAAATAATCTGAGAATAAAAGCTGACAAAAGTTAAAAGTAGCAATCCTGCTACAGTGTCTATTCTTGAGGTTATTTAGATGGAGTAAAGCCTACAATTCCATATTATGGAAGAAAAACCCACATATGGAATCCAGACTCAGGTTCCCACAACTCTCAGCTGTTTTTTTAAAATAAGATGCTATGCAAACTGGATTTCAGAGATGCAACGATAAGCATGACAGCATACAAACAAAAAACACAGAAATCTTAAGAAAGATAGTTGAAACGAGATTGTGAGTGCCCTGCATCATCTGATAAGACTTTGTGTAAAGGCTACTGTGTAAAAAAATGTTTAAAGTGCACGATAAATCAAGTAAAACTGTCCAAACAGTCTGTATTGTACTACTGAAACAGGTAAGGAAGCATTCCATAATTATCTTCCGTACTGGCTACAACCATCCTGTTGCTTTCTTTTCTTTCTATTGCAGTTCTTGGTGTCCATGGTGGACTCTTCTGTACAAGTTGAGAATTTCTACATGGGCAGCAAGGTTCAGGTGAGGATACCAATGACATTTCTGAATTGCTCACTGCATCCTTTTTGATTCTTTGATAGCTTATTCAATTACAGAATCACATGTGCTCAGGTAAATAATGTCAAACATTATAGAAACTTCATCTAAACAGAAAAAAATAAAACATTAAACTCTTGCTTTACTGAATTAAACCTCAACTGAGTGAGAAGGGGCGTGGGTCCTACCTGAGACGCACCTTCTCGCTGAGTAGAGACAGCAGCCAGGATGGGTGTACCCGCCCAATCAGATTAAAGGACTGAGTATGTCAATCAAGCTAAGTCACGCCCTTGTTGCCGGGTAGACCAGCTTTTGGCGAAGACCTGAAGGAACAGACTTGGTGTGTGGGATAAGAGTTAGGCAACAGGAGAGGAAAGGCAAGCAGAAAAAAACACAGAAGGACCAGACTAGCACAGGGAGGGTCTGGCTGCTGTCTCCACTCAACGAGAAGGTGCGTCTCACGTAGGACCAACGTCCCTTCTCCATTGAGAGTGGAGACAGCAGTCAGGATGGGACATACCCAAGTTCACTGTCCCGAAACCAGGGGGGGACCAGGCTGGTCCGAAACACCCTCCCCGGCAATCACACGCTGCAACACCCGCTGTCCAAACGTGGCCTCTGCCGACGCAAACTTGTCCAGTTTATAGTATTGTATGAAGGGAACAGGAGACGTCCACGTAGCTGCCCTGCAGATTTCAAACAATGGAGCCTGGGTGGCCCATGCCGCTGATGTAGCCACACTGCGGGTGGATTGTGCAGTCAATCTGGAAGGACGCGGAAGCGAGCGAAGGTTGTAGGCCGAAGCAATAGTCTGTCGAATCCAGCGACCAATGGTAGATGACGAAACTTTGCATCCCTGGGAAACAGGCAAGGATACAAACAGCAATTCCGACCTGCGGAGATAGCCGTCCTCTTAAGGTAGATCCGTAAAGCTCGCGTGACATCTAAAGAGTGCCAGCGTTGCTCTCGAGGGTGAGAGGGTTGAGGGCAGAAATTAGGAAGAATAAGTTCTTGAGACCGATGGAAGACAGAATTGACCTTCGGCACAAAGATAGGGTCCAAGCGGAGAACTACGCGAGCCACGTAGAACACACAAAGGTCTGAGCGAGTGGACAAAGCTGTGATTTCTGAAATGTGGCGGGCCGAGGTTATGGCCACCAAGAAGGCAATCTTGCACGACAGTAGCCTGAGACTGGCAGTCCTTAATCGCTCGTACGGAGGACACATAAGCGATTCCAACACCAAGGGAAGATCCCAAGTAGGGTATCTGTGCAACATGGGAGGACACAAGTTCTTGGCGCCTCGGAGGAATCGACGGTTTAGAGGATGTTGTGCCAAGGATGACAGGGATCCGCAGGTAAGTACAGAAGACAGTGCGGCCACCTGCCGATGCAAAGTATTAGGAGACAATTCCTGAGACAGGCCCTCCTGCAGAAAAACCAGAACGTTCACAATGGAAGGCTGAAGGGCAGGAACCCCAAACCAGGCACATCAAGAGCAGAAGGCGCGCCAGGTGGCAGAATAAATGTGGTCCGTAGATGGATGGCGCGAAGCTTGTAGCGTCCGAATAACGTCCACAGGAATGTCTGCAGCCTCAAACTGCACCACTCAAACTCCAAGCTGTCAGATTAAGCCAAGGGAGATCCGGATGGCTCAGGGCGCCTTGCGTAGGATGTCGATCCCGAGAGGAATGCGCCAAGAGGGAGTCACGGAGAGGGAGACAAAGTCCGCAAACCAGGGCCTCCGGGGCCAATGAGGAGCTACAAGGACTACCTCCGCTCATTCAAGCAGAATCTTGCGGATGACTTTGGGAAGGAGAGATGTTGGAGGAAAGGCATACAGGAGGCCTGACGACCACAGGATCCGTAGAGCGTCAGCGCCCTCTGCCTGAGGTTCCGGATACCTCGCAAAAAACCGGGGCAGTTAGGTATTTGCCTGCATCGCAAAGAGATCAATGATTGGAGTGCCGAACCAAAGGGCCAGCTCTTGGAAGATCCATGGGTGGAGACGCCACTCCGCATTGTCCACCTGCTGCCGGCTCAAGCAATCCGCCTGGGTATTGGCTACCCTGGATATGTGTTCCGCCCGAAGAGAGCAGAGATGGCGCTCTGCCCAGAGTCCCAGCTTCATCGCCACAGACAACAGAGACCTCGACTGGTGCCTTCTAACTTGTTCAAATTCGCCTTGGCAGAAACGTTGTCCGTCAGGACGAGAACATGTTTTCCAGAGACAAGATGACGAAACGCCCTGAGCGCGAGGAAGACCGCCTGCAGCTCCAACCAATTGATCGGGCAATGAGACTCCGCGGTGGTCCACATCCCTTGAGCCAGTTGACCTTGGCAATGGGCCCCCCAGCTGAGGAGGCTGGTGTCCGACGTCACCATCACCCTCTGGGGCTCGAGAAAGAGGCAACCCGCTGAGAGAGCTGGAGACCGCCACCACTGGAGGGATCTTTTGCGCACCAAAGGGGGAACAGGAATCGGCCTGGCTGACGTGCCTTTGACCACCTTCTGCACCGGTAAGAAAAACCATTGGAGTTCCCGGGCGTGCAGCTGTGCCCAGGAAACTATGGAGATGGCCGATATCATTTTCCCCAAGAGTTGAGATAGAACATAGGGGGAGACAACCCAACATCCTTCAATCTTGGAGACTAACTGTCGCAAACTATCTTGTCTCTCAGGCGAGAGGTAAACCTTGCCCTGAACAGAATCAATAAGCACCCCTAAATGGACTAGGCTAGTAGAGGGAGTGAGATGGCTTTTCTCCAACTTGATAGAAAAACCGTGGACCACCAGGGTCTCCAGGGTAAGCCTAATATCTAGGGCCGCTTGCTGAGCAGAGGGAGATAAAACTAGGATATCATCGAGGTAACACAAAAGTCTAACAGAACGAACCCTGAGGGAAGCCGCCAAAGCAGCCAAAACCTTCGTAAAGGTTCGGGGGGTGGAAGAGAGGTAGGGCCTGTACTGGTAATGACCCCGCCCCCCCGGTAGCAAAATCTCAAATACTGCCTATGGGAAGGGAGGATAGGGATGTGTAAGTAGGCCTCCGTAAGGTCTATAGAAGAGAGGAGATCGGCCCTCCTAACTCCGTCGAGAATAGATTTTAATGATTGCATTTTAAATTTGCGGTATACCACATACCGGTTCAAGCGTTTTAGGTCAAGAATGGGTCTCCACCCCCCCCCCCCCCCGAGGACTTAGGTACCAGAAAGAGCCAGGAATAAAATCCTATCCCTTTTTGATCAGGAGGAACAAGTTGGATAGCCCTGATCGCCAAAAGATGCTGAACCGCAGCGTCCATAAGTGCCCTCTTTTCTGAGATATGAGAAAGCGGACAGCAGACAAAGGAGCTCGGGGGGGGGAGGAATTCAATGGCTAGCCCAGATCGAATAGTGGCCAGGACCCATTTATCAGACATGGACTTCTCCCAAATGGCAGCGAAAAGGGCCAATCTGCCACCAATGGGAGGGTCCGAAATGCAATCAGCACCGGCGCCGGTAGGAACGACCCCCTCCCCCTCGAAAGGGCCGTCTAGACACAAAGGGTTTGCCCTGGAGAGATCTATCCTGAGAGCCTCATTGCCTGCTAAAATTATTATACAGCCAAGGCGAAATAAAGGAAGAAGGCCCCCCGCTATCAGCATCTCGAAACTGAACACGGGGTATAAGGGGAGAAGCGGGACTTTCCCCTTTGATACACAGCTGCCAACAGCTTCTTCTTGTCCCTGGTCTCAGTAAGGAACAGTTCTAAGGCATCGCCAAACAAGCGGGACCCCTGGAAGGGAACAGAAGCCAGACGCCACTTATTTCTGGAGTTGGCCTGCCAGTGGCGGATCCAGACTAAACGACGAGCAGCCACAGTGGAGGCCAGAGCCTTGGATGCAAAACGAGTGGCATTCAGGGTAGAATCCGCCAAAAATTGCAGGGCTGCAACGATCTTGTTCAAGTCCTGCCTGACCCGCGAGTCCTCTTGGGGCAATTTCTCCTGGAGTTGCTGCAACCACAGCAAGGTGGTACGGTTGAAGAAGGACGCTGTGGTCGCAGCTCTGATGGCCCGGGCAGAACCTTGGTGAGCTCTCTGCAGGAGAGTCCAAGCGCCGCTCGTCGGGGTGGAGACCTTCGTCGGGATCCCCCGGAATGTTGGCATTAGGCAGCAATGCCACGATAGGAGCATCCACCAAAGGGATTTGTAGGAGAGAGTCCAACTCTGTCGTGACATGAAAATTACGACGATCATTAGTGGAGGGGAGAGGCGCCGCACCCGGAGAAGACCAGTGTCGCTTCACCACATCTAAGAAGAGAGGAGTAGGAACCGACGTGATCGGCCTGACAGGTTCCGCAAACATAGGATCCAAGGAGCCAATGGAAGAAGCAGGCACTGGATCCGCGACCGGAGAAGACAAGCGAGCAGTATTGACGGCCTTAAAGAGTAGAGATTTGAATAATGGTTGTGGAAACAGTCCGATGAAGGCCAGTTGGTCTGGAGGCAAATCCTCATCGTCCAATAAGCCTGAATCACTGCAATCAGCGTTCGACAAGGCCGAGGGCTGGCTCGAATCAGAGCATGTAGGAGAATCAGGAGCCCAGGTCAGAGTAACATCCGGGGCCCCCCGCTCAGGGAAAACAGATGACGCGGACCTTACAGACCCAGCTTGATTGGATGGGCTGAAACCCGCGGCCAAGGACTTCTGCACAACCGCTTCGATTAGAAATTGAAGCTGGTCTGGGAGGAGTTGACAAGGAACCGCCACAGGTGGGATAGGAGCAGCAGGCAAGGAGGAAGAGGCCTGCAAGGCGTCAGGATTTGAAGGGGCCGATGGGATGGGCGCAGCAGGCAAGGCAGAAGAGACCTGCAACACATCTGGTTGTGGAGAGGAAGCTAAACACCACAGGTCCGCCGTGGAGATGGCGACTGGACAATCCTGAAGAGACAGTTGATCAGGTGTGACGGGCCTGGAAACACCTGCAGGGGGCGGATTTTCAATAGCAGTAGATGGCGGGGCACTCGCCGCGGTCAGGTTGGCACTGGCTTTATTGCAAAGTTTGGTCAAAACTTTGTCTCGCCGCCTCTCAGCTTTTGATGACACCCCATGTTTGTGATGCTTGTGGTGAACACGAGAAGGGGGTGTAGCCAGGGATGGCTCCGTGGAGGCCTCCCAGGCTGGAGTTTCGGTAATAGATCCAAGGTCTGATTGGCCATGATCACTATCACTGGCCTTACGGCCAAGTTTTAATTTCGCCAGGACTTTAGGCATTGAGGCAGGTATCAGGCCAACAATGTCACTAAACAGGCCAACAAAGTTACAATAGTCCAAATGACAATGGGAGCGCAGAGAAGCTCCACCACTGGCTGCTGAGTAGCGTAGACTGGCCAAAGTACTACGGGAGCGCAAAAACTCCACCAACTAGGCAATGAAGTAGGAGATGGTAAAGAGAGCGCAAAAGCTCCACAAAATGGCCACCCACCTCAAATGAGTAGCCCAAAATGGCTTCCGGAAAGGGCCCGCTGCAAAGTTGCACTCCAGAGGAATGCCACACAAGGGGAACTCTCAGATGCGAGAGTAATCTTCCGCCCCAAGATCAACCCCAGAGGGTCATCGCCTGGCTTAACCAGGAGCGCGAAGTCCCGCTGAAGGCGTGGCTCTAGTGTCAATCAGTTCCAGCCCGTTATATCGGAGATAAAAGAATAAACATCTGGTCAGCAGAGCAAATGCCCCAAATGCGCACAATAGCTAAGCCACCGGATGGCTTACTCAAAATGGCCGCCGCTACCTCGCCGAAGCAATGCCGCTGTCAGGAGCAAGTCAAAATGGCCACCGCTGCCCAGCTGAAGCGAATCCCACTAGCGAGAAGCGGATCAAGAGGCTAAACACGGCTGAAGAATTACAGTCATGAAGGGGCAATCAGTACAGCGCCCCAAGTCTCCGTTTAAGTAAAAAAGCCCCCGCCCCCCAAGGCAAGGAACAAACACCCTTTCCGACAGTCCAAATCAGGGAACAAAGCACAAAGGGCAGTAACTCACAAACACAGTCAATCCAGTCCAAAAGTCAGCCAGCCGATAAGGAGGGAAAAGAACAATCCGTAGTCAAGGCAATCCGAGTCAAATAAAGCCAGAAATACAAAGATACAGCTAATAACAGCCAGGAATAGAGGGAGAGCTAAAGACCCACATGCCCGTCCAAACTGAAGGACTGAGTCAAAAGCTGGTCTACCCGGCAACAAGGGCGTGACTTACCTTGATTGACAGACTCAGTCCTTTAAGCTGATTGGGCGGGTACACACATCCTGGCTGCTGTCTCCACTCTCAATGGAGAAAATAGACATGCTTTGCAGAACAGGGTCACAAAGTCATGTTGCCCGAGCAAATTACCAACTTCTGTTCTTCACAAAGTTCAAGGGAAAAAAAGGGAGAGGGCCGTGAGGACCTATAAATGCATTAGTCTTTCTTACTGACAAAACCTCTTCCATTTAGAACATAACTAGAATAGCATTCTTTCAAAGGAATGACACACTGCACTAAAAACCTCCCTCTGGCTGCTACAAGCCATTTGATAAACATAAGAGATCATTTTAGAAAATCTCTTAGTGTGTTTTTTAAGGCAATTGCCAGGGCACTGATCAAACAGGTTGACAAAGTAGGGGCAGTTGTTATCATGGATAAGGTGGATTATAGAATAACAGAATAACAGTTGCATGGAACCTTGGAAGCCTTCTAGTGCAATCCCCTGCTAAAGCAGGAGACCCTACACCATTTCAGACAAATAGTTGTCCAATCTCTTCTTGAAAAGGAGTCCTGGCGGCGCAGTGGACTAATTCACTGTTATTAACATTCAGCTGCCTGCAATTACTGCAAGTTCAAATCCCATCAGGCTCAAGGTTGACTCAGCCTTCCATCCTTTCTAAGGTAGGTGAAATGAGGACCCAGACTGTGGGGGCAATAAGCTGACTTTGTATAAATATACAAAAGTATGAAGGCTATTGCTTAATGCACTGTTAAGACGTCCTGAGTCTCTGGAGAAGGGCGGCATATAAATCAAATTTTTTTTTTAAAAAAAATCTCCAGTGATGGAGCACCCACAACTTCCGAAGGCAAGCCATTCCACTGATTAATCATTCTAACTGTCAGGAAAATTCTCCTTAATTCTAGATTGGATTTCTTGATAAATTTTCATTCATTGCTTCTTGTCCTTTCAGGTTCTTTGGAGAATAGGGTAATCTCTTCTTTGTGGCAGCCCCTTAGTTATTGGAGGACTCCTATCATGTCACCCCTAGTCCTTCACTTCAATAGAGTAGACATATCTAGTTCCTGCAATCGTTCTACATATGGTTTAGCCTCCAGTCCTTTAAATCATCTTTGCTGCTCTTTTCTGCACTCTTTCTAGATTGCAGCACAAAACTAATACACCTTTTAGGATAGGATTAGATTAGGATAAAAATACATCTCCAAGGATAATTGCTAAAAAAAAAAAAGCATAATAATGCATGAACAACATAGTTAGAATAGAATAGAATAGAATAGAATAGAATAGAATAGAATAGAATAGAATAGAATAGAATAGAATAGAATAGAATAGAATAGAATAGAATAGAATTCTTTATTGGCCAAATTGATTGGACACACAAGAAATTTGTCTTTGGTGTATATGCTCTCAGTGTACATAAGAAAAATAAAATACATTCATCAAGAATAAAAAGATGCAACACTTTGTGATAGTCAAGGTTACTAATAAGCTATCAAATCGTACTAGGAAACAAATAAAAATAATATAAATTGAAAGATACAAGCGACATGGTTATAGTAATAAGTGGGAAGAGATAGATACTAGTAAGGAAGAGAAGAATAATAGTAATACAGTCTTAGTAAATTATTTGACAGTGTTGTGGGAACTAGTTGTTAAGCAGAGTGATGGCATTAGGGAAAAAACTGTCCTTGTGTCTAGTTGTCCTGGTGTGCAGTGCTCTATAGTGTCGTTTTGAGGATAGAAGTTGAAACAATTTATGTCCAGGATGTGAGGGGTCTGTAGATATTTTCACAACCCTCTTTTTGACTCATACAATATACAGATCCTCAATGGAAGGCAGGTTGGTAGCAATTGTTTTTTCTGTAGTTAAGTACAATAGTGCAAGATTCAAATTTAGTCCTGTTGCTATTATGACTGCATAGTCAAAATTCTTTCTGTATTGCCATAATTCCCATTATTTTATCGCTAAAAGTTGTCACATAAGCTGTTTATTTTCAGATAGCATTTCCAAACTCCAAAACTAAATAAAAATAAATGTAAATAAATCTAAGCACGGTAGTCCTCGACTTATGACAACTGAGTCCAGAATTTATGTTGTTAAGTGAATCTGACTTTGCTTGTCAGAAGGTAGCAAAAGATGGTCACATGACCCTAGGACACTACATAAGAGACCCATTTTCTCTTGAAAAAGAAGCTAATTGTGAAAGAATTATATAAGAACTAAAGCTGTGGAAAAAATACTTTACCACAAGTATCCTAAAAAAAATTATCTGTTCATCAGGGATACTTGGAGCTTTCACTAGAGGCCAATTCTTTGAAGTAAAGAAGAAAGATCTTTAGTGGATTATTTGCAACTGTGTTTAGTTGTTCACAGAACATTTGCTAGCAGTATTGATTCTCCCTCCTGCACTTCACATTCTACAAATCTGATTTGAAATGTTGGGAAATTCTCTGAAACATCTGGTGGCATCATGAGGAGAGAAAAACAAGGCCAAATCCCGTTGCACAATCAGAAGCTCACTTGCATAATATCCAATGTAATTCATTCAGTGTTTTAGTTCCAAAGAAATCTGTTCCTAGAGAACCGCATTAGTGCTTGTCCTAGCTTGTCTTTACATAACATTATTATTATAGCAAGCTTTTATATCTTGTTTCAACTGAATGTGTTCTCAGCATTTTCTTTTTCTGAGCCAGAACATCTACGGGTTTAATTTTGTATTCCTCTTATGTTCATCAACTGAAGCACTTGTAGTTTAAGAAGAAAATTGAATTGACAATTATGTCTTTTTAACAATTGGTTCATAGGGAAATTCATTATAGTTCAGTTCTCATTAATGTGTTAGATCAGTCTTCACTAAAACTAACCTACTACATATTTAAGAAAAAATGTCTAATTTCATTTTAGTTGTCTTCACTGCCAATAGAATATTGCCTTCCAATAGCATGCATTCTTCTTATATGTAAATATATATTTTATTCATTCCTATGAATGATAATTCACTATCCTTTAAAAATATGCCAAAATTTTGTGCTTGCCACACCTCATCGCATTTAACAAGGTCACAAATCAGTAGAAATAGTTTCACAATGCAAATAAAAAGGTGACAATTTGAATGTTAGGAAAAAGCACTTCAATATCCAGCACCTGCAAAATAAGATTGCCACAGAAAATATATTTCTTTGAAATTTTATAGATTATCTTTGCCATATTGAGTTCCAACATCAACCAACAAGTAACATTTGGAAAGTAAATCAATACATTTGTGAACTTTTTGTGTCTGTAACTGCAGGTGTAATTTTCATGTTTAAGTCAAGTATTACTAAATGTGCATTATTTATTACCCAAATTGATTGCATGCAGCAGCATTACTGCTACAAGCTACAGGTATTATTACCAGAGGTGGGTTTCAAATCCTGTTGCTACTGGTTCGCTTGTGCACGCATGCGCGGCACTTCTGAGCATTTGCAGAACCATCCGGGTGGGTGGGCAGAGCCTCCCGCCACCACTGCTACCAGTTCGCCCGATCCAGTGCGAACCGGTAGCAACCCACCACTGATTATTACTGAAGATGGACTGAAAAAGAAATGCAGTTGTTAAGATAAAGGAACAGCGGGCAAAAGTAGTGGGTTTCTCAGAGAAGGACACAGCTTTTGATTACACAAAGATCAGGCATTCTTAACTAAACCTGTCACTTCAACTGATATTCCAAATTGGCTATAAGTTAAGAGAAGAATCAGCATTCATACCCTAACTATAGTGTATAACTGCCGAGATCACTGAGGAGTACGATAGTTTATAATTCCAGAAATTGCACTAAAGACTTATTCAAATGAGCTGGGATTACATACAGTAATATGTAATTCCTATTCTAACCAGCATAAAGAAAATACAAATGACTCGAAATTATGCAAGGTGTGGTCTAATATATTTAGAAAGCCTCCCCCCCAAAATGTTGAACTCAGTACACACTGTTTAAAATAACCACCTCCTATCCTTTT
>WNWU01000056.1:6856683-6999658 GCA_012654045.1 Ptyas mucosa | reverse complement strand
AGGCTTAAAGTTGCCAGGGTTTAAAGACCCCTGGTTTAAAATATAGCTGCCTGTGGAAAATTAGCCCAACAGAATGAAAGCTAAACTGAAACTTTCCTGTCTTCTGATCCTAAGGCTTATTAATAGATCTAACAGATTCCAGTGTGGCTTACTATTTAACATCTTAGTACAAAATATCATTTTAAACAATCTTGTACAAAACCATGTGACAACACACAATTTGAATACAATTAATATTGCATGTTGATTTTGTAGGCCAGTTTTGTTATGATGGTAACCCAGAACCCTTCAGAAAGGCAAAATTTCATTTTGTGACTGGGGATTGCACTTTTTATGCTATTTTGTTTTTTCAGAGCCAAAGGGATAGGACAGTAATATTGTATAATGGTATAATCAGAAGACAGAATTTTCTGTTCCTCAATTCCTTTTCCTATTTTAGTGGTGGATAGGTTTTTTAAAAGGTCATATTACATTATTTTTCACTTATTTTTCCACTTTTTTTGAAAGAAAGCTAGTGCACAATTGAAATAAATGGGGAAATAGCAATTTGTCACCATTTGCTCCCCATTTTTCAGCAGGGAAGTCTTGGCTATATATGAGCCATTAAAAAGGGAGTTAGAAATGTTAAGTAGTACACAGAACACAAAAGATCAAGGGCAGCTTGATTTAATACCTTGCTTAACTTTACACTGGAGCGAAGATCTTTGCTTGTTACTATCCTAACAAGGTAAAATAGAGATTACCTGGTTTGTTTACTCACTATCACTAACAAAAGGAATTATATGGGAACAGTTGGGTTGCAGGCAGCTTAATTTGCTTCCAATAAGAATTCTGAATTGGAATTCCAGAACTTCAAAACACTGGATCTCAGTGTTTCTTGAACTAATTGCTATTAGTTGGATGGGATTAAATTTATACATTTCAAGAGATTCACAACAGTATGTTTTTAGGGCTCTTTTCCACATTTCTGGCAGCAGGCTTTCTTTCAGATGGAGGAGATACTATCACCTGTAACACTGTTGTCCCTGAATTGCTCTTTTTATTTTTATTAGTTGAAGTCATTGATTTACGACCAGAATTGAGCCCAAAATTCTTGTTGTTAAAGTGAGACATTTGGTTCAGTGAGTTTTGCCCCATTTTACGACTTTTCTTGCCACAGTTGTTAAGTGAATCACTGCAGTTGATTACTAACTGCAGTTAGTAATCTGGTTAAGTGAATCTGGTTTCCCATTGACTGTGCTTGTCAGACGTTCACAAAAGGTGATCACATGACCCATAGCAAAGGTCATAAATATGAACCAGTTGCCAAGCATCTGAATTTTGATCACATGATCGAGGGGATGTTGGAAAGGTCATAGCTCTGAAAAACAGTCATAAGTCACGTTTTTCAATGCTATTGTAACTTTGAATGGTCATTAAACTGTTGTAAGTCAATAACTATCTGTATATCTCTGAAAGAAGGCTGAGAGGGGGCAACAGTTCACAGCTGCAGCCACTGTTGGGGAAATGATGAGCAGGGAAGAGGATTCTTTTCCCTTTTGCTGCCTGCTTTCCCCCACCCCCACAACCAAGCACAAATCTTTGGCTTTCCCTTAGCTTTTGCTGCACCTTTTGCCTCATGCTGCTGCAGCATCCAGTCCAAGAGCAGATTCTTTCAAATGTGAAGGTAGCTCTGGCTGCTATTGTTGGGAGTGTCAATGGCGTATGATAGTAAACATAGAAAGAAAGGGCAACAGAAAGAGAAAAAGCAAGGGAGGTAAAGGTGGATAGGGGACCGGGAGACAGAAAGGAAAAGGAAGAATGGGGCAGGCAAAAGAGGTTACTGTGGGAAGATCATTGTGATGGTAGGTGCTGGGTTGCAATACAGGGGTTACCAGTGGGAGTAATGACTGTGGAAAGTTTTACATGAGGTCATTATTCCCTTGGAGATGCGGAAACTCAGGTTTGATGTAGTGGTTAAGGCATCAGACTAGAAATCACTTTTGACATGAAAACAGCTGGGTGAATTTGGACCGGTCCCTATTTTTCAGCCTTAGGAAGGAGGCAATGGAAAACCACTTTCGAAATCTTGCCAAGAAAACTGTAGGAATGCAACCAGGCAGTCACCAAAAATCAACACTGACTTAAAGAGGCACTCACTCAGACATTTCCTTGATCCTAAAAGCTTGATTACAGGGGAGAGCATGATCTCTCCAGCCAAAGGAGAAATAGCCACGGAGGCACAGAGTAGCTAGGTAGGAGGGGGCAATCCTGCAACAAGTCAATTGGAGCCTTAAAAGTACCCAATCTCCCTCATTCTTCCTATACACCTCCCAAAATACTTGCTTCATGCTTGTTCTATTTTCTCATGAAAACATTTTTGCTGGATCACCATCTCAAATGCCAGGATAGGGAGATATAAGGAAGCTTTCAGAATCAATTATTTAATCTAGAACCAGCAGTTAAAAAGAATTCCCAAAGACTCTAAGCTAAATTAGCTTAATGAGCGTCACTTGGAGCCTGTGAAAGTGAATAGTGGTTGGAAAATATTTCAAGGCTGGAATATGTACGCATTCTTCCTGTACCAGGAAAGCAAGTAGCAATTTCCACAGTGTTTCAAGATGAGATAAGAGAGTAATTACTTTTTCAGGATAGGTATGTTCCTTGTTTCTTTTAATAATTCACCTTATACACTAGAGCAGAGAAAGGCATCCTTTGCACGTTCAGAGACTGCACTTAAAGTCTCTCAAGATTTTAGAGGGCCACAAGAGATCATCTACTGATGCAAAAGGATGTCACAAAAGGGATGGTCAAATTTTCTTTGGATTTTATTTTGATCTTTCCAGGTGTGTAAAAGTGAAGTTTGGAAAACAGGAAGCTTTGGGAAATAAGTCATTCGGATTTCCACTCCTACAATCTTATAGCCAACTTCACTGCTGAATTTTAAGTGAACAATTTCAGGGTATTAAGAAGAGATGCAAATGAGATACTGGGATGCTTTTATACAGACAGCATATTTCTTTACCAAACCATCAGAGATGTTGTATTCTAGGGAACTGACACATACAGTTACACCTTGAATATAATGGGTAAAAGCGATCCTGGACATCTCAAATATGATACCTCAGAATACTTTGACATGTGATTATCTCAACTTTGGGATGCTCTTTTGTCAGCATGGTCATAGAAACAAAATGCCTATTCAATTAAAAACTAGCCATATCTTTGGCTACTGAGATGGGCGGCATATAAATTTAATACATACACCAACCCACACACACCCCTCCATTGGGCCATGCCAAGCCACAGAAGTCTATATTCAGTATTCCACCTTTACCAATGAGTGAGAAGAACCGTACACTCTGTTGCTTTTCAATGAGAAGGCTCATTCTGGCAATAAATCTCTTGGGAACTTACATGGATAAATAAAGAACAAATAGGGCCCTAAGATAAATGTACAGTCCATCATACAATGGGTGCTCTTTCAATTGTTCTTGAACAATGACTATTCACATATACCTGCAGTTCTATTAGATCAGAGATGGCTAACCTTTTTTCCATCACATGCCAAAAGCAGGGGGAGTGCAGGGGGGGGGGGCGCGCGGGTGCCTACACCCATAATTCTATGCGCCCCGCCCTCCCGTGCATGCGTGCATGATACCCTCCCGCTCCCCCGTTTTTGGCATGCGATGGCATGGTGGGCCTGTTTTTTTGCCCGCCCTAGGCTCCAGAACCTTTCTAGGAACCTAGGGAAGATGAAAACAGACTTCCCCACCCCCCGGAGGCCGGAAACAGCCCATTTGCCAACTTCTGGTGGGACCGGAAGGCCTGTTTTTTGCTCTCCCCAGGCTCCAGAACCTTTCTAGGAGCCTGGGGAGGGGAAAAACGGCCTTCCCCATCCCCCGAGGCCCTGCCTGTTTCCCTACTTCTGGTAGGCCCAGAAGGCCTGAAAATGGAGCTGAGCTCGCGTGCCCACCAATATGGCTCCAAGTGCCATCTGTGGCACGCGTGCCATAGATTCGCCATCATGGATTAGATAATCTCATTTTAATGTGAAATTAAACAAAATCCTAAAAGTTCTATCAACATATTAGGAAGTTCTTAATCTTAATTTTTGCAAACACAGCTGAGAGTGAGAACTGATACATCTTACCATGAATAAGCCCTATGTTCTTGTTTACACAACTACCAAATGAAGAAATGTGAAATATTAAATGGGATATATTCTCATGAAAAAATATCCACATTTATAGAGCCAGACAGTTCTGGTATCCGGACATCAGTCTACAATAAAAAAATTCAAAGATTTCCAAAAGCAAATTTTAAATTATCACTGTGTCCTTCAGAGTTATGTACCAAAAAGCACATACAAGAATAGCAATGATAAAATATCACTGTATAAGAACATTTCTAGCAAGGTAAAAATATACCATATGAACAAAGTAAAATCTGCTCAATTCTTTTCTTCTCCATCTTAATGAAACACATTCTCAAGTACTTGAATGGCCTAAAAGAAAGCCCTTCTAAATACATTGCTTATTAAGATCAGATGTTTGTCTTGACTTTTTGCCAGCATATTATGTTCTGTTTCCCAAAAATACTCTTGGTGTTCTGACTCAAGTCTCCATTACAAATCAAAAAAAGTACCAATCATGAGGTAAAAGCGATAAATTTAAGACAACCCATTATCAGAAAATCAGTTTGTCATACTGTACTGAAAATTTAGAATAATCACCACACTATGTCATGTCTCGGGTATGGGGGAAGGAAGAGAAGGTTGATTGTCTCTCCTATTCAAACAATTAAAAGCTGGGATAGACGTAGCATTTTGCAATTCTTCAGAACAATGACTCACAGTCTTATTTAATTTATGTTCAGGTCTTCACAACTATTTCTCAGATTCTGGAAGAAGTTAAGCTAGAAAAAGGGATAATTCACTCAGTGAATTAGGGAAAAAGGGATAAAGCCTCAGGGGCTTTCTTTAAGGCCTACAAGATAATGTAATCTTGGGCACCACTGAGAGCTGCAGAGTGTGTGACATAACCTGGTTGGACAGAGCAAAGAGCTTTAATATTGTGGTTAATGCTGCCTAGTATAAGGCAATGGCACTATTGATGGTATACAGTGCTTTTATACATTCACACATACATATTACTTTCCCTCCCCAAAGGTGTGGATAGCAAGTATCAGCCACTGGCATGCTATCTGAATGTATAATGCATACCACCTCCAGCCTCAACTAGGAAATGGTACCAGAATTTGCCTTAGCTTTCTCTATGGGTTTCTACTCTGATTAACTGAAGCATGAAGGCATATATATATACTCCTGTCTATAAATTCTATATATTATATAGTAAGAATATACAGGCCTGTAACATTTCATCCCCATGATAGGAAAGAAGAGGATACATCTGAAAGCCATCTTTTTCTGTAGTGGTTCAAAGACACCCCCCCCCCCCCAGGTATATCTGGTGCACTTTACCTTGTGCTACAATGCATTTAAAATAATTATGTCTGTCTCTTGGGGAGCCACTGGTCTGCTTTTAGTTTATGGTTAGAGAGCTCCTAGTGCAAATTGCCAATATACAGAGACTGGAGAAATACAAAAATCCTGTTAAATGAATAAACACCAAAATCATTGGCTAGTTATATTGGCTTAGGAAAGCTAGAAGTGTATACAGAAATAGATTTTGCACAATGAGAGCCAGTTTGGTATAGTGATGGAAATGCTGGATTAGGAAAGGTGAAAATCTCATATGGTTTTTATTGAGAGAAAATAAGAGAGAACGTTATGTATGATACTTGAGTTCCTAAATGAAAGGCTAGATAGAAATCTAATGACTATGACAGGTATATCATAAATCCATAAACAAAGCCTATATTGAGCATGTTCAACAAACTCTTTCAAGATATGATCAAATTGCCAGAAGAAAAAGATAGGCTCCACTTTACTTAACTATTTTAATTTTCCCCTTAACAAGCAATTTAGATGAAAGTCCTGATGAAATATTGTTTGCTTCCGTTACCCTCTTTGAAAACCAATTAAGAGGTTTTTTTAACATTTTGAGGCTGTTTGCTGTATGAGCATTCAAAAACATTCAGAATTATTTTGCATATTATTCATCAGGCCTGTACAACTTATGACTGCCTGAGGTGAAAGCAGCAAGCACACACCCATCCATTTCCACATAGAAAAATTAAGTAGGGAGTCAATCACATGTTGACACTGGAAAGAGGACAAGCCACATGGTAGCAATATATAAAGAATTTGTTTTAGGCACAAACATATAAAAAATATTGGGGAATAGAAGAAATTTCCAATTGATGCCCATTGCACAAGGCTTGGATGCCATAAACATTATAGGCCTATTAAGATGTAGGATAGCAACATATATGTACACATATACAGCGGGGAAGGGGGGGAACCGGTATACTTAATTGCTGTTTCCTGAGTTAATTAAATTGGCTGGGTTCATACAATGATTCAATACAACGAATCATAAATTAAACAGCAACGTTCCCACAACCTTGCCAACCATATTTTAACTCAACGTTTTGTGCAAACACAACCCTAAACAAGTTCAGAAGCACCTGAAAAAAGGATATGGATTCAGCAGCAATCAAAATGTGAATAATGCATGGCAATGAATACTCACAGAGCTAAATAAAGCAGCATTCAGGTTGCATTCTACATTCTACATAAAGTTTAGAACCTTTTCTCACAGTTCTGCAGTGTCTACTCAACAAGAAAGAGTAAATTAATGATTACCTACTAAGTAATAATTTACCACAGCAATATAATTACTCAATACATCAATTAGGAGAAGTTACCAAAACTATTTCAGGATTATTTTGGGAAAAGATACAGATAGCCATTTACACATATTCTATTACATACTGTAGTCCCATTTGACATTTGATAAGGTAATATAGATGCCAAGCTATAATGCATAAGAATTTGAACACACTTCATGTTTACCTTCTTCACTGTGGACAAATTTCAATATATAACTACTACAGGTATCTAGTAAAATATCCCTACATTATGTCAAGTAATACAAAGAACTTTTATTATATTTCTACAATTTACAGAGAGTCCTCGACTTACAACCTTTCATTTAATGACTGTTCAGTGTTACAATGGCACTAAAAAAAGTGTTTTATGATCAGTTCTCACACTTATGACCATTGCAGCGTCCTCAGTCACGGGTGATCAAACTTCGGGTGTTTGGTAACAGGCATGTATTTATGATTGTTGGAGCATCCCAAGGTCCTGGGTTTGTTATTTGCAACCTTCCTAGGGAGCTTGTGACAAGCAACGTCAATGGGGAAAGCTAGATTCACTTAACGGCCACATGATTCACTTAACATTATTGCTTAACACATTGTAAGCCGCCCTGAGTCTCCGGAGAAGGGCGGCATATAAATTAAATTAAAAAACCTAAAAAAAAAAACAACTGTAGCAATTCGTTAAACCACCATGGCAAAAAAAATAAATAAATAGCAAAATGGGGCACAACTTTAACAACAGAAATGTTGGGCTCAATTGGTCGTAACTGAGAACCAGCTGGACTAGAACACTGGGAAGTGCTGAAATTTCTCATCTGGATTAAGTAAATTGACCTGTTTTTGTTGTTGTTAGTTGCAAAGTCGTGTCCAACCCATTGCAACTGTATAGAGCATCAAACCTACCTTTGGATATATTTTTTTCTTTTTGCAACAATCGGACTGTCAGGATATGATCCTCTACATAATCCTGCTAGGTGGGATTTTAACAAAAAAAATCATGCAGATATGTGGTAAAATGGCTCCCTATATCTACCTTTTTACAAGCAACTACCTGCACTTATTGGCAAACTGTAATCTTTATTTAAACACTGTGCATATTTAAAATTTGGCAGCACGTAATTGGTTGAATGCACAAAAGCTAAACAGAATGTGAGTTAATTAGATGGAAAATAACCAGGAAATCCCAAGACTGTAGATTTGACTTGGAAATTGAAAAACATCCCAGAAAAAGACAACGGTGAGACACTTTTGTACCATTGCCAAGAAAACAAGTTGGCTGTGCCCATATACCAACTAGGAAACTGAACTCAATGCAAAGGAGACATTATCTTGACAATCAGCTAAAGTTTCTTACCTGGAAAGGTATGTGGGTGGGGTGACCCTCTTTTAAGGCACTTGGAACAGAGGACATGCACACTATAGTATAAGCCTGGCCATTCTTGAAGCAGTACATTTAGTTCTTCCACCAATGGGGTTATGGCTTGCCAAGCTGTCCATATATTTGGTAGAGATGCATGGCTAGCAATAGACAGTGTATCTGGTTGTTGGGTGCCTTTGGCAGGCCTGTAACTTATAACTACCGGCACTTTCCCCCTGTACGCATAGATCTGATACTTTCCATCTGACCGCTGAACCACATGGCTGTTAATCTGCACACTGTAGCGAGCAAACAATCCAGGGGGAAAAATAAAGGGAAAGTTGTACTCAATCTGCAGCTGTTCTGCCCCAAAAGACTGCCCACCCAGGGTAGTACCATTGATCCATGCCTCTGCGTGAGGCATCTCGTTCTTCACATAGCAGGGGAACTTGTACCATGCTGTAGCTCCATTCAAGGGTTTTGATTTGGGCTTGTTAACCCCGTAACAGAGTCCCATTTTTTCTAACAATTCCAGCAGAAGCTGCAAGTCCTCTCTGCTTTGGATGTGGGGCTTGAGAAGCAGATGAATAACATGGGCAGGGAGAAGGCCATGAAGCAGAAATCCTTCCACATAGTGGTGGAGCTGTGTGGCCTTCATCTCATCCATATGGGTGCTGCTGAGCAGTTTCTGGAGCAATACTGAGGCATCATGCTGGCAGAAGACATTGAGAATGTCGATGAGCCTGGGCAGATTGTGGAAAACATATTCTCGCAGGGTCTGGTGCTCCTCAAAATACAGCAGTTTGCCACTCTCATGCAAGTAGGAAAGTGCACTTTGGAGACGATCCTCAGTCAGCCCTGCCTGCAGGCCAAGTCGAGCAGAGTCCCACCAGCTTAGCCATAGCTGTTGAGCTTGGGGTTGGAAGTGCAGCTCCTCCAGCACCTGCCAGGATCTTGGCAGAACCCGGTGCAAATTTGGAAAGATGTCTCTGTGCTCCGCCACGGAAAGGAGCTTCTCTCGCAATCGGCGGATCTGAACACAATCCCAGCAGCTTATAGGTAAAACTGGGGAGAGGATTTGTGGACGGTGATTGAGCAGATATTGGAACTGAGCTTTCTTGCGCCGTAGATTCTTGTCTGATACCCCATAGAAAGCAACATGGGGGCTAGAGCAGCGCAAATCAAAATCCTGCCCCAGAGCTTCATCCACCTGCCGGGCCAAAATCTGGAGGCCTTCATAGTCACATTTCTCCTGCCAGGCAATCTGGCGGTGGATGTCTAAACATTTCTCCTCCACCTCCCGTTCAGGACACAGGTCTGCATGGGTGCCCACCATACATACCACAGCATGAGGCACCTTTGCCCCCAGCCAGTGAAGAAAGTGTCCCACAGAAGGATAAAAACACTGTGGCATGTAAGTACTCAGATTTACTACCAATACATAGAGAGCTCCAGGAGAGAGGAAGAATGGCTGGATCACATCATAACTTGGGTCTCCTGCCAGCTCATATACAATGAAGGTTAGACTTCTCTCCACATCTGCTGTCCAGTCTACCACTTCAATACCTTTGCTGCTGCCTGGCAACCCTGTTACATGTGAGCCTGGAGGCCTCAGGGGATAATTCCCCAAGCAGGTTTCTCTATGTATTTTAATTGATGGGGACAATGGGATATCATCCTGCTGCTCAGCAGCAGAGCCTCCTGTCTGGGTCTGACTAATAACTTTGGGGGACTGACTGAACACATCCCTCTTCTCAGTGGAGTTATATCCTAAACAGGAACATTTTAGAGGTGAGACAGACAAAGGGGAAGCCTCGGGCTGTTCCACAATGGGACAATGGTTTGGCTGTGCTTTTGGAGACAGAGGTTGAGGCAGGTCTCTCAGGGGTTGTATGAAGCACCCCCTGCTTTGGGTTCTTTCAAAATTCTTGTTAGCTGAACCGAAAGGTGACTCTGCCTGCTCCTCTTCCTCTTCCTCCATGAGGCACTTTCTAAGCAGAGTTTTGCCTGCATTTTTCAGGCCCATGAGGACTAGTTTGAGACGGGGCTTAAGGGCAGGCTGAGAGTGAGCCAATTCCTTCTGGTAGGCAGCTATGTAAGGGATGCCTTTCATACAGACCTCATAGGGGGGCTGGATCAAGGGGTTGTCTTTGATTTTCCAGAGACTCACACGACTGAGTTGGCCAAACCCCTCTGGAAGGATGGCGATCTGATTTCCCTGAAGTACCAGTTCCTCCAGCTGATGAAGCTTGACTATGGAATCAGGCAGGTAGCGGATGCGATTGTTGTCCAGCCAAAGCGTGCGGAGTTGGCAAAGCTGGCAAAGTCCAGCGGGCAACAGGGTAAGCTGGTTGCGACTGAGGTAGAGCTCCTCCAAGCCAGGAAGGGCCAGCACAGCTGCCGGGAAATCAGCCAGCAAGTTGGACGAGAGGTTCAGCATTTTGAGACGCTGCAGGCTGCCAAAACCAGCAGGCAGGACACTCAGGCGGTTCCCATCTAGCATGAGACTCTCAAGGGTACCCAGCTGGCACAAGCCCTCAGGCAAGGCCGCCAAGCCAGTGCCACTGAGCCACAGGATTTTCAGGTGCCGAAGAGATGTGATGCCCTCTGGAAGAGATTGCAAGAGTCGGTTGCCAGAGCAATCCAGCTCTTCCAGAGCGTCCAGCTCTAGCAGGGCTTGAGGGAAGGCAGAAAGCTGATTGTGGTCCACGTCCAGGGTGCGGAGCTGTCGCAGGTGGGCCAGGGCCTCGGCGGGCAGGTGGCTGAGGCGGTTGAAACTCAGATCCAGCTCCTCCAGCTGTCGCAGTTCGCCCAACCCGCTGGGCAGCGTCCCTTCGGCTCCGAGCTGGTTGTGGCTGAGGTTGAGTTTACGGAGCCCGCGCAGGAGCGCCAGCGCCTGGCCGTCATCGCGGAGGCAGCGCAAGCGGTTGTGGCTGAGGTCGAGTTCGGCCAAGCGGCCCAGGTGCCGAAGGGCGGCGGCCGAGGGCAGATGAGCTAGTCGGTTCCTCCGCAACGAGAGGACGCTCAGGCTGCTGCCCACGGCAGCGCACAAGCCCTCCGGCAACTCATCCAGGCCGCGCCCGCTCAGGTTCAATGCCTCCAGGGGCGAGGGCGGCGGCGGCGGCGGTTGTTGTTGCTGCTGCTGCTGCTGCTGCGAGGATTTCAGCTTCGGCGGTGCCTCCGGGCCGCTCTCTCCCCGGGAGCCCAGCTCGAGCTCCAATTGCTGGAGGTTGCTCTGCAGCTTCCTGGCGCGCAGGGCGGCGTCTCGCCAGAGCCGGGCCGCCTCCTCTGGACGCTCCATCTCGGCCATGGCGATACCGCCGTAGCGCTTCTAGGGCGCAGCGAGACGGGAGTAAAAACGGGCCCGGGCACCCTCGGCCCCGGCCGTCTTCGTCCGTCTCCTCCTCCTCCAAGCCGGGCCGCGCCGCTCAAACCTGGCGGGGGGCTCCACCGCCACGCTCGCCATGGAGAAGGCGGCGGCTTCGGCTACAAAAGGCGCGCGGCCCCCGAGAAGTCCCGTCTCCTGCGCCTTCGCCGCCGCCGCATCCGGCGGAGCATCCTTTCTCCCGGGCGGCCGCTCCCAGCGCGAGGCGACGCCGGTGGATGCCCTAACTGGGACTGAGGACTGGAGGTGGCGGCGGAGGAGGCGGCGGCGGCGGCGGCAGCAGCTGCCGCGGAGCAGCGAGAGCAGCCGTAGCGCCGCCTGCCGGCACGTGACTGCCTGCCTGCCTGCCGGCCTCCGCTCCCGGAGCCGCCCTTGAATTCAGGAAGAAAGGGCGCGTCAGGGCAGAAAGCGGCTGCTTTTCAACACGTCCCTTTATTGTGGCGGGTGAGGAGCCCCGCCGCATCCTGCCAATCATCCTGTGGGGGCGTAAGGAGAGCTGGCGGAAGGGTTTCTTGTGGGTGAAAGGGCAAATTCACTGTGCTGTAGGTGATTTACCTTTCGTGTGGAGCCATTCCTTCCTTTCAGAACTAGGCTAACCTGCCCTGCTTGAGAGTAGAGCCTCTGCAATAGGCTTAAGATGGTCAAAGGGGAAAGAAAGGCCTCTAAAAATCCTGGGGGGCGGGGTTGTCTTGGAGAAAAACACTGCTCCTGTCCGCAGCCTCACCTCTATTTCCTTTTTTGGCTTCGTGGATTGCATGGCTTCCTGACCTGAAACCTTATTTAGGATTGAGCATAGCCTCCAGAAAGTCGCCCACCTCTTTCTTAGAAGCTCAGAATGATATTGCAACTCATTCCCTCCGGATGGGTTTGTGACTCACCTTATTTCCAGCAAATACCATCATGTTACAATAGTCCTGCATGGCAGCAAGCTGAAGAAAACTGCACAATTTCCTCTTCTCCCTCCTTGTCCTCTCCCTAGCCCTGCAGGTCAGGTAGGTTGCCCGGGATTTCCAAAAAGTCCATGAAGTCATTTTGTGAGCTTCACAATTAGATATTTAATTTCATATCTTTTCAGACGTAATATGGCAAGGCACTTTTACCCTACTTTGCATCACATCCCGTAGCTGTGTGGCATCAGAAGTTCGTGTTTTGCCCATGACTGAGGCGTCTTAAGTCCTAATAATGAAGGCAGAACATTTGTTTGCCTCCTAAGAAATAGGATCCCATCTGCATCTGTAACATCAAAAAACTAAGATCAATGAACCCTGCAGCTATGTGTTACACAAAATGCTAATCCAAGGTTAATTCACCAAGGTTGACATTAATGCAGTTTCCTGAGTTCACACAATATATTGGCTGTGTTTGCACAACATTCTTCAATTGGGGATCAAATGAACTCATTTTTGGATTTACACTGTATATATTGAACTACAAATAACCAAACTGGTTGGGAAGACTTGAATACTCCCAAGCCACAAAATTCTAAACAAGGTCAATATTAACTCAGCTTAGCCTAATGTATGAAGATAATGTCTACTTTTTTTATAATGAACTACATTAACCATTTGTCAGTTTCCAATGAGCATCTGCATATTAACTTAAAGTTATGCACATGCAATTGATAGGCGTAAATAATATGCACTCTGCCTATTCCCACTAAAAAGTGGTGTGCTCATTCAATGTGGAAGTAGATAACAAATAATTGTAAGAAAAGAAGCAGATAGAGAAGGGCAGTGCTTCTCAAACATTTTCCTTCATTACCCAAAACCAGGATTCAGCAAACAGTTTTGTTATGTGCTCTTTATGAAAGCCTGAATGGAAAATCTTACTTCATACATATAGGTACTTGGAAACAGCAATAATTGCATCTCCGCCTCCCCAGCTAACACAGGATATTCACTGTAAATTGTTAACCAGAAAGATTCCAGATAGGCTTCTGTTGTTAGTCAGAATGGAGTTGTCTTTTCTAATAGCAGATTCAGGACACAGTAAGATCTTATTACTCTGCCCAATGTAAATTAACCTGCATCTTATTAACTGGCTTTCTGCATGTGGAGAAAATTCTGTATATTAAAAGGAGAGGATATTGGTCCACCACTAGGGTTGCTGCACATGGAATGGGAAGATACAACTTTATTTGTCCTCTTAGCAGGATAACTTGATCAAGCCCTGAATAAAATAATTACAATGGTCGGTCGGTCTATCTATCTATCTATCTATCTATCTATCTATCTATCTATCATCTCCCATTGATGAACATGCTCCATTCCAACTTTGGAACTCAACAAAACTTTAATTCTGCTCTGTATCTCCTGATGGTTGAGGTTTTATAGAATTCAACATCATAGATGTTTGTCATTTATGTACATTCCTATGGTAACAAAGCAAGGAAGACGGCATATTGGATTTCTAGTCTTCCATCAGGTCAGCCTTGGTTATTCCAATGACAAAATTTTGGGGGTGGATGGTTTAGTAGAAATCTCATACCATATGGTCCATAAAGCTCTTAATTTTCATCAGACTTCTGTCGTGAGTGATTGAATCATAGTCCTCCTTCCTTAGGTACATTACTCAATGGATCTTGCCTAGTCGTTTATCTTTATTAATCCTTTTCTGTCATCAGTAATCCTGTTTCCTCCAGTAATTGTTTTCACAATACTATCTTTAGCAAAAGTTGATGCAAAAGACTAATTAATTCATTCCTTAAACTTTCACAATAACTATACTGCATTATCATTCATTTACGAACACTGCTTCTCTTATTCAAAAATTAACCTAAATGTTGGTATGTATATTGCTTTTCATCAGCTAAAATGTACAACTTAGGATAGAGAACATGTGGCCTTCCACATTATTATTAGTATTCCAGACCTTTCACTATCAAGTATGCTTGCTGCATCCATATGTCACAACAAACTGTAGCTAGTGCATAAAACCTGAATCCCATGCAGGGTGATTCATATAACAAAAATGTGGGTTTTTTTCCTATTAAATCTGAATCAGACCTGCAAGCATTTGTTAGGTATTAGTAATACATTTTTGTAAATTCAAAAGTTTGGGGGGAAAAAAAGGTTTTCTAGTTTATAAGCCCCAGATAAACCTAGTCACACTTCCTGAGGCAAGTCAGTTTTAGGGTACAAAAATAAAAGGTTCAATGTATGTAAAAGAGAGGTGAAAGTTAATTTCTAATAAATCATGGATGTGGTATAATGAAATGCCTCCTGGCAAGCAAGTGGCTCAGCTGGAATAGTAAAAAATAGGTAAGAGTGCTAGCTTATAGTTTCTTATAGATGTGGTAAGGATGATGTTAAACTGGGAGCATTGGCTAAAACAGGGATCTCCAAACTTGGTGATTTTAAAACTTGTGGACTTCAATTCTCAGAATTCTAGGAGTTGAAGTCCACAAGTCTTAAAGTTGCCAAGTTTGGGGACCCCTGGGCTAAAAGAATACACTTTGCTTCTTAAAGGGTTATTTTTGCTACATTCTTTTGCTACATTCTTGTTATCAGAAATCAGAGCAGCAGAATTTAATGTGTGGGAAAAAAACTTCCCAAGTATACTACTGGTAGGTCAGTCAGGATACTGCAGGCACCCCCAAACTGCTTAATGGCAGACAACAGCACGTTGCTTTTGACACCTTAGAAAGAAACTGATGCTGTGAAGATATGGCAGATTAACACGCCTCCATAAAATAGCAGGGATGATCCAGAGGCAAAGACTCACAGCCCAGCACTATGCCGAAGCTAACAGAGCTTCTCCACACAAAATAAAGCCATGAGATTGTCCATATGAATTCCAGGGGACAACTTCCTGCAAGGAAGTCCACAAGATCTGGAGGGATTCTGTGGGCAACCTGCAAATAGAGCATCATGAGTAGAGGACATGAAGAGGACATCATTCTCACAGCCTCACTAAAACCTGCTTAAGCAATACTGGTTGCGCTTGATCCACTCCCTAAAGCACATTTAAATTTAAAGTACAAGGAGACCTTCAAAGCAGCAAAATACCTAATGCTATCTGGGTGAATGTACCTTCAATCCAGGAAAGACTAATATAATTACCATTAGTGTTTGGGAATAAGAGCTCAAGTTGTTCGATGCATGAATTGGGTAAAGTATGTGTGAATGTAGACATACAGACATTCTGACTCATAGATGTGCAAGGGAATACACATAGATGAGAGAGAGATGTTCAGAAAAGGAGAACATTAAAAAAGGGTTGAAATGAGTGCTCTTTGAAATTGGTTGTTTTTTTGCAGATGTTTCATTACCTAAACAAGGTAACATCATCAGAGCACTGTTGAACAACTGGGCCAGTTGTTTTCAGACAGGTATTAAATGTGTTAGAACTGGATATAAAAAAATCAAATCTCCAGCAACTTTTATCAGTGTGAACAGCAGCAGTTTATCAATTTACACTGATCCCACACCCTTGAGAGATGATGAATTTGGCAAATTGGCAGAGAAACAACTGCCTTAGGGGCTGCTCCAAAGTAAACAATCATCAGTGTTAATTTGAGCTTGCAAAAGCAGCCAAAAGTTGTTGCAATAAATGGTGCATGTGCTACTACAAACTTCTATATTTAATATAGTGTGGCATTTCCCTTTTCCCCCTAACAGTTTGATTCCACTTTACCAGAAAAACAAAGTCTCCCCTCCCCTCTCCCCAGGAGTCTATTAGAACTGTTGAACAGAGATGGTTGTGTATATATAATTTATGACACTTCAGCACCCCAAAAAGGGAGTATACAGAATCCTTACAACAAATATTCTTGTTGGGTGCCACCAAGAACGGAAGAGATTTGTGGAAATGAGCAATAGTCTTTGCTGTCTATAAGAGCAGCAACGTAGCATCCAGTCAGCCTTTTTCTTTGCTGAAGTATTCTTTCCTCATACATCCATTGTTTCTTGGATTCATTTTTCCATTTCCTGCCTTCTTATGACCGGATTCACATGTGATTTTGCTAGTTTTGGTTTAAAAGTTTGTATGACCTTAGTTAGGTTTGTAAACTATGTTACAAATGGTTAAGTCACCTATATCTTTATTGTCAGTGTACAGGGGTCTCCAACCTTGGCAACTTTAAGACTTGTGGACTTCAACTCTGCTGGCTGAGGAATTCTGGGAGTTGAAGTCCACAAGTCTTAAATTTGCCAAGGTTGGAGACCCCTGGTGTATAGCACGAATCCAGCCAATCATGCATACATAGCCTTGTTGTATCCATTCATCACCTTGCTTGCTATGGGAAGTCCTAGTAGCAGAGTACTGGTCATCTCCAGCTCTGTTGGTGTATAGCTCGCCATTGAAGACCCGGATTGTGGGGGCAATAAGCCAACTTTGTATAGAACAACACCGCTTAGGGGGGCCCAAAAGCCCTAATAAGCAGATATATAGAAAATAGTATGCAGGCTATTGCTATAATGCATTGTAAGCCGCCCTGAGTCTACAGAGAAGGGCGGCATATAAATTGGACTAATAAATAAATAAATAAAATAAATAAAGTTCTAGAGTTCAGTTTTTGCAAAACACAAATGTCAACTGCTTCATGTCATACTACACATGCAATTGCAGGTAAACCTCTGAATTTGGTGAAGGTATCCCACAAAGCAAGAAAATAATGGCATCAGTGGTCCCACTGGACTGTAATAAATATATATCATGCAAACAGAGGCAGCATAGGTCATTATAATTATCCTCATTCTTACATTTCTAACGTTCCTCTAGATCAGTGCTTCTCAATTATTTTCTGTCATGCCCCCCTAGGAAGAAGAAAACATTTTTCGCGCCCCCCGCGCGACTGTAAATAGTATCATTATTAGAAAAAGGTCTGTTCTCCTTGAAAGGGAGGAGCATGTGCAGTCACATGTACTGGCTTAATGCTCACTATCGATGCAAATGTCAGCAGCGATAGCCCGATTTCTTTAGCAAGTTTGATTAATTGGGGCAGCGTTATGTTTCACAGGAGAAGGTCATTGTCAGTCATTTGAGCATCAATTGGGCGCACATCCGTCGGGCAACAAAGTAAGTGTGGACGGATGTCCCACACTAAAGATGGCTCCGACAGGCTCGTATCACAAGGGTTTTGGACAGCCAATCAGATGCCGAGGTCAAACGCGCCCCCTTTTACGGAGCCTCGCGCCCCCCCTGGGGGGTGCGCCCCACTATTTGAGAAGCACTGCTCTAGATGGACTGACTGACACATATAAAAATACTGATGGGTTGTATTTTTATTCTGGCCTAAATACCATTGAGGTACATTTCTGGACATGCTACTGTTTGTAACATCATTGATGACTAATGTTTAATAACTCCTCCCATTTAATCTCATTCTCGGGTGTTGTATGAACAGCAATCTGTCATGCTATTCATATTAGTGAATTCAATCCAGATTTTGTGGTTGGTTTTTAAAAGATGATTTTAAAAAAAAATTCTGTCGATGTCAGAAGCAAAATAAAAACAGTTCTATGTTTCAGCCTACAAATATCTACTGCATGGAAGAGAAGGAAAAACAGTTCAGAGATCCAAAGCTCAATTAAAATGCTTTCTATCCTTGAACTGGCAGAAAATTATAAAAGCACAAACGTTGTCCCTACTGCCAATTCCTATCCTGCTTCTGTTCTAGTATCCAGTTGGATGATTTCAGGTATGCAAGGTATGTTAGGCAAAGCTATTCTGAATATCACCAGGAGCAAGAAATTATCCATAGGTTTATGCATCTTTCCAAATTCACCACTGATACAAACCTACTGATTGAGGGGCTTCTGCAGGTGAAGTTTGAAACAGTGTACATCCTGCACAAGTCAAGTCATTGCCTAACCTTTGTACTTTCCAAGTCCATTAAGGATGCTGAGTAGAAAGGGAGAGTCCAGTTTTTTCAAAACATTCCATCTCAAAGCTTGCCAGAGCTAATGCAGTTAATGCTAATACCTTCTGGAAGGCAGCGGGTACAACTGAAGAGTCCTGCTTTTTCAAATCTTCCAGCGAAACAGCCAGAGGTTGAGATATCCCTTATGCTCTGACTTGCAAGCCTACCTATTTGCTCAATAGGCCTGCAATTACAGTGCAATGCATCAACAATTAAATATGGTGCTGAGACACCAAGTGAAGGGATTTATTCCAAATATTCAGTGTTTCTGCTTTTATTTCTAGTATTCGCATTACTTCTGGTCTAGGATGGCTGGATATAGAGAGAAAAAGCTGGTATTTTTAAATGGTTGATTTTTTGAAAGAGAGTTCCAATTACTTGCTAAAGAGTAGACTCTTGAAATGATTATGTGGGACTCACAAAATCAGTTTTCCCCAATCTGCTACCTTCTAGATGTATTGGATTACAACTGTTAAAATTCATTCATGGGGCAAATTTTATACTGCTGTTTTTGCCAGAATCCACGGGGGACAAAAAGTAGCATCAAATATATCCAACTTCCTATGGTAATTATTTCATTAAGTCACCCTATTGCCTAATTCCAAAGATCAGATCATGATCTTTTTAATCCCAAACCTTTTAATAATAAACCAATCATTCAGTAGGGAAAATTGTGTTTGAAACTCAATAAAATATTTTTGCTCACTCTCAACTGTTGCTGACAAAATCAGAAATAAGTGAACAAAATAGTGCCATTTGAGCAAGTTTTGAATGCTCATATCTCCAGATTATCTTTTTCAAAACAGAAAAGCTCTGCAAGATTTGGTCAGGGTTCTCCCCCCCCCCCTTGTACCCCCTATTGAAGATTGCTTCAGAGGGGAGATGTATCTGCAGTGTTCTAAAACAGTTCTGTAAAGAAAATACATGTGGAGTAAATAGGACATGCTAAGTGCATCTGGTTTCTCACGACAGCCCAGCCAGTCCAAAATTTTTGAATATGGTGCCCCCACATGTGATAGGATTACAACTCTTAAAAGTGTCAGTTTCCAGTACATCTAAAGACGACACATTGAATTTGGTTATTTTTATTAATCTTTGCGCTCTGGGTTTTTTTTTTCATATTTCTGTAAACAGGAATTACAGTAAAGCAAATGGAGTTCAACTTCACAAGATCTCTCTGTGTGGCATGTCTCACTCTTTATTAGTAATTGTTCTCTGCAATTGTTCAGAATTGTTCCAGAGCAAACATGTTTGCTGGCATATTCAGAAGTTGGAAAACTTTGTTCTTAGCTCAATATACTATTAATGAAGTTGCAGCAAGAATGGATTTGGCATCGTATCAAAAAACCCTTTATTGATTTAATATAATAAGATTGAAATGTATTATGAAACACGAAACTAAAAGTCTAAATAACTCATAAATGCAACATCATGGTTTGCTAATGCCACACGCAAGAGATAATTAAAATTGCATGACCTGGAGAAATTCAGCCAGTGGTCTTTATAACATCCCATATTTTGAGTAGCAAGTCTTCAGAATTAAACCCAGATTTGTTTATGTCATTTGGCATATTGCCAACAACATGTGATTAGCACATACTATCAAGCTTCACACCCAAGTAGGCAATAAATCATAAATATGTATAAACTTATTCTGTAATGTGACTCTCAGCTAGACTTGGCAAACGACTCCCTAACATGACTCGGCTAATGTAGGATCTGTATTGCAAAAAAAGCAAGAAACAAGAAACTTTAACATTGCAGTTGATTACCTACAGCAGTGCAAAGCAATCAAAGCCATACATAGTAATGCTCCAACATTTAAAATCAACATTTCTTTTTGTCGTTTCATGTTAATGGACACTTAGCTGTTGGTAGCCTTAAATCTGAGTGGTGGGATTCAAGTAATTTAACAATCGGTTCTCCCTAATGACTGGCTGGATAGGTGTGGCTGGGGGTGTGTGTCATGTGACTGAGTGGGCATGGCCAACCTGACGTCACTCATGGCAAGGTGGGGAGGCACAGGCAGACTGAAGTGATGGTGGCCGGAGCCTTAGTGCGGGAGAAAAGCACTGGCTGGCCCCTCCCTTTGCCCCTCCCCTTGCCTGGTCTGAGAAGGTAAGGACAGTGGCAGGGGAGGGAGACTCGCTCTGGGTGGGGCTGGAAATCTCTGCTGTAGAGGGTGGTACAAGAAGTGGTGCAAGGAGTAGTGCAGGCTCTCGCCAGCTGGAGCAAGGCAATGGCACTGTTATGGCAAGGTGGGGCAGCTCAGGTGGCTGAAATGGCTGATTTCTCAAAATACCAAGCTTTCAGGAATTCCCCAGTGTTTTTGGAATTATTCTGTAAACTAATTATTTATACAAAAATAGAAGTTAATGGCCAGTGCTATCAAATATATAATAGCAGGAAAAGATTACATTTCTTTAACAAGAAATATGTTTTAAAGGATTAAAGTGGGGGGGGGGGGGAGAGACAACAACCTCCAGGAATTCATGTTTAAAATTTTCCTTTGCACTTTCTTATAAGCCAGTGTTATAACAAAGCCTACTATATTTGATGTATTAATTTATTTATGATATAACATAGCATGTTGCGTAATTAATAGATTACCAGAACTTAAGAAAACCCTTCAAACTCCACAATAAAAAGAAACATTAAAAGCAGTGCCATAAATTTGATTACTGAAGTTAGCAATCAGAAATAATTTTAATTACTTTAATTAGAAAATAAAATAAAAATAGAACAACATTTTCTCTTGAAGCTATAGTGAAAAAAATATGGTCTTCCTCAACTTTCTAAAGATTAATAGTGACTATTGTTAACCAAGCCATTTCCTATATAATATCATATTATTGGGTTATATGGTCTTTGGAGATCTGTCTCAGCTCCAAAAGTAATAAACTAAAACATAAACTAAAATGAAGCTAAAAGGCAATAAGTATCTGTCATTGTTTGGGATGACACAAATACACTTTCATCACTACTCTATTTGGCTTTAATGCCAGCCTTTGGCTCAATGCCAGGGTGATATTGAATCCTGCTTATTATTAAAGGGGTTAGTTGTGCTTCCTACTTAGGGACATAACTTTGCAAACAGAGTCAATGAAGCAGAAGAATTCTGTTAACTAAAACTGATGGCATGGTCCCTGCCAATGTGCCAATCAGAATTTGATTTTCTGAACCAGTAACTTGACCCTGTCCAACTAATGGGAACACATGGAAAGGGGGATGGTGTCAGCACCTGGAGGAGTTTAGCAAGTTATTAAATTGGTATGTGCTACTTAAGCACTAATGCCAGACACACAGGACTCCATCACAGAAGGGAAAATCCCATCTGGCCACCAGACTGATTCATTTGAATTAGGGATGCAAGTCCTCTCCTCTGTAAATAAATTGTCCATTCAAAAGAGCACACCTCTTTTTCTGTTTTATTCCATGGAAGGAATGCTTAGCAGTCATCTCTCACTGTTAGCAACCTTTTTTTCTGAGTATTCAAATGGATTTTATTTAAATGAACAGCTTTTTTGTGTGTGCCTTCCAGTTGATTCCTGGCCACTGCCTAGACAAATCCCTGCAGTTTTCTTGGCAAGATTTTCAGGAGTATTTTGCCATTGCTTCCTTCCTAGGGCTGAGGGAAAATGAATGGCCCAAAATCACTCAGCTGGCTTCATGCCTAAGATAGGATTAGATTTTGCAGTCTCCTGATTTCTAGCCTGATGCCTTAACCATGACACCAAATTGGCTCTCACAAATTAACTGTTAACAAGTTGAAACACTAAAATCACCTATTGGTTGCAAAATTTTGTGTGCTATTTGTAAAGATGGGTGGTAGTAAAATGACTTCTAAGTCATCTTAGAAAAATCTAAAAATCCTGAGTAACTTTGATATACCTGGATTAAAATATTTGGATGTCTATCACTGCATATAATGGTTATTTTATTTGATACCAGCCTAAATCCACAATAAAGTTTGGATATATTTATTTATTCACTTATTATTCATATGCCACAGAAGAGAACTGCAATTTTGAGATTAATCTATCAAATCACTTTACTCTATTGCAACATTTGGAAGAAATGAACATTAAAGAACAAAATGAACAAATAGTCAAAAACATTTTTGAATCTGCCACATCTATAGTACCGCTGGAAGAACACTTTCTCTGATGAAACTATTGATTTAATGACAGACAATGAAGAATACTGGAAGCTTCACTAATAAACTGGAGTACGTTGAACTTTGCAAGACCATAAGAAAACATATCCAAGAAGAAACACATTAGGTTAATGTGAAGCTTGTAAAAAGGGCAATTGAAGAAAACAAAGGGATTAATAGAGCAAAATGCAAGCTTATAAATACAAGAAAGAAGGTTTTTACATTAAAACAGGAAGATGGCTTTGTGTCTAGAACAAGACAGGAAATGTTAGAAATAATTGGAAAATTCTATTCAAAGCTATACAAAGATCAATATCACTCAAAAGTAACAGCATCCACGAAAGAGGAAATGCCAGATATTCTAGTGGAGGAAATATCAAGTGCCATAAAATCAATTAAAAATGGCAAAGCTTGAGGAAATGACTATGTTACAGTTGAAATTCTGAAAGCTGGTGATCACAGTTTACACAAGATACTAGCAAAACTATACTAGAGATGCCTCAGAGAGAGAAACTCCCCGATGAATGAAAAAATGCTGAAGTGATTCTTATGCACAAAAAAGGGACCCAAGATGATTTAAAGAACTACCGCCCAATAAGCCTTCTTTCAGTCATCTACAAAGTTTTCACCAAGATAATAGCAAAAAGAATATTGGGAACATTAAATGGTGCACAGCCAAAGGAACAGGCAAGGTTCAGAAGTGGCTACAGCACAATGAATCACATCCAGGTTGTTCAGCAAGTCATTGAAAGGCACTACAAGTACACCATACCTCTGTGCATGGCTTTCATTGACTACAAAAAGGTGTTCGACTCAGTATTCCAGCAAGCAATAATTAAGGCATTGCTCAACCAAGGCTTAGACTCTGCTTACATAAATTTACTACAATCAATAAAGGAAGAAACAATAGCAACAATTTGCCTTAATGATCTTAAAGTGGAAATCAGCATAGAAGAATGCATGACAAGGTGATACAATATCACCTATCCTTTTCTCAGTCTTCCTTGAAAAAGTATTTTGCAAACTAGATTGGGCTAAAGATGGAATAAAAATCAATGGTGTCTATTTAAATCACTTAAGATTCACAGATGATGATGTTCTCGTCTCACAAGACCCAGAAGAGCTACAAGAGCTGCACAACGCAGGAAAACTATTTGGCTTAAAAATAAACCTGAAAAAGAGCCAGGCTATTTTTAATAAATTCATCAAAGAAAGAAATATATATATATATCTGAAGAAGAACTAGATGTAGTGAACTACTACATATACCTTGGCCAACGGATCTCAATGGAAGGTGGTACAATTAAGGAAATTGAATGGTGTGTTAAATGTGGTTGGCAGGCATTCGGCAAGCTAAGCATAATTTTCAAGAACAACCTCCCCCTATGCCTGAAGCTAAACGTTTTCGACCAGTGTGTGCTACCTGCTCTAGCATATGCCAGTGAAACATGGACACTAACTCGCCATCAATAGAAAAGCTAAGTGTGGTGCAAAGAGCCATGGAAAGATGCATGCTCGGCGTTATAAGACAAAATAGAAAGACCTGCACATGGATTAGAGAACAAACAAAAGTATATGATATTATCAAGAGAGTAAAAGAATTTAAATGGAAATGAGCTGGTCACATAGAAGAAGAATTCATGGGAGGCAGACTAAGGTCATAGAATGGATCCCGTTGATAAAAAGTGTCCACGAAAGAGACCTAAAATAAGATGGATCGATGACATCACCATATTTGCAGGCCCAATTGGCAAAAGAAAGCTCACAACCAAATTGGTTGGAAAAATGCAGAAGAGGCCTTCATCCTGCAGTGGATGGACAATGGGTAAAATGATGATACGTCACGGAATCCAGCAAGGCTCTGAACACAACAAAAAGCAGTGGAACATTTAAATAGAAACCATCATAAACAAAGCAAAAGTTCCCAACAGCAGCTACAATATCCACTCCATCGCAGGAAAGCCAACATTGTGGTCTGGAGGGAATCTGTCTCCAGGAAAAAGAGTTACTTAAGCAAAAGAAATTGCAATTGATTTGTTCCCTTTTCTAAGATGGATTGATGGTCTCATTTTCTGCACAATTTTATGATGGAAATCACTCAACCTTTTCTTGCTGTGGTCAGAGCTTTTTAATGGCTGTTAATATTTGTACAGTATTCTGTAGTTACTGAAATTGCAGATACCCAAGTAAAACTAATTTCAGGCCCCTTTGATCTTTTGGAGTAAAAATTGCATTAAACAATTACACCAAAGTATCAGATTGGAAACAAAACACCATAGTGGGTAGCTACAGTTAGTGGCTTTTAGATCCTACTATTTTTAAAGTATATCCACAATAAAAAAACTTTGTAATGGGTAGCTCATCCATAAGTCATTAGCAGCCTGAACAGGAGGATGCTACACATTAGAAAGGTTTTTAGAATGATAAAGCTTTTTAATTCCTTTGAAAGCTGACTTGGAATGGAGAGGCTTTTGTCCAGTTACTAGCTAGAGAAGGCAGAGACATGATTTCCTATATTTTACCTCATCCTTCCCCCCTCTCTGTCCATTTTAAAAGCTTCTATAATAAGACAAACAACATTGCTGCATTCACACACAACCCTCAGTCTTGACTTGTAAACTATGTTTTGAACATCACTGCACAACCTGGGCATTACACTGCTGAAATATTTTATTCCTTATCAAATTCATTTCTGGTCTGGGATCAAGGAAACAGGTAGATGCATGAATTAAGTTCCTTATTCTTCACCCAAGAGCAATGACAGCAAGCTGTTAGGCCCCCTCTCTCCAGCATTGTTTGTATACATTACAACGAACCACTCCCATACAATACCAATTCCCTATTCAGTAATTCATTTCCCTCTTCACATCATTCCATATAAGTAATTCCCTTCCTTGCCAAGTTCCCTTAAGTTTTCTGACAATAATTATGTAAAGAGAATCCTTGGAATTGCACCTTATCTGTCCTTGGGATGTCCGCCTTATCACACTTCCCTGGGTAAACAACTTTCAAGTTCTGTGAACAATGAAGTGTAAAACAACCAACTAATCTTAAAGTAAAATAAAAAGAGACACCGTTTCTGATCCTTGATAAAAGTATAAACACTCAAATAAAATGTTCTAACGCCATGTCATAAAAATGTTCTAACCACACTAAGCTATAATGGTTGATGCACAGAACACATTAAGACTAAAACAAACTAAACCATAATATGGTTTATTATAATATAGTAGCTCAATCACTGTGGGCAAAATGCTCAATATTCTAACACGTTTCTTATTTTCCCAGGCACAAAGTTCCAAAATTTTCACACTAGCAATTTTATTTTAATCCAACTAGGATTTACACTTTCCCATTTCCCCTCTTTTTCCTACAATACTTCTCCACTTATTTTTTTCAAACTTCACCATTGCTGTTTCTTTCATAGGTATCCTGCAGAGAACACATCTTTGATTCTACCCAGCAGGTGAACGGTTCATCGGGGGACCATCCAGAGTCATTAAACGAGCATTAACATTCTTTTGTTAAGGGCCCTAAGCATCCATTCACAGTGATCAAGCCAGCCAAATTCACAACACTATGTGTAATAAATGCTTCATTGTCCAGCTGAACATAATCTCAGCCCCATGCTTCAATTCAAAAAGGACATTGACAAATTGGAAAGAATGTTGAGGGAATTGCATGGACAATAAAAAGTCTAGAAAGCAGAGAGGCTAAAGAATCAAAGTTAAGATTGCCCATTATTAGCCCTGAGCAAGGGCTAGGTATGTTGAAAGTGAGGATATTCTGCAATTTGGGGGGGAGGGGTGTAAATTAAAAGGGAGCAGTACAGGGGGGAAATGCTTGTCATTGGCACCAAAATCAGTCTGAGTCAGCAAATTTACATTGTTGGAATAAAGCTTTAGAATAAAATTAGGGAAACTAGTTATAGCCAACAGAAGTTATCCAGCTGAGAAACTCAATGAATACACAAGAAAGATGGATGGATGAGACATCTCCTTTGAGGGGTGGGCGTCTGCAAAATGGAAATTCAGGGCTCTGTATATTTTGGATTGACAATTCACATCAAGCAGTAAAACTGTTGTTTGAGCTATTTATGTTTACAGATACGAGCTTCTTTGGTGCCATAGAAAAACCAGCATAGCCATTCCCGGTTGGATTCCTTCAAACCCGCAGGGAGTAACAGCTGCAAAATTCCCAGTCAGTGCTGAAATTGCATGTCTTGGAAAATCTTCTTTTGTTTTGCTTTTGTTTTCTTTTTTTTTTTGATAGGGAAATATCCAAAACCATGTGATTTCCAGCCTGTGCAGTCTGAATTCCTTCAAATTGTCAAAAAGAAGCAGGGCTATTCCATCACTGCTAAAACTGCAGAGCTGCTGCCTTGGCCATTCCTCAAATTCAATTGTTGCTTAGTTGGCAACAGTGGTGAAATTCTACTGGTTCGCACAGGTTTGGGTGAACCGGTAATGATAAACGCTACTGGTTTGGCGAATCGGTAATTTAAAAAAAGCTACCAGTTGGTCCGAACCGGTATTTCTGACGATTCTGCTTTCTAGTGAATCTAAATCACACTACACAGCTGTCCCCACTCTTGCTGTTCTACTTACCTTCCCAAGCCTCCTTTTTCCACTGCAGTGCGTGGTTGGTGCATACTGTGAATGCACGCACGCAGCATACATTTTGTGTGCAATGTTCATGTGTGTGCAGCATGCGTTTGGCACACACTGCGCATGCGCAGACAGTGAATCAGTGGCAAACCGGGGAGGATTTCACCACTGGTTGGCAACCATTCTGTTAAAAACCTTAAATTGTCCCTTCCCAATCTGGAGGTTGAGCTACAATTTTGTTTCCTTCCTTCCTCCCTTCCTGTTTCTTTTTTCTCATCTGTATTTTAGAATGCAAACTAGCACAGAGCTTATCTTACTATTGATACTTAGAACCAACTCTAGACGCCCTTTTGCTGAAAGACTTGGGTAAAATGCTATAAACAAAAGCAAATATTTATGTTTTTTCAGCAGTACAATAAATCAAGAAAAATCCAATGATACACAGACAGATACAGACCAAGTTAATTGAATTTTATGCATTACAGATGTAAGTAAACAAGTGACTTTAAATAAAGAACTTGTAAAACTTTAATTTTTTAAAAACCTAGGTAAAATTGATGATGAAAGAAAAACCATTCAGATCAGTAATGGGTTGCTCCCGGTTTGGATCGGTTCACCAGAACTGGTAGTAAAACTGGCAGGAGGCCCCACCCACTGCCCCAGATGATGTCATCGGCGATCTGCGGATGCGCAGAAGCAAGGCGCGTGCACGAGCGAAGCGATCCCACGCTCGCGATCCCATTGCGAACCGGTAGTAAAGGTAAGTAGTACCCACCCCTGATTCAGATGTATGTTAGGCAGCACCTTAATGTTGTGCGAACCCCATCATTAGAGATAGTGCTTCTCTTTTTAATCAATACATTATATTGAAACTAAGATTATGAATTCAACTACTAAATTAGGGGTCCCCAACCTCTGGTCCGTGGTCCGGCACCAGTCCATAGCTATGCCAGAAACTGGGCTGCCCAAACAAGCGAAGCCCTATCCACCAGATGCAGACTGCACACAAAACCACACCCCCAATGGTCCACGGAAAAACCTCTCTCTACAAAACCAGTCCCTGGTATCCAAAAAGTTGGGGGCTGCTGCACTAAATCACATTTTTCTGTCTGACTAATGAACTTACTTGCAGTAAACAAACCTACAGTAGATAAAGCCTTAGTAAGACCACACCTGGAATACTGTATCCAGTTTTGGTTACCACATTACAAAAAAGATGTTGAAACTTTGGAAAAAGCGCAAAGAAGAGCAACTAAGATGATTAAAGGCCTGGAGGCTAAAACATATGAAGAACGGTTGCAGGATTTGGATTTGGCTAGTCTAGAGAAAAGAAAGACTAAGGGGGATAGCAGTATTCCCAGGGGTGGGCTTCAAAAATTTTAGCAAGGGGTTCTCTGCCCGGTTGCTGGGTAGGTATGGCCATGGTGGATGTGGCCTAGTTGGCCTCCTGCACCACGGTGGGGGAGCATTTTTGCCCTCCCCGGGTTTTCCTCGCGCCTCCGTGAGGGCGAAAATGGCCTCCCCAAGCTCTGGAGGCCCTCTGGAGACTCTTCCCGAACTTCCGGTAGGCCCGTTTTTCGTCCTCCCTGAGCCTCCGTGCACGCCCTGCACTTACCTGCATCCAAAACGGGGTGCGTTGGGACTCCTGGGAAGGGCGGAGTGGGGTGGGCGGGGCCAGCCAGGAGTGGGATTTGGGGGTTCTCCGAACTGCACAGAATCTTAGCTAGAGGTTCTCCCGAACCCCTGCGAACCCCCAGCAGCCCACCCCTGAATATTCCAGTATTTGAGAGGCTGCCACAAAAAGGAGGGAGTCAATTTGTTTTCCAAAGCACCAGAGGGTAGGACAAGAAACAATGGATGGAAACTAATCAAGGAGAGAAGCAACCTGGAATTAAGGAGAAAATTCCTAACAGTGAGGAGAATTAACCGGTGGAACAGCTTGCCATCAGAAGTTGTAGGTGCTTCATCACTGGAGGTTTTTAAGAAGAGACTTGTCTGAAATTGTATAGGATTTCCTGCTTGGGCAGGAGGCTGGACTAGAAGACCTCCAAGGTCCCTTCCAGCTCTATTCTACTCTGATTCTGAAATACAAACATTTCCCAAAGCGAATCTCAGTTATCCTCAATGCAGTCTAAAATTACAAACCCTAAGAAAATACATAGTTTATTATTAACTGCATTTTTTTGAATGTTTGCGTATCTTTACCAATTAACATTATCAGAGATTTACTTGGGTCTTCCTGATATGGAAGGAGAGCCTGAATGAGCAAATAACACCATGCTTGTTTCATTTATTTCATAAAGAAGAGTCCAACTGTGGTCTGCCAATGTGACGATGTAATCAACTTTCTAATTCAATCAACTGAATTAAAAGAATAACTAGCTTTGCCAAGTCGCAAATCGTACAAGTCATAAATTGGCTCCCTTCTTTATAGTAAAGTTTTCACCAAAGATTTTACACATATAAACTCTTAACATCAAGGGGGAAAAAAATTCAATCTCTGTAAAATATTATATATGCCACCAGTTTGGAAAAGGCTACAAACCCATTTCTAAATTTCAGGAACATTACCAATCTACAGTACTGTATATCACAGAGTCTGGGAATGGAAAAGATTTGTGAAAATAATACAGTAAATGATTTCCTGGAATGTCTGCCTTGTCAAGTTCACTCAGAAAGTACAATATACGATTACCCAAGAAAACACAAAATATCTCAGAACACCATCCAGGGATCTGCACGCCTGTCTCACCTTGGCTAAAATCAGTATTCACTATTTCACCATTTACAAAAGCACTGGCAAAGTGATACATAGGAGAGCATTGTAACAATAGCTATAGCACTTAGACATATATACCGCTTCACAGTGCTTTACAGTCCTCTCTAAGCAGTTTTCAGAGTCAGCCTATTGCCCTCAACTATCTAGGTCCTCATTTTACTGACCTTCTGAAGGATGGAAGGCTGAGTTAACCTTGAGCCGGTGAGACTTGAACTGTCAAACTTTAGTAGTAGCCCACAGTACTGCATTTTAACCATTGTTTCACTATGGCTCTGTAGTAGAATGGAAGCTGTGAAACAATAAATAGAACATTGACACTTGCTTCAAGTTTCACCAACAATTTGAAAGAATGTTGGAGGTTATTGTATCTGGCAGAAACTACATATTTGGTTTCTGAGAACCTGGACAACCATGAATTCTTGTACAAAAATCTACAAGCGGCAATCAAGCCATCTTTACAATAGCTGAAGCACAAGTGTGAGCTATGGAGCAAGACAGTGATTTCAAACTGTCGATTTTTAAACAACAGAGAATGGTTGAAAAATAAATCCAGTGCTTTGGAATGGCCATTGTCAAAGTCCAGACCTAAACTACCTATTATAGCAGAACCAGGAAACCAGAAGTTCCTGCTAGAAAACCCTCAAATGTCACCAAGCTGAAGCAGTTTAGCATGAAGGAACAGGCCAACCTTTCTATCCACTGATGTGAGAGGCTGATCACCAATTACAGTAACTGTTTGACTGCAGTAATTGCAGCTGAATAGCGCAACCAGTTACTGAATCTAAGGGGGAATTACATTTTCATACTGGTCTATCACAATTAGGACAACCTGATGACACAAAGGAAACAAATGCCAAACTGTGGTGTTTCTTTACACAGGGACCAGGAAACTAAACAAGGAAATGAGCTGGCAGGAATGAATCCTACAAATCATAAGAATGCATGATATTAATAGATAGTTCCTTCTCTATTAAGGGTCATTGTGATCAGGGGAAAACTACCCCTGGGACCCGATATCCCCTTTTTTAGTCTGATGTGTATTGACTTATGATTGTGAGACCAGAAAGGGAAAGAAAAGGAAGAACTACAGTATGGACAGCAACATCCTTTCCCATCCCATCAGCTGGAAAATATGGGTAAAATCTTACACATATTAACCAGGGTCTGAGTCCAGAGGAATTCAATACGAGTTCATTCTGAATGGACATTCATGACTTTGGGCTAGAAATCTTGAATAAAAAGCTTCGGAACAGTGGTGAAAACTAAAATTTGTTACTACTGTAAGATGACCAGATTTGAACATTGCTAAAGAGGGACACCATTGACAGGGGGGTGGGGGGGTGTTCTTGATTAAAAATTTGGTCTATATGGAGCAACAAAAATTTTCATAGAATGCAAAAATAGTATTGTAATATATTTTTTAAAATTTCAACATAAGTACAATTTACAAATATAATAAATAAAAAAATATGTATAGTATTATTTTATTCTATAGGAACTACTCAGAGGGCTGAAAAAAGTCATTTCTGACAGGTCCTCGCACTTTTGACTGGTCCTCACACTTATCACCATCCTCACATTTATGCCCTTGCAGCATTCTTAACAACCATGTCACTCATTTCACAGCTGCTTCTCTTCACCATGGTGATAAGATAGGGCAAAAACGTAAAATGTGAGGATGGTCGTAAGTTCGAGGACTGCTCAAAAGTGCGAGGACCAGTCAAAAATAACTTTTTCAGCCCTCTGAGTAGTCCATGTGCACAAAAGGACTACCCAGAGGGCTGAAAAAAGTTATTTCTGACAGGTCCTCGCACTTTTGAACGGTCCTCCCATTTATGACTGGTCATCATTTATGCCCATTGTAGCATTCTTAACAAATGTGTCACTCACTTCATAACTGCTTCTCTTCACCATGGTAAAATGTGAGGACAGTCGTAAGTTTGAGGACTGGTCAAAAGTGCAAGGACCAATCAAAAATAACTTTTTCAGACCTCTGAGCAGAAAAGAGAGAGGTGGTAGGTTTGAGGAGAAAGATTGCTGTACAATAAAAAAGATGAAAGGGAAGAAAACCAACCCCAAACAAATATAAATATATTAAGATAAAGAATGAATTGTTAAACTTTAAAGAATAAAAGAGAACAAATATGAATAAATAGCAATAATTAGAAACACACATACAAACATACAATGTATTTTCTTTGAACAGAGTATTTGGCCGGTTCACAAATTTAAACAGTGTTTAGTCATTTCAATTAAATTTACAATTTCTATATTTCCTTTTTGCCATATTTATTCCTCATCTATTTTTTTAAAAAACCAATATTACCCTTCATCCTCATCTCTAATCTTAATCAAATTCAATTTTTCACTTCTATTCTATATTATACCCCTTCCCATTGTCATCAATTTTTATATCCATCCTCACATTGGTTAATTATGTAATATTACAGTTGTTTAATACAAATTCAACATATAATATAAATCAATTAGTTATATAACTATCTTTTTTGTAACATGAATATTCCAATTATTTCCATGCAATCCAATTTCTTACAAATCAATTAATTATATTTACCAATAATAATAAACCAAATAATTTCCCCCATATATTCCTCCAAACCACAACTTAACCATTTCTGCTTTTAACACAATATACGATAATAGTATCTCAATTATTACAATTCCCTAGTTAAATAGAACTTTTTTTCTTTTGTGTTTTAAAATCTTGAACTCTCCTCTTTTGCCATTTGCCATAAATTTCCCATTGTTTGCACCTACCTTTTTTGATGAGGAAAAAGAAATCTGCCTTTCCAACGTTGCAAGCAAACAGCAAAGCCAACAACCTGCTTTACTTTCAGTTTCGTTTTCAGCTTGAATTAAACAAGGGGGAAAAAAAATCTGCTCCAGCAGCACTTTTTGCAGCTAGCAAGACTCCTGCGCAAAACAGCTGAGAGCAAAATAGCTGAGAGTCGGGAGGCCAATCTAATCAACTTATGGTAATTAACCTATGCTGAATCTGAAAGGGGCTGTTTTTTCTATTTTTGCAGGCACCGGTCTACTCATTTGTTTTCTTTTAACACTGGTCAGCTGTAGGGGGACCCTTTGAAGCCCCGCGACAAGAATTTAAACAGTTTTTTCCCCTCTAGCCATCAGCTGGGACTCAGGAGGCAACAATAGATTGGGAGTGGGCGGGGTAAGCAAACCTGTTCTCCCGCCGTTCCCTAGCTTGTCGTGCATTCTTTCCAAAAATCGGGACTTTTTAAAAACGCCACGGGACGCAGGACAAATCGGGACTGTCCCGCCAAAAGCGGGATCTCTGGTCACCTTATATTACTGGTTCTGTGGGTGTCGCTTGGTGGGAATGGGTAATATGACTGGGTGGGCGTGGCCAATTTTTTTTTTTACTTTTAAAACCATTTTTTCTACAACCTCTTCGGCAAAGAGATTGTAAAAAATGCTTTCAAAAGGCTCTGATGATCCCAGCTGAGTTGCCTGATCGGCAAAGAGTTTTTTTCTTTTAAATGCCTCTGACAATCAGGTAACTCAGCTGGGATCATCAGAGGCTTTTAAAAGCATTTTTTCTACAACCTCTGAAGAGGTTTTCGGCCGAAGAGGTTGTAGAAAAAATGCTTTTAAATTTTTTTAAAAAAAGCTTCTGATGATTGTGCGGCTCAGCTGGGCATTGGGAGGGGCAGAGATTTTTGCTACCGGTTCTCCAAACTACCCCCCTCCATTGCTACTGGATCTAGCAAGCCAGTCCGAACCGAGAGCATTTCACCCCTGCTTCGGAACCTTTTACAGTACACAAAATCCCACCCACTGAGCTGCCTTTGCTGTCTTCCTCTTAACCTGAAACAAAAGCACCTCAACACTTGTGTCATGTGGATGTGGCTGTTACATAACCTCACTTGGCCCTGACAGAGAAATCGCTCTGGGGCAGCTTCTTAGAATAGTATCACATCAATAATTTCGGGTACTTTGCCAGTTCCAGAAATCTTGTTGCATAACTCACTCAGGGTTTCAGTTCCATCAGCATCTTCCTAAGCCATAAGAATGGGTTTTTCCATCAACAAAACCAGACATATTTATCAGGAAATGGGAAGCTGTGTGGAAGTCAGAAGTTGCTTTCAAGTCCAGGACTTTACAGTAAAAAATTGTGCTTATTTATTTTTGTGCTTCAGCTTCCCATCTGCTCTCTGTTGCCCATTTTAAAACAAGTTGGCATCTCTCTCTCTCTACTCCTCCCATTAATATGGGCTGGGATTTGTACTGATCACTTGGCATTAAGCATTCACTTCTTAGTGACTGGCACACATTCAGATTTAATTGGTGGTTTTTGGACGTCCACCAAACCTTTTCTTACATCGATCTGCAGCATTGTCTTGGGTTATGCAAAGCAGGAGACAGTCCCAACAATATGGCAACCCCATCAGCTTGCCTTGGCACAAACTCCTCAGCATTCTGTATTTCTTTTAACAAATTTACGAAAGGAAGAAAAGCATATAAGCACAACAACAGAGGGTAGCTCCTGATCAGCATTTGCCATAAACAGCCAAACTGTTGCTTTTCTGTTATGCTAACTTATAATTGGCTTTCCATTCTGGGATGTTCAGAAAGAAAACTCTTTACCTTATCATCAGTATACAAAAGGACATTCAGCCTGATCAATTTTTTTTTAATTTATATTTATATGCCGTTCTTCTCCGAAGACTCAGGGCGGCTTACAATGCATTAAGCAATAGCCTTCATACTTTTGTATATTTTATACAAAGTCAGCTTATTGCCCCCACAAACCGGGTCCTCAATTATTGTTTCATTATTATCATTGTTTCAATAGTTTTTAGTTTATCTATTATCAGAGTCAAGTGAGAGCACTTTAGTCTGAACTAAAGACTGAAGAAGAATAGAAGACAAAGAATTGGAGAAGATCACAAAGTATAAAGATCTGAAAATTGAAGTTGAAAGGTTATAGCATAAATTGGCAGTGATTATCCCAGTATTTATAGGTACACTGATTATCATAACAAAAATCCTTGGACAACCCTTAAAAAAACTGTATATTGACAACATTTCCATCTGTCAATTACAAACCTCACAGTGCTTGGATGTACAGATATACGGATACAACATCTTCGATTCTTGGGAAGAACCTGATGCAAATGAAGGCCAACACCTACTAAAGAACTGGCAGGTATAATTTCATGTTGCTGTGTACATAATAGTAAAAGATAATAATATATGCTACGGTTATAGGACCACAGATAGTCCTCAACATATGACCACAACTGGAACCAGAATCTCTGTCACTAAGCAAAGCAGTTGTTAAGTGAGCCATGCCCAATTTCACAACTTTTTTTGCCCCAGCTGTTAAGTAAATCACTGCAGTTAAATAAATCATATGGTCATTAAGCGAATCCAGCTTGCCCCATTGACTGCTTGTTGGAAGACAGCTGGAAAGATCACAAGGGTGATTGAATGATGCTGGGACACTCAACAGTCATTAACACATGCCAGTTGCCAAGCACCCAAATGCTCAGGTGACCACTGCGATAGTGGTTAAGTGTGGGGACCACTTTTTTCAGTGCTGCTGAAATTTGAACAGTCACTAAACAAATAGTTGTAAATCGAGGACCAGCTCTATGTGTGCCTATGTTTATTGTGTGTCCTCTTGCTTGATGTCTCTTAAGACATCAGATAGGAATAGGAACAAGTTTTAAAAGCAAGCAAGAGCTGAGGATCCCATCAGTTTCAGTTTCATCCCAATCATTTTCAGTTTCTAGATTGTTTTGGTTGGGGGCGCCATCTAGTGGGAAACAGAACAAATGGAGGGAACTTTCTTGGCATCTGCAACAAAAATTAGAATGAAAACCTCCTTAGAGTTCATGTTTATTCCACTGAGGCTCAAGACTGTTGATACTCTAGTCAGTATCTCTGAACTGTTACTTATAATTGCAGTTCAGAAGTCTCTCCAGATGGCACTTCCCATCCTGTGTTCTTCCTGTTCATTTGGACTGCAACAGCCATAATTTTTCATTATTGATAGTCCTGCTGAAGCTGATGTGAAAGGCGATTCATTTGGAATGGATTGGAGTGCAAAAGCCATCTTGGAGTCAATTGTCCATGTTTGTGCATATATGGCTGATGTTGGATTCAAATCAAACAGGGCAAGTTATGGCCAGAGAAGGAGGAACTCAAGCGTGCTAATCTCACAATTAAGATAAAGAAGCCCCACGAAGCTGGGGATATATTTATGAACAGAACTGCTTCATATGTTTATGAAACAGAAGAGATATGTTTATGAAACATAACTGTTAGCAATGCAATGAGTACCTTTTATATTATAATTGGAACATTAGAATCTATCTGAGGAGTCCTTCTAAATTTTGCCAAAATGTTTTGCATTTCTTCTGGAAGAAAAAAAAAATTCCCAGTTTCCATTCTGGATAGATTCAATATCAACTCCAGCACAGACAGCTCAAAAATGTTATGCCTAAAAATGATCCAGCATTCTGGCAACTTCAAAGATTCTTTTTGACTCATTAGAAGGAAAATTCAAACCCAAATGCTGATCTTGTTTCTTTAAATTTGAGCAACAAAGAAGGCCTGCAAATGCAGTTTCTCACAAGTGGTAAACCAGTCGGATTTCACATGTTTGCAATCAAACTTGATGCTTAATTACTCCATTGCCAGAAACTAAGCTGTTGACATCTAGATATAGGTACATGTAAACCCACTGGGTTCAGTATTCAAAATTCAGAATATTTAACTGCAATATCTAAAAGCTTTAGTATTTAACCCTAGTCTGAATTTTAGTACTAATTATATAGATTTATTTTATTTGAAAAGGTTCATATATAATTTGTACTCAGATCTTCAGTTCCTAAGAATGATTGTTCTGAAAACAATTCTCTACCTACCTGGGAGTGAAAAGCGCTGAAGTCAATCAAATTTACATTTGAATAAACCTGCAGACATTGCTCTGTAAATACCCCAGGTGCAGTGGTGAAATCCAAATTTTTTTACTACCAGTTCTGTGGGCGTGGCTTAGTGGGCGTGGTGTGGTTTGGTGGGCGTGGTGTGGTTTGGTGGGCGTGGCTTGGTGGCCATGGCAAGGGAAGGATACTGCAAAATCCCCATTCCCACCCTACTCCTGGGGGAAGGATATTGCAAAATCTCCATTCCCACCCTACTCTGGGGCCAGCCAGAGGTGGTATTTGCCAGTTCTTCAAACTACTCAAAATTTCCGCTACTGGTTCTCCAAACTGCTCAGAATTTCCGCTACCCGTTCTCCAGCACCTGTCAGAACCTGCTGGATTTCACCCCTGCCCAGGTGGCTGTACTCAGCCACTCGATACTCCACTCAAGCATTCATTAGAAGAAAAGGTGAATATGCTTTGAAAATGTGTAAGTATATTATAAAGTCATGCATCTTCCTGATCCTGACTCTATTAAAAGTGATATCTAGTAGGACAGGAGATACACTCAGCTCAAGGGTGAAATCTACTTACCTTCCCTAACGATTCAAAAGTGCACGCTCCCCGCGCGCGCTTGGACCCTCTGTGCATGTGCAAAGCCTTCTGCGCATGCGCAGAGAGTCAAAAACAGGTTACTTCCTTGTTAAAACCAAACATCCGAGTGGGTGGGCGGAATCTCATGCTGCCGCAGCTACCAGTTCTCTGAACCACATGCCACCATTGCTACCGGTTCGACTGAACCCGTCCAAACTGGTAGCATTTCACCCCTGACTCAGCTCCATTTCAGTAGAAATCTAGCAAAACCCTGCCCAGCTTCTGAAACCAATTTGAATTGTAAAGCTTCTGCCATTTCCTTTTAATTGATTAAAGCAACATGTGCTTACGTATGAAAGCAACCTTTGTTTTATCAGAAGATTTTTCACCCAAAAATGTGGCTGATGTTTACTATGTTATATTAGATTTTTGGAACTGGATAGTCACGTTCCACAGCCATGGAATGAACTGTACACTGCAAGGACACCTATGACTAGAAACATGGAACAGTTTGCATTCTAATCCTGATAGGATCCATTACTGTTTGGCAAGACACTTTGTTCCCTAGCTTCATTTACTTAGCCCCAGAGAATCCAGATGACATTCCTGCCAAAATGATGAGTTCCAATCTTCACTCTATTAATTTTACAGGCCCGATTAACAGGCAATTCTTTCAAACCTTCAATATAGTTGCAGTTCCAGCTTGTTTGCTGTTCACAGATCTGAGAATCTGTTGGAACACATATCAGAAGAAGGAGGGGTCAGGGACTGGTGGTGCTGGGATCACAGGTGGATCACAATTGTTTGTTTAATGGCTATGTCATGTCCCTGAACAGTATTATTTTCCCATTGTGTACTAAAAGGTTAATTGGGCCAGTATTGTTTCAGGCATTAGCTTCAAATACTGCTCTTAAGTCTGCAAAAATATATTGGACTGAAAAGAGTTTTGATCCCATGAAAACGTTTATGGGAAGAATCTAGTACAGTGATGGCTAACCTTTTTGCCATCGCGTGCCAAAAGTGGGGGGAGCGTGGTGGGGTCACATGCATGCGTGCTCACATCTATAATTCTATGTGCCCCGCCCCCCGTTCTCCCCCTGCTTTTGGCACATGATGGCACAGTGGGCCCGGTAGGCCCATTTTTTGCTCTCCCCACGCTCCAGAGCCTTTCTAGGAGCCTGGGGAGGGCAAAAATGGCCTTCCCCACCCATCCCCAGAGGCCCTCCGGAGGCCGGAAACAGTGTTTCCTGACTTCTGGTGGGCCCAGAAGGCCCAAAAATCAGCTGGCTGGCGCATGCATGCATGCCGGAGCTGAGCTTGCGTGCCCACCTACATGGCTCCACGTGCCACCTGTGGCACCCATGCCATAGGTTCACCATCACGGATCTAGTAGAATTAAAAACGATAAATTCTGTTGAGGGACCAAAAGATGCAAATCCAGAACCTTATTATCATCTTGGATCAATTAAACTTTGTTGCAGCAATTCTTAAAATACACTTTGTTTCTCAGAAACTACTGTAAATGTCATAAATACATGCTATTTGCCAAACCTCTGAATTTTGATCACATGATCTAAGGCACGGGGTGTCAAACTTACATCATCATAACGCTGTGACATGACGTATCGGGACTTTTTCCCCCTTCACTAAATCGGGTGTGGGCGTGGCCCCCTGATCTAAGGACTTCTCATTACTTTGTTCTATACCAGGGGTGTCAAACACAGCACGCGGCCCGGATTTGTTACACGCTGGCCACTCCCTCCCCCGTTTTAGCAAAGGGGGAAAAAGTTGCGATATGTCACATAATGACAACGGGATGCTGGGAGTTTGACACCCCTGTTTTATACCATTGCAACTTTGAATAGTCGCTAAAAAAATGATTGTAAGTCAAGGACAACCCATATATTCCCTGCATATGAAAGTTACCAAGAAATTAAAGATCGTGGATACTTTGTGCATGCAGAATAGCTAAAAGAAATATAATATTGAAAGGATAAATCTGCATCCTTCTTGCAACAATTTATTTTTAGCATGTATCCATTGTCAGTCTCTGAAATTGGTTTTTCTTTTTGACAGAGGGAAAAGAAAGCAATTCTATTGAGCAATTTGTTTTCTATTCTCTGTGTAAAATATTTGTAATTGGTATATGGTTTATTTAAATCAATCTTTATTGCTATTGCTTTGTATTTTAATAAAGAAATACATTCTAAAATTAGGTATTTGCAATTTTGTTTCCTTTTTCTTGCAAGTATAATAGCAAAATATATATCCATTTTCTAAAATTAAGTAATAATGCTGTATTCCTTAAGCACATTTGTATGATGAACATCACTTGTAAATAGCTTAAATATCCTTTAAAATTCCATTTGCTTGGTGTGCAAGTACACAATTTAGATAATAAATGTAACCAAGATATAATAAACTGTCTTTTGTAATATATACAAAAGGCAGTTTATTATTAGGATGGCTATGGCAGTCTTTATATTACAATATAAAAATTGTATGAAGTTGTGAAAGTAGTCATCAATGTATTCAATTAATTAGTTTAATTATGTGTGTGAGAGAATAAGAGACATGTAATTTTTTTGAAACATGAATTTGAAATGGTAGTTTAATATTCCCAATTCATCTTTTTAAAAGATGGTATTACAAGAAAACAAAACTCTAATTCTCTAGCCCTAAATTAGATATAAACATTGTTTCAGACTCAAAGTCATTTTCACTACTTTTTGAAGTGAGGTGGAGCAGAGCTGGGTTTCAGCAGGTTCTGGCCAGTTCTGGAGAACCGGTAGTGGAAATTTTGAGTGGTTTGGAGAACCAGTAGTAAAAATTCTAACTGGCCCTGCCCCCATCTATTTTCTGCCTCCCAAGTCCCAGCTGATCGGGAGGAAATGGGGATTTTGCAGTAACCTTCCCCTGGAGTGGGGAGGGAATGGAGATTTTACAATATCCTTCCCCTGCCATGCCCACCAAGCCACGCCCACCAAGCTATGCCACACCCACCAAGCCAAACCCACAGAACCAGTAGTAAAAAATTTTGAAACCCACCAGTGAGGTGGAGGGGAGGAAAATCCAGATCAGATTCTTAACAAGCAAGATTCAATATTCTGAAGTTTAATTATTTAATATTTGGCTTTATGGTTTTGGTAACACCTGTATCCATTACCGCTGACAACACTGATAGTACTGGCTGGGGATTCTGGAAGTTGAAATCTATACTTCTTAAAGTTGCTGAGGTTGGGAAACACCGCTGTAAAGGATCACTGGGTGGGGGAGCAGCTTTTTGGCTAATTTTACACAACATTGAATCACAAGCTAGTCACTTGTTTTAGCCAAATGTGTTGGGGATATGTAACCCAGGAGATTAATGCATTGCATTATTTTAATCCAGACCTAGGTGGTCTGTAATTGAGATGGCATGGTTAAAGTTCAGGTGTTTTTGGGTGTGCATGGTTGACAATGTCAGTTTTCTGCCACAGATTTAATGCCATTAAAAATAACTGCAATTGACAAGATTCTTCTAGGTAAGGAATTCCACCTTTTGGTGCCCCCAAGCCAGAAAATGAGTTCAACAGCCAAATCTTTGCAGATGCGATCCATTCAATTTACTCCTGGAAGTGTGGAGGGAGAAAATAGCATTTCTTCCCTTAAGGAACCCAACCATTTATATCAAACATCTACGATCAAATGGGGAGTCTACTTAGTTAACTAAAGAAGCAAAACGAAAAGCAAATTAAAAAGATGATAAGTGCCAGTTATAATGACTGTTATAATTCCGCAAAGCTTAAATGTACGCTTACAAAGAAAGTAAGTGATCTGGTAAGCACATTAACGTGCAGGTAAGAACGCAAAGTTATCTGGCTAGCTGTGGAGGTGAGTAATTCAATAGGGCTCTCTGGTTGGGCTTCAGCGCCCTGCGATTCCCATATACTGAAAAGTTTACTGAAAAGTAAAAAGCCGCGCAGGTAGCGTCCGCCGTTTTCCATGTCCCAGTTAAGTGCGCGCAGGATGGCGACTGCCGCGTACGACGACGCCCTCTTGCGGGCGCGTCGGTAGCAGCAGCTTGAGTGAAACCAGACCTAAAGCGGTTTGATTGGCGCCCAGCTGAGCCCAATGGGACTTGGGCGGTCGATAAAAGCTTCCCCAAAGCGGCGTTGCGAGATTGCCGTTTGTGGATTATTTATTCTTTTTAACGTCACCCCCTGCTCGGCTTGTCCTAGACAGCGCTGGTTCGCTGTGCTTTTTCTCCCCAGTCATGGAGCTTTTTACGCTCCACGGTGTTCTCCTGTTTTTGGCTGCATTGAGTGGCTGGGGTCGCTTGTCGCCCAGCGGAGGTGAGAAGGGTCTTTTTGTGTGTTCCCCCTGTTTTGGGGGAGAAGGTATCCTGGGATGGAGTGTCTTATTTTTGGAGTCTGCTTATCATAGCTCACTTAAACCATGATACAAAGAAACAATGGGCTCCCCCCCCCCCCGAGTTTATTGATGAAACAGTAAAAAGATAGGCTTGCTTGTTTTAATTTTATTTAAATGGGGGAAACTGATAGTTTTGCCTTTTTTTTTCCCTTCCAGCCCAAATGTGGGAACCTACTTGTAAGTAAAGTTGTGGTCTTTACTTTTTATCTATCCAGGAAGGGTAAAGAAGCAGAATCTACCAGTCAGGGACAGTGGGTAAATATGGCCTGGACAGAAGGTCAGCCATCATTGTGATTAAAGTAGAGGAAAGAGTTAAAATCCTGGCAGGGGTTCCCCCCCCCCCAAAGCTGACTTCATTCCAAACATTCACAGGTATCAAGGAGTTTAGGGTAATAGTGCAGAAAATCTCTCAGGGGGCTCTTAAATAAAACCATTGGGAATGGCAAAAGTTTGGGAGTAAGCCTCACTTGTGTAAGATTCAGTTGATATTCATGTACCTGTACTGTAGTGACCATGTTCTGTTCAGGGTTATCATTGATTTAGGAACCATTCAATTTACAGGGACATGTCTATGTAGCTTCCTTGCAAACTGCATATTTGCTGTTGGCTTTTTAGTGTTTTGGTGTCTTTTCAGTATAGCTTTTAGTTCATGAATATCATTCAGTGGTAAAGTAGGTTGGGTGGGTGAGTTCTTGTCTGTTTTTAGGGCTCCCTTCTGGAAATTTCAGAGGATTCTGGCTGGGAGAGCCCTGCTCATTGGTAAGGGACTTTGGAAGTATATTTCATCCCTAATTTTAGCTATCAAAAAGGGGCCACATTCTAACTTAATGGTTTAAACCAGGTATGTCCAAACTTGGCAACTTTAAGGCTTGTGGTTTTAAATTCCCAGAAATCCCTAGCTGGCATGGCTGCCTGGGGAATTCTAGGAGTTGAAGTCCACAAATCTTAAACTTGCCAAGGTTGGTCATCTCTGGTTTAAACTGATATTACAATACTCAGTACTTTTTTTTATGGGGCTTGCTGTTTACAACTTTTTTGAATGCCTCTTGCATTGATGGTTTTCAGAAAAATGGCTGTGCAGAAATCCTGATTCAAAGGACAAACTCTGATTTGGAATGTGATGTGCATCCGCATTAACTCCTGTTAAGATCACCTTAAATCAGAGGCCTTGTTTTGTATGGGAGGCAGCTGTGCCTCCAGGAAAAGCAGAGTTGCTTTAAGAAGGGCCAAGTGTGCCCAAATACATTTCAAGTAACATTATGCCCAAACAACAGCATAGAAATATTTGGAATCGGACTTCCCCAAGTTATACTGTCTCTTCATCCAGGCCTTTGGGGACAGTTACTTACATAATTCTGAATCAGAATAGCTACTATTAATTTTACTAATTAATAAAATGGATTGCTACCGTGGAAATGGTGATTCTCTGGATTTAATTGACCATTGGGCCACATTTCAGTACTGATTCTTAAACATTCTTAATCATGTATTCACGGCTGAAATGTTACATGGTTTTGGCTGACTGTTTTTGATCCTGTGCTTCCAGATGGAAGACCTTGTAATGCCACCTTGCAAGCTGTTTGTGGAGATAAGTGTATTCCTTTCTCATGGCTTTGTAACGGAGAACAAGATTGCCCTGATGGTTCAGATGAACATTGTGGTAAGTTCTTCAAAGGCATTCCAGCCGGTTGAAGGCTAAGAAACAAACATTTGGGCACTGACTTAAAAGGTACCAGATTTGGAGGGGGAGGAACCTTTTTAATTTGGTGAGAATGTTGGGATTTTTGATAGGTTATTAATTCTGATAAAATAGTTGTGGCGGTTTGCAAAAGGGAATGATGGTGGCTAATTTATATACTTTTGCAGCCCGGGAAGGAACAAGTGCACATATATCAGGCAAAACACAGGGATGCAGCAGCTCACTTCTGAAATACAGTAAAAAGAGGAGAGAGGAGATTGGTGTTCTGCTTTGTTGCATGCTTATTTTGTTTTGTTTTTTTGCTGGGGCAAATAAACCAGGAAGCCCCAAAGAAAGTTTTGCCTAGCCTTGGCTTGGTAATACTTGCAATTATTTACTTTCTCAAGAACAGTACTAGAGTTAAGGCAAGTGTTGTGTATATTGCTTAGTATTATTTCAACATATAAAAGCTGAAAACATGAGGAACAGACACTGTAAGCATTTTTAATTGCTCTTAGTTGAATAGCATGGTTTTTTTTTCAACCTGCGCCCATATCTGCTGTTTCTTGTTAGCCCATGCCTAAATCTGCTCCTTTTAGTTAGCTAACTTTGTACCTCCCCAAAAACCATATTTCTGGCTTCAGTCTATATAATGCCACAGCCCAGGTGTTTATGACATTCTATTTAGCACCAGATTTTTAGGGGCCCAACCTACCTAGGAAATAAATGATTGTACATATGTGGAGAACCTGAACCAGATCATAATTGAAAGAAAAAGGTACTCATTCCAGAGAGCCATGCCTTGTTCAAATAAATTCTAAGTCTAATGTTTCAAAGAAATTCTGGACAAAATTAATCTATTGTTCTTGAGATAGTTTCATTTGCCATCAGCTATAACCAGTATGGCGCTGATTGACTATCTTTTTTCTTATCTAGGAATTTCAAACTGTAAAGCAATGCAATAATCTCCATAGACCTTTGCCCTTTTATCTGATAGGACAGATCAAAGTAAGACAAGCAATGTTAATTGCTTAACCTCTAGGGTCCTCCACATGTTCTGGACTATAAATTCAACATACCAGACCAGCATGACTACGGTAATAGCAAATAATTTGGGGTAGTTATCCAAACCATTTGGAACTCCTTAATTTGACATTTTGCCATGTCATTGTCAAAAAGCTAAATTGAGTTTACAAAGCAAGGTGTTGAATAGTTTCCTAATGTTAGTAGTCTTCACTCTGCTATAACTTTTGCTATGTTCTGTTGTGTATGCAATCCCCCCCCAAAAAAATCCAATTTTGATAAGACTTAGCAATGAAGAGTGAATAATGAAGACATTATGTGGATGTCTGCCTAAAGTTGATATTATTAGTCAATTCCTAAAATACAGCTATGAGCTTTTAACTAGGTTACAGTAATTCATGCTAGCTGTTTGCAAAATAACAAGAAAAAATAAAACCATGGACTCATTGGTGTTCATAAAGCATCAATAATTGATCAAATATATCAGCTTGGATAGTGTAAGCTTATGATGGAATAATTAGGGTGGCTTTGATTTGCATTGAATGGGAACTCTTCTCCTAGACAGCATTGCTGTAAGTTGCACTTTCTGGAGTTGAAAACTATGATCCATCTCATCCAAGACAACCAGATTAGACAGGACTGGCCTTTCCAGCTTCCTTGTAGCAGGAGCTCTTTGGATGAGCAGTCAGCCAGGAACAGAATGCCACTCCATGGCATAACTACATGTGTGTGGCAGCTTGCCTTTATGGACCGACTGATTATTTTGAATTCTCAATATACAATGGCATCAGCTTCCCGTGGAATAGAGGATGTAACGTTGCTCACTGGCATCTTCGGGAGCAGTTTAATGGATTGCATTAGTGATGAGAGCTGTTTCCCCTTTGAACTGTAGAGCCTGTTTAACCTTGAGCTCTTGACTGAGGCATACCTATTGTGGTAACTACTTCATAAACCAACTTGTTTAACAAAATCCTCCTGCGCAGCTCTCTCATCGATTAGCACTGTGCTTTGTAGAATTATAGTCCCAGAACTCCAATGAAGGAAAGAGCATCTCCAGGAGTTGGGACTTCTGAATAGGTCTGTCCCAATCCACCAGGGGATATCCTATTTGGGACAAAGCACCTTTGGGACAACCATGATCTAGATGACTGAGAATCTCTATAGACCTAATGGGGACAGTTTCTGTAGAGCAGTTCTTAGAGGTGAATCGAAGTGAAACCATTGAGCCTGTTTTTGTTCCTCCTTCTTTATAGTGGTAGAATGTGGTGGTGACCCAAATGCCTGGCAATGTGAAGATGGAACATGTATTGCTGCTAAGTGGCATTGTGACGGTACCAGCGATTGCCTGGATGGCACGGATGAAGAGAATTGTGGTATGTATTACATTTAAAACCCCAAACAGGCTGCCTTCATGACACTGCTATTAAAAAAGAAACTGACAGGTAAGGTATAGTTTGGAAAAAGGCAGGCAGCTGCATCATAAACTATAAAGTATTTGTAGAGAAAAAAATACAATTTGAAGAATTAAGTGTGTTTTTATCAGGGCAACCTGGTCTACCCAAATATGGGACAGAGCACACTGCTTCCGCTTCCCCTTTCGCCTTTCAGCTCCAATCCAGAAGCCTTCACAGGGAGTCGCTTTCGCGACAAAGTATTTTTTGTGTTAATTTTTGTTGGTAAATATGAATTTAACACAATTTGGAGAATTGTGTTTGTAAAAAGAACTCTGCAGACAGATACTTGTGTGAAAGAAAAGATCATCTTTATTTTGGGAACTGTTTTATGCAAGATGAGGTAACTTTAGCTGTTGAATCTGCAGCATAGAACCTGCATGGTATACACTCTGTTACTGTAAAGACAGAACAGAGCAACAGTTTACGTAGAAAAATACTAAGAAATAACAGTGATGACAGACCTGAAAACATGGTCCGCCCCATGATATTGTATAGAGGCAAGAAAATTAAGACTTCCCATGCCAAGGAAAAGTATTCAAAATGCAGAGTCAAACAGTGGTCACTATGTCATCAAAAAGAAGTGCAGTTGTTTCTTAGGGGTAATTATGGTGTTAATTATCTAAGAAATAACGTAAAGGGTTTTTAAAATTCATTTCTCCCCCCTTTGAAAACTGTCCATTTCTGTTCTGAATCTTGAGTACTCAGGTCTGTCACATCTTTTTGTTATTAATCTTGAGTTTAACCTGAACAGCTGCTGGGGAAATTGTTTTAGAAGGCCTTCTCTTTTCTAGGAACTAAAGTAGGCTGCTGAGGGAGTTATCTTCATGCCTCTCTTGGCTACTTCTGCCTTGCTAACTAACATTTAGAAACTTGGATCAAGAGTCCAGCATTGTGACTCTTGTGAAGAAAACAAAACTACTGTAGTTCTATGCAGCTTTTCTGGTTGCTACTTCTCAAACATGTTGAAGCATATTCCCTTCAAGAAGGTGAGGGTAAATTGTATTTTAAGGGACATGAGTTGCAACTGGAATTTTGGCCTGAAGGTGTATTGTTAGCTATAGCTGATAATACAGGCCTCTTTAGCTTGATTTCCTTTAGGTATGTTGGCTATGCTGGTTAGGAATTATGAAAACTGAGATGCAACATTTCTCAAAGAAAAAAACCCCCCGTGAAAAATGTTTTAAGATTGGGAAAGAAAATCCCTTAGCAAAGAAAATAGATTTGTCTCTAAAGATCATTTCGGTAGTCTTGTACATGAGCATACAACAGAAGACCTCTTGAGGTTTTGTTTTGTTTTTTGAAATATGGAACAATTTTATATAGTAATGCATAGTAAAGTCATCTAGCCCAATCATTTCAAGGATTTAGAGGCAAAGATTTGTTCAACGTCCTACTAGCGGTCCTTAATTAAAAATACTAAGAACTAATTATGGAGTCCTATGTATACAAAATACAATGCTTGGGTTTTCCATGCAGTTTCAAAACTTTTTTTGCTGTCCTGGACAGGCAAAAGGAACTTTCCTCACCTCTTTTGAAAATGGTATTGACCTCTCTAATGTAGCCATTACAAAGTTTGCTTCGTAATAGACACAAATCACGGCAGTCCAGTTTATGCCAGTAATATAATGAATGAAGAGGGGGGAAAAGGTCTTTTCTGATATTATAATTTTAATTTAGTATGTGCAGAGAAAAAAATTCCATGCCAGAGCCACAATCAATGCATCGATCCATGGGATGTATGTGATGATCATCTGGACTGCATAGATGGCTCGGATGAAACCAACTGCTCACCCAGTAGCTGCTTAGCTGGACAGTGGCAGTGTAAGAACAAAGTCTGTATTATGGAAGACTGGAAGTGCAATGGCATTGACAACTGCGGGGATCACTCGGATGAAGAGTTCTGTGGTAAGCAACTTCATCTACCCATGAATGTATACAAATTCAGTTAATTCATCGTAGCAAAGAATGCATATCCAATATGATTCCTCATGGAGTTGAAGTCCACAAGTCATAAAAGGGCCATCGTTCCCCACCCCTGCTAGAGAACAATTTTTCTCAACCTTGGTAACTTTTAAGGCATGGCGGCCTTCAACTCCCAGAATTCTCCAGCCAGGATGAGGAATTCTAGGAGTTGAAGACCACATGACTTAAAATTGTCACGGCTGAGAAAAACTGCTATTGAGTGACAGACCACAAGAGGGATGTAAGCAACCTATTACAAATAGTATTAATTACACAATAACAACAGTGAAGCAGTGATCTAATATATAAACCTCAAACAAGATTATTGTATTTCACAGTAATAATAACCTTAAATTTATTTTGCTTCCCTTGTTTATGTTGTAAACAAAAAAACTCCTGTCTCCTGAGGTGAATTTTATGAACCTTAGTGTTGAATATTCCTTCTACAGAGATAAATGTATTGATTTAATTGACCAACCTAGGCCTGGGAAGCTGAAGTTGAGCTCCTTTCTCTTCCTGCCTTGTGGTGGCACAGGCCATTATGGATGTGTTTTACTGCTTTTTATTTTAATAAGAGTATCTTTTATTTGACTGTGTAGTTACAGTGGCAATGGGTAAATCGTCAGAAGACCTGAAATACCAGGTTAGGGAGATATCCTCCTGGAGAAACTTTCTAGAGTCTACATTAACTTGATGGCACATAGTGAAATTATGGGTACTATTTATAGTTTCTTTACATCTTTCATTTATTTGGCACTGTCTGTAGAATACAGTTAGCCCCATGTCGAAATGTCTCAAATATTTGATTAATCAAGTAGTTTATCAAATATAAAATCATCAGAGCCCAGTAATATAGATCAATGGGCTCTGAGGATTTTATGCTTGATAAATTGGTTAATCAAAAACATGGTCAGTTTTTAAAATTATCTGCAAATATTACAGGCAGTTACCTTATATACAAATTTCAGTATCACTTAGAGGAATTAGAAATATACTACTATGATGTCTTCCATACAGCAAACTGAGTGGCTGATTTGGATTCATGATTTGCAAGAAAATAACTTAGGATTTTTTTTAATGTGGCATTTCTTTTTTGAAAAATAGTAGGCCAAAGACAATACTTGCTGTGAAAAAGCTGAAAAGTAACAATGTTTTATTCTCCAGAATTAGGTTTTAACTGTGCATCTTAAATATCAGTAACTTCTACCTTGTCCAGCTATGTCAATTAAACACCAACTGTGTTTAATTGAATAGCAATCCTAATAAAATGAGTTTGGTAATTGCATCATGTCCTTAAGCATATCAACAACTGGACTTGGTATCAACAATCTATTTAATTCAAATCCCAAACTAAGTATCTTACTTAGTGCCCCCAAAGTTGAAATATGTAGGTTATGAGATCAGCTCTTGAACTAATCTTATATGAAACTCTTCAGATGGTTGGATAATAAAATCTGCTTCAAGAGTTTTACTTTCTGGAGAAGGTAGCTGAGGCAGGTCCTTACAATACTTTGGTTTGTAGGTCTGTTTGATTAACATATACATGCCTGTGCCAAGGAATTAGAAACACAGTTGTATCACTCGTTACTTGGAAGCTAATTGAAGTTTTGGGCCATTTTCCCACTAGTGACTTAGAGCATTTTTATTGTATTGCCTAACCATCATTGAAGTGATATGAAAACCATTCTCTTTACTGTTACCTTTGTGCTGTGAAGATTGGATGACTCCAGAAGATGTTACAAACCATTAGTAAACATCAATGGGAACCAGCTAAAATGAGGCTTCTAGGAAGTGCATTCCAAGCACATGGGGACAGTACCAGGCTCAAGTAGAGTTCTTTTGTACTTGTCCACAGTCACAAAGCTGGAAGGGAAGTCTGTCTGTCTAGTCCCTCTATTCTGTCTGTCTGTCATCCTCTATTCAAAACAGGAATTCAAGTATATCCAAAAGGGGAACATCCAGCCTCTGACTGAACATTCATAGTAGAAGAAAGTCTGCCCTACTCCCCAGATAATAGGTCCATTTGTTCAGAATATACCATTTTCCCTACTGTTCAACTGGAAATGCTTATGTCTAGAACAAACTGTGTGAGTCTCACTTTGAGAAAACAGATTATAGCCTTCCAAAAAAGGATATATGAATGTATGTTGGTGACAGGTTGACTTGCAATTAGTGTGAACTGTATATAAATATGTTTTTTTTTTAATTTCTGGAATACAGCTCACTGCCCAGAAACAATGTTCCATTGTGATCAAGGAAAATGCATTTTGGAATCTCTAATGTGCAATGGTGGTGCAGATTGCTTGGATGGTACTGATGAACCCCGGTCTTGTGGTAATAAATCCTAACAGCATGATCTGTTAATATTATTTTTCGCTAATCAAGACTTGAACGGGGGAGTAATTCTTGCTTCTATTTTTTTAGGCAAAAAATGCTCTCTGAATAATGGTGGCTGCATGGAGAAATGTACAGAGACTTTTTGGGGTGTCAATTGTTCATGTGCTGCTGGCTGGGAACTTCTTGCTGATGGTCAAAACTGCTCAGGTATGAATGCAAAGGGACAATCCCTGAGCTAGATTCATAGATATTCTCAATTGTAAGTTGTAATAAATATATACTGAGGAACTGACTACTTTACCTTATGCAACTTGAACTGCCTCAAATTCAGCAGTTGAGTGAGCTGAACTTTTAAAGTGGAAATGGGAACTTACCACAAAATAGAAACTATATATTAGGCAATTGAACAATAACAATAACAGGTGTAAGGGACTTTGAAGGTCTTCTAGTCTGAACCCCTGCACAAGCAAAAGACCCTATACCATTCTAAACAAATGGCTGTCCAATCTCTTAAAAACCTCCAGTGATGGAGCATCCACAACTTCTGAAGGCAACCTGTTTGTTTCACTGGTTAATTGTTTTCACTGTCAGGAAATGTTTCCTTAGTTCTAGGTTGCTTCTCTTCTTTATTAATTTCCATCCATTGCTTCTTGTCTGGCCTTCTGATGCTTTGGAAAATAGGTTGACTCATTCCTCTTTGTGGCAGCCCCTCAAATATCGGAAGATTGTCATCATGTCACCCCTAGTCCTTCGTTTCTCTAGACTAGACATACCCAATTCATGCAACCATTCTTCATATGTTTTAGCCACCAGCCCCCTAATCATATTTGTTGCTCTTTTCAGTACTCTTTTGAGAGTCTCAACATCACTTTTATAACATGATGACCAAAGCTGCATGCAGTATTCTAAGTGTGGCCTTACTAAAGTTTTATAAAGCGGTACTAATATGTCACACGATCTTGATTCTATCCCTCTGTTAATGCAACCTAGGATTGCATATTTTTTTTTGGTGCTGTTGCACACTGCTGGCACATATTTAAGTGGTTGTCCACTAGGACTCCCAAGATCCCTCTCACAATTGCTGCTATTGAGCCAGGTTCCACTAGTTCTATACCTATGCATTTGGTTTTTCTTGCCTAAGTGCAAAACCGTACTTTATACTGAAATTATAGGGCCCAGTGTTCAAGTCTGTCAAGATCCTTCTGGATTTTTAGCCTATTCCTGCCAGCTTGGTGGTGTTTGCAGATTTGATGAGTTCCCCTTCTATTCCCTCATCTAAATCATTTATGAAGATATTGAAGAGTACTGAGCCTAAGACAGAACCTTGGGGTACCCCACTGCTTATTTCCTTCAATAGAATAGAGTTGCGTTGTGTTGTGTTGAATTCTTTATTGGCCAATGTAGATGTAGTTCCATTAAGGATTACACGATGAGTGCAGATTGTCAACCAGTTATGAATCCATCTGGTGGTGATGCTGTCTATTCCATATTTTTCTAGCTTGCCAAGAAGTAGGTTGGTCAAATGCCTTACTTCAACGCAACTATACTATGTCCAAAGCATTTTGACAAACCCATGTTGGCTTCTGGTTATAACTTTGCTTCTAGGTGTTTGTAGATCTGTTGCTTGATTATTTTTTTCCAGGGTCTTCCCAGGTTTATTGTGTACACCTAATCTATAAATGATTAAACTTTTTATGTAACTGCCTTTACAATTTATAGCAACTTTCAACAGCATGTTTTGTTCTTTGCAGATATTGATGAATGTGAAACAGCATACAGTCCTTGTAATCAATTGTGCAAGAACACATTAGGTTCTTTTACCTGTGACTGTGTTGAAGGATATGAACTCTTCAATGGAACCATTTGCAGTGTAATAGGTAAGCTTTCAGTGTACAGTATAATTGGCATGCAAGAGTTTAAGGGGCTGAAAAAAAATGAGATCTCTTAGTTTCACTGGTGTCAGAATTTACAAGTAATTTGAGACACAATTAAATCCTATATATTGTTAGCTAGTTAAGAATTCTAAGAGGTGCAGTGCCAGCAGATCAAGAGGGCTTCAAATTGGATGGCTGAATTTGACTAGGTCTTAGACTTAGAGCAAAGGTAGTTAAAAGTTCTTTTTTGTTTCAGATGGTGCTACCAAAATGCTACTAACTATTCTACATCAAGGTCTTGTTCTCCTGGATTTAAAGACGCGCCACCTGGAGATTCTAGTATCTACAAAAACAAAACCTGTCTCTGTTGCTTATGACCTGTTAAGGAGAAGCTATTATTGGGTTGGTGAAGATAAAAAACTTCATGTTTATATGTCTGGAAAAAGTGAGATGATTCTTTATCCAGGTAAAATTGTTTACTGCGGGTATATCCAGAATCAAAAACTAACCTTTCTATATTTACTCTATTTTTGCTTCTACACTTCAGCGAAAGCAACGTTCAGTTTCAGTTCTAGGGGAATCCTAATTTTCTTTGGGATGAACTTTAAATCTGTCAAGACTACTTTTACAGTCAAAGGTGCCTCAGTTTGTCTTTTCATATAGAATTGTGTGGCACTCCTTTGGAACTGAACACAATTCCTAGAGCCTATCGGAATAGGTGGGAGTAAAAATTAAGGATTTTTTTTCCATCTGAGGAGGTTGAGATTTACCATGCAAAATGTGTGTCTCAAAGCTTGCCATAGCATAAATCCCCTATAATAACCCCCAAATATTTCTCTCTCCCCAATATTGAGCAAATTTCCCCAACTTTTTATAGTTTGAGGAGACCAATGTGTAATGTAAGTCAAGGGCTAATCAAGGCACTGAAATTTCCAGTTAACTCTCCAAAGTCCAAATACTGTACAGAAAATCTGATGATAAAAACGCAACATTTTCTATATTTTCTACATAATAGAAGATGACTTGATGAAGACATAATCATTAAATGCAATATATTCTATTATCGTGAAGTTGAATTTACAGGAAGATGAAATAGCAAGCAAAACATTACAGAGACCTCTTAAGTCTCAGAGAGAAGTGTTGTAAAAGAGTTCTCTTACAGAAGATTATTTATGTAGGGTGTTTATAGCACCCTACAAGTTACAGATGGACTATAACAAAAACTCCGAGTCTCTTCCCATATTTTGTCGTCTCGAATTTCTCTAATTTTGCCTACAGATGTCAGTGGTGTAAACAGCATCTCTGTAGACTGGTTCACAGGGCAGTTATACTGGGCCAGCCATTTTCCTCGTGCCATCTTTGCTGGTCTGAATGATGGTAGGAGTTATGTAAAGGTCCTCGAGAAAAATCTGATACCGGAGCAGCTGATTACATTTCCAGAAAAAAGGTACAAGTTCCAGAATAGACGCTACTGTATTTACTGTGTTGTCATAGTGATATAATTTCATGCATACATGATGCCTGTCAGTACCATGCCTGCCCATATAACATCAAGACCTATTTATTAAAAATGCTCAGAGTTTCAAGAGATCACCAAATTCAGTAAGATTTCACCGTTCTCTCCAGAAATTCCATAAGCCTTTAGGGCTGGAATCCCAAATCTTTACATACAGTTAGTCTTCGACTTACAGCACTTTGTTTAGTGACCATTCAAAGTTACAACAGCACTAAAAAAAAGTAACTTATGACTGTTTTTCCACGCTTACGACCATTGTGGCATCCCCATGGTCATGTGATCAAAATTTGGACACTTGGCAATTGACTCATGTTTTTGATAGTTGCAGTGTATATTTAGGATGGTTGCAGTGTCCCGTAATCAGCTTTTCTGGCCTTGTGACAAGTGAAGTCAAAGGGGAAATCGGATTCATTTAAGAACCGTGGTATTAACCACTGCAGTGATTCATTTAACTGTGGCAAGAAAAGTCGTACAATGCAGCAAAAGTCACTTAATAAATGTCTCACTTAGCAACAGAAATTTTGGGCTCAATTGTGGTGGTAAGTCAAAGACTGCCTGTAGCGTAATCTCAGAAATTTTTAGACCTACAAATTTGATAAACATTTAACTCCTTTTAATTTTTGGTCCCAGTGATACTATACAACATTACATAGTGTTGCTCAGCTCCTGAGAAGATCCTGATCTAAGAGTGCATAAGTCTTTAATATGTGGGAACAAACTGGATGAGTAACTAAAGAATCACATTTCAAGACCACTTCTCTTGAAGCATTTTGCTCTGGTTTTCTGTCTTATCACAGATACATGTACTGGGTGAATTGTGGTGAAAAAGGCGGGGCTGTAATAGAAGCCGCAGGGATGGATGGATCAGACAGACATGTGCTTGTGGTACTAATTGCCGAAGAGCCTGTGGGATTGACACTTGATTACATCACTAATAGACTCTATTGGATCAGTATGTATAAAAAGGTGTGCAATTCAGCCCATCCCAAATGCAAAGCTACCTATGGTTTGCATCTCTCTCTCTCTCTCTTTATGAAAACAAATCCTAAGAATGTGTTTATGTTCTTTAATTAAATGTAATGTAACATTTAATACTGTATATCAATTTTTGATATTTCTACTCAGGGAAACCATTACATTTTTAAACTTCTTGTAGTCCATCTATTTCATTAGGGAGCCAAGCAAAGGGGTCATAGAATGACAATCCATACAGAGAGTTTTATATATGACTAATGCTAAGGGTTCAGAAGGCTATAGATTTGAAATGATCCTTATTATTTTTGCTATATTCCCACTGATACTAAACTTTGTGAAAACCTTAAAAGTATTTTTATTTGGCTTTTTAGATTACTCTGGAAAATGCTCAGGGAATAAAAAAAAAATCCCTGCTGCATAAGGGTAACAATCTGGCCGAACAATTCTTTTAAATGTCTGTTCAGAAGCAAAAATATTTTACTGAATTGATCTAATCCTCTGCAGAATTGTCCTCAAATGAGGATATAAAAGGGTTAGGGTTACGGTTGAATTGCTAGCATTAATCCATATAGAGGGCCATAATGTATAAACCCTATGATCTGAAGAATTTGAGCAAAAAATGCCATACAGAATTGCCTTGGTTATCAGAAAACATGGCTAGTGAATTAAAGCAATTAGAGATACTGCTATAAGTCTGAATGCTGTTTTCAAATTGCTTTTTTTTTTAGTCCATTGAAACAATAAAAGTAGATGGTTCTGGAAGATATACTTTCCCTAACACAATCCTGAGAAATCAGGATCCCCGAGGACTTGCTGTATTTGAAAATCTGTTCTTCTGGACCACTGCAACACATTTGTATTATGCATCTCGCACCTCACCTGATGTTGGTATACTGCTGAACGCCTCAATCTCTTCATTCACAGTATTGCATGAGCTACAGCAGTCACAAAGTAAGTTGATCTCTTTGGCAAGCCATAAGCAGGGCTGAGCTAGTAAGAAAAATATTCTTATGCATTCTCTTCCCCCATGGGTGTTTCTGGGATACGCTGTAGGAATTCATAAGCAATTGTAATAAACATGCTTGGGGAGAATTATATATTGGTGATGTAATCAGGAACATGTGGGGAGGTCGAAGAGGCAACCAAGAGATATATCTTAAGCAACTTCATTTGAGCCAAAGGTTGAAAAGTCTTTATTGGGTTCATGCTAGAATTGTGGAGCACTTAGGTTTGAAGGCAAAATTTGCTTCAGAGCACGTGAGTTGATTGCGTACCATATGTCTGCAATTTAAACATCGTACCCAAGTGTTGCACATATGCTCTACAGCAGGGTTGTCAGGGTCATGTCATCATGGCGGTGTCACATGATATATCAGGACTTTTCCCCCCCTTTGTTAAACTGGGTGTGGGCGTGGCCAGCGCATGACACATCCGTCCCATGGGCCATGAGTTTGATAGCCCTGCTCTAGAGCATCCTTTCCTTTGAATCCAAAGCATTGTACAGCCCTAATTCACATGCCATGCTGAATAATTACATAGTTTGGAAAGAGGTTAATTAGTCTTGAATACTAACATATTCCCTTGATTTCTAGATAACACAAATGCATGTTTACCAGGAGTGTGCAGCCACATTTGTCTTTTGTCACCAGTTCATCCCAAAGGCTACAAATGCGTCTGTCCAAAGGGTACTTTTCTCCTAGCTTCTGGTGAATGTGGAGGTAGGTCTATAATTCTTGGATGCAACTGGAAGACCATAAGTCCCTGGAAGACTGGTGGAAACTCTCTCTTGACCTTTTAAATAATAGTTTTGCGACTCGTATAAGCATCGTATTTTAGACGTCAGCTGTTGTGATGTGATACAGATACTAAATATGCTTTAGCTGTTGACAGAGAAGAGAGAGGTTAATGATGGTTTGGGTAGCCACCTATCATATCCAATTGTAGTTTTGATCCCCTGAGCCTACTTTGTCATCCATTATCTTAATATAACAAAAGCCAATGGCAATAAGGTTAATGGCTAGTCCTTGCCAGCTGTCATAAGACTTAAAGCAGACCTTCAGAAAAATACAAATAAACAGCTAGAATATGTTTATCCATGTCTTAATTTCTTTTGAGAAAACAATTTTTCAAGTCCTCTGAAGAATGGCTTATAACTAAAAACCAGACCATTATGTGTATGTTCTCCATTCAAGGAAGCACTAATGTCAGCTGTTGATATAGAAAGCCAAAAGCTACTGCGATTAGGTGCAGTGTTAAGTGAATGTTCTTGGTGCTTGAATTGCTGGAGAAGTTATTACCCAAAGTGATATTCTTCATATGTACATTTTGACAGAGTTGAAAGTTGTGTATTCTACTGACCATGAAATTTTCCAAGTGCATTTTGGTCCAGAAGGCGTAGTTCAGCAGCATCAACCCCTGATACCTGAATGGCCAGAAATAATCTATTTTCAGGACATGGATTGGAAAAGAGGATTCCTCTACTGGATTGATGATAAAGGAGAACTGATGCGCTACAATATAGCAACAAAGACAAAATTAATAATTCCTACAAATTCACCAGGTGAAGCACTATCCATTGGTATAAGTGAAATATAATATGGCTCTTAGTGTTACAATTACTCCAAGCCTTGATATTTTCACATAACCTACAGGTTATTAGCAGCCATCTAAAAGAACTGCCTCCAATCAGTGTTAAAACCACAAAAAAATTAAAGAAATTGATGTTTCTGGCAGCTAGAATACATATTCATAACTAGATTTCTCAGTTGTTTACTCTCTAGGGATTATAGATTTTCTGGTATAATGCCATAAAGACCTCGATTTTTTACTAATGCCAAGAGTTTTTAGTCAGCATGACTGACTAGGAATATTTTTACCCTGTGTATAAGGACATCCAAGAACAGAGAGCAAAAGCCTGTAGAACAGTTTCTCAAGCTCAGCAACTTTATGAGGTGGGGATTTCAACTCCCAGAATTCCCCAACCAGCATGGGGAATTCTGGGAGTTGAAGTCCATATCTCTTAAAGCTGGTGGACATCTCTGCTGTAGAATTATGTAGAAGAGTTTGACTCTGAAGTATATAACCACTTAAGGACTCATTCTTCCACGGAAGGTTTGGCTTTGGCATCTTGTGTGTGCAGGAAGGTGAAATTGAGGTAGATGCCTACATAACAACAGGAAGTTACTTTCATATTTAATTTTCCTTTGATTTGAAGGGGTTATGCACATGACAGATAAGGATGAAATTACTTTTTAAAAAGTCAAACTTGGTTAACATTTAAAACTAATTCCATCTGTTGGATTTTTTGGAAGAAAAAAAACAGATCACTCAGTACCAATTTCTGAATGTAGAATATTGGCAGAGAAGGCTAATAAGATAGAGCTGGAGATTTGTAACCTGAAAAACAGATTTTTAATCTTGAGCATGCTGACTGTATGTTTTAATCACCATATCTATACTGAGTGTTTGTTTTAATCTTTCCCATGAATAAAACATTTTTAGGACAAAGAAGGAAATATAGCCCCTTTATTAGGAATTTAATTGAGGAATTTAAAAAAAAATCAAAATAGGCATAGAAACTTTGAACTAAACACACAGACATTATCTTCCACTGGCAAGATTGGAATATGGTGATTGGATTAGGAATTATTACAGTGTAGAATAGTAATTGTAGAGAGAAATCTGAGGCCATATTGATTCCAAACACCACAGTCCTTATCATTGGGTCAAAGACTTGAGAATTACACAAAGGTTCTGTTGAGGGTATCCATGAATAACTGTTAAAGCTCTGTCTGTTGAAGAATCTTGGATCAGAATGGTTTCTGCCTCTTTCTGCTAGTGGTGCCTTCTATTTTTAAGGTTTAGTTTTCTGCACAGAAAGAGCAAAAGGCCATTTTCTATCCAGCAAGTTAGTTAAGGAATTATGGAGGAAAGAAAACTGATTTCCCTTTTCTTCCATTTTTTAGTCTGTGCAGCAACTGTTGATATACCATCAGGAGATCTTTATTGGTTAACTTGCGACAGAACTAAAATTAAGGTTACCACGTTTGTTGGCTTGGTGACAAAGATCCTCTATCATGCAGCCCTCAAGAATATTATATGGCAGCTCTACCTAGACTGGCATAGGGCATCTCTCCTCTGGCTTGAAAGTAGCAAACGCATCCAGTTCCACCCTCTGAAAAGTGGGCTAATCAAGGAAGTGTGGAATGAAACCTGGACAGAAGATACTCCATTAGTTCTGGATATAAGTTCATGCAATTTTTTCTGGACTTCAAAAGACATGGGTAATAGAGTTATTATTTATGGAGATTTGTCTAAAATATGAAACTCTGTGGAAATGCAGTACAAGCCTACAATTTATCTCATTTCAATTTGATTTGCTCATAGTAGCATGTATTTACATTTGACTAGCTATAGAGCAAGTTATGTTTGTGCTAAGAGTTAGAATGAGCCGTTTAGCCCATCACATCCCAGCATGCTGATTGGGGAATTCTTAAGCCTTAAAGTCGCCAGAACTGAGAAACAGTGCTTAGTCTAAGTCACTTTATTGCAGTGTTCATATGAAAATGTTAGATCTGGCAACTGGTTTGGGCTTTAAAATTAGACTACTCAGTTCGTTGCTTTGTGAAAGAAGAGATACATCTAGGTATTTGCTTCTACCTGTCACAAAGGGATTCTAACATCTGTACTCTTTCTGTTATCACAGCGCTTAATGTACTGAATGTCATCACCCACCGGAAATATAATCTGAAGCACGACTGGACCCATGGAGTGGCAGCTGCTTATAGGCCTTACCTGGTCACAGTCAATGACACATCACTTACAATCTGGAACATGAAGTCAATGAAGGCCTCCAGTGTGCAAGTAGCTAAAGTAAAAAAGGCACTGTTCGTCTTTGACACAGATTTGAAAAGTAGTAAGCAAATTCCAGTGAATAGTAAGTGATGGCCAGGCAAAAATCTTTTCTTGGAGAGTGACTTCCAGTTTGACAGTAGGCAGATTGTATTGGTGGCTGATTGAGTCGGTAGCTTTCTATATGCTAAAGCAATTTCTGCAGGATCAGCCCATACCCAAATGTCTCAAGGAAGACTGGCAGATACTTAGAGTTGACCTTTGCTTTGGTTTGCCAGATTCCTGGGTTTTGTGCCCTTTGTAGCTCCTAGAAGAGAATAACGTCTTTATAGAACTGTGAGAAGATTTTTAAAAAGTAGAATCAAACTATAAGGCAACCTATCACTTTGGTTGTGGTCTCAGTTCTTTTGGTTGTAGTCTCAATTAAAAATTATAGTCATGAAGTTTGAGCCAAGATCCAAGTGCTGGCAATCATGCATGAACTGAAAATGGGATATGTTGCTGCTTGCCTCAAATTGAATAGAAAGTGTTGAGCAGATTAGAGGTAGTGTAAAATAGCTGCCCAGTGTTAATAATAATTTGTAAGTGTCCTAGCAGTACAGAGTAGCACCGCTACTCATGGTGGCACCCTAACAAGGTAAATTACAACTTGGGAACCAGAGGCAACAGGCTACAGTAAGGGGTGTTCCATGCATTCTGCCCGCAGAAGACCTAAGTTTGTGGTTAGACAAAAAAAAGGTGGGGGGGAGGGCAAAATTTTAAAATTCTGGTGGTCACCAGATTCTTCAGTGAGTTGCCTCTTTCTAACACTGGACTATTTTGGTTATAAAGTTCAAAAAGTTAATATAACTTTTATCTATTTGGCTATCTTTAAAGACTAGTTATTTGCTTCTTTGTTTGGTTGTTAGTGCTTTCAAGTCAGACCTGAAAGTCTACAGGATTTGGGACAAGATTTTCATAAATGGTTTGTCATTGCTAAGGTTCAAAATCACCCAGCCAGCTTCTGTACCTAAAACAGAGCTAGAACTCATGGTCTCTTAGCTTCTTTCCTGGTATTTTTAACCATCATACCAAAATAGCCCTCAGTATATAAGCAGTCTGGTCGTGTGCCAGCTATGTGTCTTGGATGTTTTGGTTTTTTTGGTCTATGACCGCAATAAAATATGCTATGCTATAAGCAGGGATTGAAAATGGGTCCATAATGGGCTTTTGGCTAATGTTTCTGCTGTTACCTTATATGAATAATCTTTTAATTTTTACTAGTAACTTTTTAGGAATAATAATTTAGTAATAATTAGAATTGTGTACACTGATAGCTAAAAACTCTTATTGCTGTGCTGCAGAACTCTACTATAAAAGTAGATTGGATAATTGGTTCACAATCCTAAATCCAAGGACTCTCTTCACTTTGTGTAAAATGTTTTGATTTTGCTGAATTTATTTGATGTGCAGTGTCTTTATGTAATCTACTTTACAGTGATGTAATGTTTTCGTTCTACAGCACATTTTAAATAAGAGAAAGCGAAGTAGGTTCTTTTTCTTTTAAATGACTGATCCTTAAAAACATAGGTAAAACATTTTCATTCTAATGTGAAGGCTGGTAACACCTTTCAATCTTTTGAGGTAGATTGAAATACTCAAGGGATGATATGACCCCCATAGTGGTTGAACTTTCCTGGGTTTTTAGTCCATTTTTCCATAGAAAAGAAAAAAAAATTATTATCAAATGCAAGAACTATAGTGCTGTATAAATACCGTACATGAACGCACAAAGAGCTGTGAAGTTAACCTTTTTATCTGCAATTCAACTTTTTTAGCTGTAACGCAAGTGGTTCCTGTCTCAAATCCAACTGTTAGATTGCCTCATACTACGACTAGAGCAGTTCCACAGACAAAATTGATGACAGTCGTGCCCAGGACTACATCTACCACCTCAGCAACGGCACCTATTGTTCTACATACTACATATACTACAAAGGCCGAAGTTGTGACACGTCTGGTCTGTAGATGGGCAGAATTGCTTTGCAAGAACGGAAAAGAGTGTGTTCCCCACGAATACATTTGTGATGGGGACCAAGATTGTTCGGATGGATCTGATGAAGAGGACTGTTCCCTGTTCTGTAATAACCCAGGTACTAAGTTCTCACAGTTTGGACACCAAACATTTGAGCAAAGTGGGCTTCTGTTATTTTTATTAGTTTTGTTCTGAGGCATTTTACCTGCAGCTGGTGGCTTGGAGAATAAAAAATAGGCACTGCATTGGCTGCCTGTGTGTTTCAAATGCAATTCAACATTTTGACCTGGATCCAGGGTATTTGGGGACCATTTTTTCTGGGTAGAAACTGTCCATCTTGTGCAATTAACCTGCAAAAGGATGTTTTGGATTCCCTCTTAGCAAGGCATTAGTGAGGTCTTTGTAGTTATCCAGCTCTTGGGAATAGTTGCCCCCTTTGGATGTTTCCCACACTTTTGACTTGTAGGAAGGTGATAAGAATTGTCCTTTTTCACCACATATTTGGGAATTACCTGTTACTTGACTACTTGGTATTCATATTATTGTTAACTTTTTAGTTTTTGTTGTTGTTGTTTGGGAATTTGCATGTGGATTGCCAGAAGTCTATTGAATGGGGAATGACCTAAACCAAGTAGCAATTAAATAAAACAAATACAGCATCCACATGCACTATAAGAGCAGACAGAGCAACTCTTAACCTAATGAAATAGATAATATTGATAAGTGTGGTTAAGTCTGCATCAAGGCCAGACTTATGTAAAAGATTAAAATCTGCTCTTACTGAACATGGCAACTGGCATTGTAAATAGTCTATGCTGAGATCATCTTAATAGGGAAAAAAAGGAACCTGCAAATATGTAACTAAGTGCCTAAATATAGGGTTTATTGTAATGTGTCTCTTAAAGGAGTCTTCCAGTGCCAGAGTGGCCACAGATGTATAAATGAGAGGTACCAGTGTGATGGGATACAACATTGCCCTGATGGCTCTGATGAATCTAACTGCTGGATGCCAACACCCCTCTGTGCTTTACGTTGTGATGACAACACTCACTGTATGCCGGAGAGTTGGTTATGTGACGGAAACCCAGACTGCATTGATGAGGCAGATGAAAAAAACTGTGGTAAGCCAGTGCAAAAAGACAGATATCTAAGAAGGAACAACCGGTTTTTAGATTATTGGTTTTCTAGGCAGATTGTAGTTGAAATAAACAGGAAATTCTTTGAAATACATTTGAAGCTACTTGGCTAAATGATTAGAGGGTTGGGGCAAATGCAACATAAATGCTAGCGATACCCATTTCTATTTCTCCTTGTCACTAAATCAGATGAAAACTTGGGGGGTGGGTCAGTGGCTGGAGGCAGTCAAGCTTTGAGGTAGTCTAATTAACAGAGTCCCAACAAGGTGATCAACTCTACCTAATAACCTCCTCACTAGATTATGGTAATGGTCTCTATTTGGGATGCTTTGCGGGGAAAAAATAAACAATAAGCTACAGTTAGTCTGAAGGTTCAAAGAGTTATGTTGGTTGTATATGTTTTTCTGAGCCAAATTTAAACTGGTGACATTGACTTGCATTACCTAAATTTCTTAGGACTCAGATTTCTGGAGGAAGCCCTTTTCCCATGTCAGGTTCTTAGTTATACTCAGTGAAGACAGCCTTTCCTGTCTCATGTTTTTTTTTTATTTTTTTAAATTTTTTTTGGTGCCCTTAAGTCAGTGTTGACTCCTGGAATCTATTGGGACTAGTTCCCACATGTTTTTGTTGTTGTTTGGCAAGATTTCAGACGTGATTTGCCATTGATTACATCTTAAGGCTGAGAGAGAGTGACTGCCCCAAAGCCATCCAGCTTGATTCAAGCCTAAGGTGGGACTAGAACTCACAGTCTCCTGGTTTCTAACCACACCATACATACCATCTCTGCCAAATATTTTCCCTCAGCTATTTGGTGGGGGGGCATATAGGCCACAAAAGCAAAATAAGAAACGAGAAACTCCTCACCAAGTTCAACTGCTACCTGCTCTACAATCACAGACTGCCTAGTGGAAACCACATTTTGAACTTAACAAAGGGCTTGGAGAACCCTTAAGCAGACACCACCTCCGTTCTAATAATTGTGACTCATTTATGGCTGAGACTAGTGGCTTCCTAACTCTTGTTCTGCACTCATATAACTAGGAAAATGTGGTTTCCACAAGGCAGTCTGTGATCTTAGAGCAGGGTTAGGGTTGGGTTAGGCCTCTGACAGCAAAAAGGAGATGGGGCAATGCACGCAAGTGAGGTGAGTCAGTGAACAACATCCCCCCAAAATAAGACCTAGTGCCTTTTTTGATGGCAATTTTAAAAAAAATAAGACAGGGTCTTATTTTTAGGGAAGCACGGTATTACAATGTCATGGCCAAACAGTGAACATAAATCTTTTGCTGTACTCTTCTACCATGTAAGTTAAATAGCATTCCTTTTATAAACTCTTGAAAGGTTTTAAAGCTTTTGTTACTTACTAATTGATTCATGCTGTCTGGGTAAGTTTTGGGGGGGAGGTATGAAACAAGGGAAGGTTAAACATTATTATCTGCTTGCAGCTGAGATCAAATGCGGTGACCTGCACTTCCAGTGTAAAAGCGGGCAGTGTATTTCTTATTTCTTGCACTGCGATGGAAATTACAACTGCAAGGACCATTCCGACGAAGAAAACTGCCCAGTCCCCAAAAAAGTGAACTGCTACAATAATGAAATCAAATGCCCTGAAAGTGGGGAATGCATCCTAAAGCAATGGCTCTGTGATGGGGATCTGGATTGCAAAGATGGGTCAGATGAGCAGGTACAAATGGCTAGTTTATTTCCTTGTACCATGAAGTGGGCCATTTAATCAGCATCTTAGCTTAGTGAAAACCCTAAAAGTAAGCTAACTGTCCCTTTGGGATAAACAGGACAATATGGTGCCATCTCAACCACTCAGCAGCTGGAATAAACTACTGGGGCACTCCATTACAGTTGTTGCCTTAATTAAGAATTAAGTAATCTTAATTGTGTGATGCTTGAGTAGCGTAGTGACCTAGAGATTAAGACTATTGCCTCACCCTGAGGAGGCTGAAGTTCAATCATAGGCAGCGGCCGATGTTTCTCTATCGGGGCACAAAGAAAAAATATCTGCTGTGAACTCCATGTGGCATCAGGAAGGGCATCTGGCCAATAAATGCTCAGCTCCATCCAGTTGCCCCAGCTCCATCCCAGCACAAGGGTTTACAGGATCATAAAAAGAAAAAAAAAGTGTGATGCTTATTTCTGAATACTTTTCAAGATGTATAGCTCTTGTCAAGACTGAAAGTTTCAGTCACTGCTAGTACATGGCATATTCCCTTTCATGGTCACCAAATGTCTCTGAACTGAGACATTAACAGAGACGTTAAGATGCTTCTTTCTAAACATATGCAGTATGTATTGGCAGACTTCTCAGCAAATCAGAAGGCAGGAGCAAGCAGCTGCCTGCCCCCCACAGAAACCATTTTTCAGGTTTCTTCTCAATAGTGCCTGCTTTCATTTCCCTCAAGTTCTCTGTGTTGCTGTAAAGTGTCACGGCTCAGATAGTATTTTTTCTGCAGCAATATAACATCTCCAAGCCAAGTCAGTCTGACCTTGCCAGCAGGCAAGAAGAATAGAATAGAGCTGGAAGGGACCTTGGAGGTCTTCTCATCCAGCCTCCTGCTCAAGCAGGAGAACTTATACCATCTCAAGTCTCCCAAGTATTTCAAATGTTTCATTGTTGTGCAGCAGCAGATCTTGATGGATGGATTGATTGAGTGATTGGTTTTTACAGGACTGTGGATTTCCAAAGGAACATTGTGGTGCCCATCAGTGGCAATGTCACGACTCAGAATGCATCCCAGATCAATGGAATTGCGATGGGGAACATGACTGCAAAGACGGGACTGATGAGATTGGATGTATGTAAACTTTCTTCATCCTGGCAGCTGGTGCAATAGTCCTATTTTTTGAAATGGAGGCCGGGGTGTTCTGTCTGTCTTATGAGGCATTAGCTTAACAGAGAGAAGTTCTGCAAAACAAGAGCCAACTTACAATGGTAGCAGTCCTATGTTAGTCTTTAAATGTTTGGTTTAATGTCCTGTGGAGTTGAAATTTATAGGGCACCTCATTCTCACTATCCTTCTGCCGCTGCCATTTATTTCCATTTGTCCTTGCCAGATTGTTGAGCTCATGTTCTCCTTTTTTAATATAACTTTATTAAAGTCATCAAAGTATAAAATATAAATGAAAATGAAAATAGTGGGCAAAGGGGGAAGGGGAAAAGAGAGAGAGAGAGAAGTGTAGGTTAAAGGGGAAAGGGAGCAGCATTAACTTCTGACTCTTTTCTGCATAGCAGAATAAAGATAACATTACAGCCTCAACTTTTTGCTTTTGCACACTTAATATGTAGTAGCCATTTTTATAGCAAACTTGTCCGATCAGCAAATCCCAAAGTCAAAGTTTCATTTTTTTTCTATCTCAAACACAAAATCTAGATGCGGTTTCCAAGTAGAAACAACACTAGATGTATCCTTTTCTTTGATTAAAGCAGTTAATTTGGCCATCTCTGCTAATTTCATCAGTTTCCAGCCATTCTTCTTCCATTGTGGGAATTATCTTTCTGTTTTTATGCATAGAGCATTCTTGCTTCTGTCAACATCTATAACAGATTTTTCTTAAGTTCTTTGTTGATTTATGTTCTTCTTACCTACCTCATTCCAGATCAATCAAATGAAAAGACATATTGAATTTGGCTTATGCTTCATTAGATTTCAATGGTCATTTTGTTTATAATTGCACTAAAACTAGAATCTTGAAATCCTCTTTGCTTTTCCAGGTAAGCCCAGGAAATGCCATAGCTATGAATTTCAGTGTGGTGATACCTGTATCAATTACACTTTGGTCTGCAATGGGAAATCTGACTGCCAAGATGGAATGGATGAAGGCAGCTATTGTGCCATGCCATGCCAAAAATCGTGTGCTCACATTTGTTACAAGTCTTCTAGTGGGCCTGTAAGTAAAGACCAGCATTAGAATGTTGATGATGTTACTGTTTAAAAATGGACAACATGTATATTTTAAACTGAATGTATTGTAGAAGCAAAACAATGAGCTCAGGTCAAGGAGATTTGCTTCTTCCTAGGATCTATTCTACAATTCTTTTAGAATAGGAAAAATAGATGGCCATTCTCAAATAATAATACAATATGGACTCATTGTTACTATTATAACAACAGGCTTTGTCATCTTAAGTTAAAATTTTTTACAAGGATAGTGATTGTAGCCATAAGAAAATGAGAAAATACTTGGGTGTAGATTACCGGTATAACAGATTTGAACAAAGCATTAAAATGCAGAGGCATTTTGCTGGCAACAAAGGTATATATATGATCAAGACAATAGTTTTCCCAGTTGTAATGTAAAAGTTACATTACAGTTTGATTGGCTGACTAAAGAAGTAATGCTTTCAAACTCTGGTTCTGGAGGCCATGTCTGAGAATAACCTGGATTGTGAGAACCAATAATCTAAAACTAGGAAAAAGAAAATAGACTGTTCATTGGAAGTGTTGGTAACTAAACTACAATTAAAATATTTTGAACAAGCAATACAAAGGCAAGAGTTGTTGAAGTCCCTGATATTTGGAAAAACGTGAGAAAGGAAAAGAGACCAGAAAAGCTTCAGGAGTTAAATTATCTTGTTGATGACATAATCATAACTCAAATCAAGAACTCAAAGCAGTTACTGATAGATAATCCTGGTGAGATTATTACTCTTTAAATCATAAAAGCAGCATCAAGCAATGCAAATAGATTGAAAGTGTGGAAAGGAGAGCCACAATGTAATCTTACAGTAGGGGTGTCAACCTTGGCAACTTTAAGACTTGTGGACTTCAACTCCCAGAATTCCCCCAACCAATAAAATTAACATTGCCAAGGTTGGACACCCCTTCCTTAGAGCAGGAGGATAAATATAAATGCATTTGTAACTTTTGTAAAGAAAACTGTAAACCATCTCTTTATATCTTTTGTTCTTTTTCTTTCTTTCCTTGATCTTTCTTTCATTTCTATTATCACTTTCCCCTTTTTTTTCTTTAAACTTGAATTGTTTTACTTTGTAAAAAAATTCTTTAGTTAAAAAATTTTTGGGAAAAAAACCCCAATGCCTTCAAAAGTATTACTTAAGCGCATACTTGCAAATTAAATCTCAATTTGTATTTGGACTCTGTTTCCAGCAGCAACCCTTGGAGTGCAAAGTGAGGAGAAAGAGAAAGTTGTGAAAATTTACATAAATAATAATGCCTGTTTTCTAATTTTCAGCAATGTGCTTGCAATGAGGGGTTCAAGCTAGGAAGTGATGGGCACTCTTGCAAAGACATCAATGAATGCAAAGAGTTGGTAGTTGATAAATGTGGCCAGACCTGTGTCAATACAGAAGGCAGTTACTACTGCACATGCCACCCTGGATATTTACTGGAACCCGATAACCACACATGTAAAGTAATTGGTAAGATTCTTCCCATCCACTGATTGACTTTCCACTGATTATCTATATGATTCAAATTTAGTGAACGTGTAAACTTTTTTTGAAGTCAAATGTAACATAGAAAGCTTTGCCTTCTGGGTAAGAAGCCTTGAAATAAGTTCCTTTGGCTTTGTACTATTAAGCTGAAGGGATGTATTGAGAGGTATGAGAGCTGTTAGGTGGATAAGAAGGGGGGTGCGAAAGCTTGGCTGGAGCCTGGGTTTGAGACCGAGCACTGGCGCAATGGGGTGAGCTCCTGTTACTTGACCCAGCTCCTGCCTATCTAGCAGTTTGAGAGCATGACAATGCAAATAGATAAATAGGTACCACGTTGGTGGAAAGATAACAGCATTCTGTGCACTACAGCGTATAGTCATTCTGGCCATGTAACCATGGAAATTTCTTCAGATGACACTGACTCCCTTGGGTAAAAAATGGAGATGAGTACCGTCCCCTAGAGTCTTGGACCCAACTGGACAGGGGGAACTTTTACCTTTAGGTAGGCAAAGACTTCTAACTTCTTAGATCAGGGTTTTCCAAACTCTGTGGGTTCCTTTCCTTGGGAAGGTACCACATTCAGTCGAGGTCTAAAGAATATTTTAACTATATTGTTACAATAAATCCATTTTTTCCAAAGTTTCACTGTATTGATTCCCTTGTTCATTTGGGTTTGTTTTGGTGCTTGGATTTTTAGGGGAGTGTATACATTAGGATTACACAAAAGGATGGTGTGATGGCAAAAGGATTAGGAACCCCTGATTGCCCTGTATGGGGATCTCATCCAACTAAAGGCTGCCTTCCCTGTTAAGATTGCAGCTACTGTGGTAGTTCAGGAAGAAAAATCTGACAAAGTTAAAAGAATGCATTCATAATGAAATATAAATACCTTGGGTAAAGTAAATAGTTGTTTAGTGTTTTGATTCTGCAACAAATCCTATTTGAATTTCCAAAGCTCAAGCACATTAATGTATGTGCAAAACATTCTGAGTTTGAAATGTTCAAAACAGGCATCGATTCGAAGCTAGGAACAAAAAGGGGATACTCAGTTCTGTGTCATTTCATATCCTAGGAAAATATAGAAACTTGGATCACATTGCCATTTGTAATCCTAGGCCCGTGATGGTGAACCTATGCCACACATGCCAGAGGTGGCATGCAGAACCCTCTCTGTGGGGATGTGCGCCGTCGCCAGCTGTTCTTTTGGTTTCCAGCATGCATCTTTGCGCATGCCAGAGCCCCGGAAACCTGAAGACCAGCTTGGCCGGTGCGCGTGCCAGCCACCTGGTCTTCGGGTTTCCAGTGCTCTGGCATGCGCAAAGACTAGCTGGCATGTGCACATGCACACACTGAAAACCTGAAGACCAGGTGGCTGGCATGTGCATGCATACCAGTCAGCTGGTCTTTGAATTTCTGGGGCTCCAGTGGCTGCGCTGCGCACACCCGTGCACGCATATTTTAGTTTGGGCACTCGGTGCCGAAAAGGTTCACCATCACTGTCCTAGGCCCACAAATGATCTAACTTGCAGGAACATCAGCAAAAGCAATGTGTTTTTCTATAACTCAGATCTCAGAGCAATGAGAATTAGCAGCCATTCTGCAGTCAGTAACATGCTTGCACTAGGAACAATGCCCCTTCCCTCCGCCTTTAGCAATTTCCTGATAGGGCTGAGTGGCAAGTAGCATTCAGCATGAAATGACTTTAGAAGCCTTCTGGAGAAAACCTGAGAAGCAAAGAATTAAGTTTGAATAGTTCCCTAGAGCAAAATAGTATCTTAAACAGAAGACAAGTCTGAATTTAAGAGAGGTTTTCTATAAAATAAAAAGTCGGCCAAAAACAAACAAAAATCATGGGAGTTGCCGTTTTCTCATGTTTTTATTTTTTAGGATTGCCACTTCAGAATAATCATCAAAGGCATCCACCATTTTTCAAGAATGATGTTGGAAGTCTTCCAGACCATTATTTGGTTAATAGTCTCTGTTCTTATCAGCAAAAACAAGGCAACCCACCATCTGGCCTGTAGTGAAATATTTTGAAGTTTGTCCCAAATGGTTTTGGAATCTTTCTCTTTTGTTGTGTCTAAATTTGAGTGCGGTGCTAAATAATAGAAAACAAAGAATAGAGTGGAAGAATGAACATCATCGCTCATTAAAAGATGACTTGTTAAAGCATTTCCTACCTCTTCTCCCTTAATTTACATAGTTGGGAGGTTGCAATTTATACATATTTTGCATGGAAAGTAACTAGTTTTGTCTTTGCCATAGGTTCCGAGCCATCACTGCTAGTTGCAGTTCAGTTTGACTTACTCGTATTCGGATTAAGGACCATGAAGGAGGATGTTATCTTGAGAGTTGATCATGACGTCATTATCTTTTCCATTGACTACGATTTTGTATCACAGACAGTCTTTTGGATGAATCTCAATGCAGAAAGTATTAAGTGGATTGATATGAAAACCAAGGAAAAGGGAACTCTAATAAAAGGTGGGTCTTAATATATTTTCAGATGTTTGGACAGTTTTTTTAAAAATTGGTGGCTTAGGACAAAACTAATTTTTATTGTAACTTTGGTAAGTTAAACTATTGGTAGAACTCATATTTGACTGTTGAAGCTGACTCACACTCTCACATGCTTAGGAAGCTTCACAGGTTCACCCGAGACAAGGTGAAATTCAAACCCACTTATATTTAAAAAGCTAAGGAAAAATGGAGTGCTCATATTTCTAAACTGATACTTTTAACAGAATAACAAAATAACTTTGAGAAACAGCAATCCCAGGTGGGTTCAGAGATCTAAACCTGCCTGCAAGTTTTAGCTGATAAACTGAAAGACAGATTTCATCAAGTTCCTCCGGGAAGAAAACATACAAGTTGACAAAGTCTCATATCACAGATGAGGTTATCCTACTAAAGTCCCTCATGAATGGCAAAGGAAGATTATGTGTCACCTGGGACAATTGCTCAGAAGCCAAGAATCCCTTGCCGTAGAATGGGTGATTGTTGAAATCTGCAGCTTCTAATCTATAAATGTAAAGGCTTCTCCAGTGTACACTAATATAGAGGGACAGTAACAGCAGAGCTGGCCCCTAAAATAGCATCCTTTTATGAGTATTGGTCAAGTAAGAGTATTTTTGAGAATTGCCTAAGAAGATGGATTTCAAGCACTGTTAACAATGAACAATCCTACCTGGAGCTAAGTTGTAACTGTTCAGCCTTAAACCAGAGGTACTCTGCTTGAAAACCTCTGAACAAGGATGTCTTTTCTCTTATATGGCTATTTAAAAAATAATTTGTAATGAAATTCTGCTTTGTAATTACTTACTAAATAGGAGATGTCGGCTGATATTTCCTGTTCAAACGTTTGTAAATCTTAGCTATTTATTACCAGAGATCGGCAGATAAAAGCAAAAATATATTTGCTTATTTTGAAAGTTGGAATACATGCTAATTAATTTTTTTTAATTTTTTTTTATTTTTTGGCACTGAAATCCTAGCTTTTGTGATAGGTTGGAAACTTGTGTAGATTCATTTCTGTCATTTCAAACATCTGATTACAGGCATCAAATCTGACAGTATAGCAGTGGACTGGTTAGGAAGGAATCTTTACTGGACTGATGGTACCTCAGGACAGATCTTGGCTACATGGTTAAATAGCACTTGGAAGGGAAATCCTGTCTATACAGTGGTTCTTGAGGATCTGGAGCAACCACGGTCATTAGCTCTCCACCCACTGGATGGGTAAGCCTTTTATATTTTGCTTGTGCAAAGTTTGGGCTTGTCGGAATGGTTCAAAAGAATTAGAAATAGATCTCAGAAATGAGATGGATAGGTGAGTCCGTCCACAATGATCTACTTTTATTAAGTCACTAATGTTGTCTTTTTAGGGAAGATATTTCAGAGGGTGGAAATATTGTCTGGGTTCATGTTGATGTGTGGTCAGGTCTGTCCAATTGTGTCATTGAATCATAATTGATAAGGCAAATGGATATTTTTAGAGAGAAGAAACTACAGCTCTATTGATTCTGCTTGATTTATTTATTATTTATTAAATTTATATGCTGCCCATTTCACTTTGCAAAGTGATTCTGGGCAATTAACAATAAAAATGATAAATATTCAAATATTAACCACAGTAGATACAAAATTTAAAAACCAAAGGCAAGACTGTTCACAGATTTTGATGTTCTGATCATGAAATTTATTTGACCTGCTATGTAATAGTTGTTCTACTGCCTATGGGGTGCAGCCTATTAGGATGCAAAATAATAAATAAATTTTTATTTAATTTAACTTTAATACTATTTAAATGCAAATGAAATGGCCCACATGGTCTGAATGGTTAGGCTTAGACCCCAGATGTATTAAACTTTAACAGAGTAGTACACCCTCCCCCAAGCTCCATGCTTAATGGGAGCTAAGGTATATGATCCCATAATTGTGCTGAAACTGTAGATCTGATGCATGACTGGATAGAAAGATAGTGGTGATCTAACTTCAAATTCCAAAGAATGTAGGATTCAAATGAAGAGACATTAGCCAAAAGAATTCTGATGCTAATATTCCTTCAAATTGAAATCATCTGAGATACCAGTGGGACACCTTGTCTGGTACCCTAAAGAAGATATACAATGAAGGCCATCTAACTTGGTGGTCAATAACTCTTCTAGAAAGCACTGTAAGCCATACTGATTTGAATTCCATTCTACAAAAATATATAATGTTATCTTCTCTTTCCTAGATTTATGTACTGGTGTGAAATAAGCGTTGAATCCAAAATCAAGAAAGCAGGGATGGATGGAAGTAATAAAGAAGTGCTAATTGATGATGGAATTGGTTGGCCCACAAGCATAGCCATTGACTTCTTGAGCTGGAGAATTTTCTGGTCTGATGACAAGCTTCACTCCATTGGCTCAGCCTTTTTGGATGGTAGCGATATGAAGGTATTGCCTACTGTACATAAACTTGACTAAGCTGGAAGCAGGCAAGAATTTATTCAAATTGCTTGTTTTACAGGAAAGAGTCATTTCTGATAATGTTCTGATCAGAGTAAGAGTAACCTTACTCTTCTTTTGGTAGCATTCTATGTTGTTTCAGAATTCCATATCTAACCAGAGCTGTGGAAATAAATGTGGGAATGTGTCTGACTTCCAGATCTTTTTATTTGTCTGAAAATAAGATCTGAGTCCCTGAGCTGTGATGCATCTCTTAACAACAATATTTTTCTCTCAGATTTTTCAGCTGGATGCGATACATAGTCCCTTCTCAGTGAGTATCTTTGAAGACTACGTCTATTGGTCTGACATGCAAACAAGGATAGTACAGAAGATAGACAAAAGGACAGCCAAAAATAGAACAGTTCTCCTAAAGAGTCATGGACAACCATATGGACTAAAGGTATCACATAAATAGTACACATTATGGAAAGGTTGATCACTGGAGCAAGTGCCTATTTTTATTTTACTTTGCCAAGGGGATGTTTCTAGCTTGGAATAAATAAATGTTAAGGCAAGTTTATTTGCCCTGAATCTTCAAATATTAGCATCTCTATGAGCCAAGCCTCATATTTTGTCAGACTAAGGCTACATCAATACTGATCAGTATTGTAACTGATAATAGAATTTTGACCAAGAATAAACCATTTATAGGAAATACTACTGTTGGTCATAGCATAATTTGTTTGGAATGGGACAACTCAACACAGCCAACTTGCTACAGCCACTTTATCACTGCCAACTCTCCATAGCCAACTCACTGTGGCCAATTGACCATGGCCAACTTGCTGTGGGATAATTTACCACCACCAACTAGCCGCGGGACAACTTGCCTCAGGACAATTTAACAATTCAATTTAATTATTTAAAATAAATAAAAATTATTTTAAATTTTATCATTCACATTTCATTTTGTTCCTCCTTTTGCATATGTTCTTTAATTATTATATTCCACCATTTCTTTGATACTAGCGTAACTCTTGTTCTGCAGCAAGTTGTCCCACAGTGATTTGGCCATGACGAATTGTCTTGTGGTGAGTTGTTCATGGCAAGTTGGCCATGGCGATTTGTCATAGATAGACCCTAATTTGTTGCCCTAATTGAAAATCAGAAGAAAACTACCTCTAAGCTGTACTTTAAGGAAAAAAGCCTTACACACCTCCTTTATTCTAGCAGAAGATCCTAACTTAGATATTTCTTGCTAAGCTAGTTGCCCTAAAAATATTACAATAATTCCAAATTTAGGGATTTTTGCAGGAGGCCTGGCTTTCTAAAATAAGGTTTATCTGGTAGTAGTAAGGAATAGTGCAAGGTATATTCATACACAAGCAGCGGCGATGAGACGGCAAGCAATGTATGGAGGCTGGCAAGAAGGGAAGACTGGCTGCACAATATAGTTGGCAAAGGTTATTGCGATGATAGCCTGGCTGGTTAGTTCAATGATCAACAATAATGTCCACAGAGGTATAAAGGCAATGAAGCCTCCAAAGGCCTCTAAGATATATGCAAAAAAGATCGTAAAATGGGGCAAAATTCACTTAACAAATGTCTCACTTAGCAACAAAAATTTTGGACTCAATTGTGGTTGTAAGACAAGGACTACCTGTATTTCTAAAACGAATGGGATCTTTCATAGATCTTACGTTCTTTCATTCAACCCTTTTTATTTCAGAGACTTCTCCTCTATTAATAGAACTGGATTTTTTTTTTTTTTGCTCAATCTCCCTTCGTAGGGGATAAATGGGGGGAAAAAGGTTGGTTGATATTGAACATTAAGAAGGCAAAGGTAATGTCAACCAGTAGGCTTATAGTGATCGTACACTTGATGGCAGGCAAAGAACTGAAGGTGATAACATTGTTTTGTTTTCTTGGACTCATAAAGATGGTAGGAAAAAAGATTATGGCAAACTTATATAAAATCGTGAAGAATAAGGATATTTGAATGATATTGCTTGGCCTTAAAAAAAAATCTTTGTTATCAATGGTCTTTCCTGTGGTGATGTATGGCTCTGAAAATTGAAAGATGAGAAAGAAAATACCGTATTTTTTGGAGTATAAGACGCACCTTTCCCCCCCCCCCCAAAAGAGGATGAAAATCTGGGTGTGTCTTACTCTGAATGTAGCCCCGCCCAGCTCCTCAAACGGAAGTTTCAGAGGCTGAAAAAAGCATCAGAAACAGAGCTTCAGAAAAAAGCATCATCCCAAACAGAGCTTCAGAAAATAAGTCCCCAAGCAGAACTTCAGAAAAAAAGCCCCCAAACAGAGCTTCAGAAAAAAAAAAACCCAAGCAGAGCTTCAGAGGCTTTTTTTCTGAAGCTGTTTCAGAAGTTTCAGAGGCAGAAAAAAAAAAGCAAAAAAAAAAGCAAGGCACAGAGCTCACAACCTGTTGCTAAAATTCACCTCTGGGAACAGCTGATTGGGGGTATTCTGGGAGGCCGATCCACCTGCCAATCAGCTTTTTTCTTATTTTCCTCCCCAAAAACTAAGGTGTGTCTTACACTCCGGTGCATCTTATACTCCGAAAAATATGGTAGTAACATACCAGTTACAGATTTGGAGACAGATCTAAGAGTCCTATCAACTGAAAGAAAACACAGTCAGTCATAAAGTAGATTGACTGCTTTTTTGAAACTCTCAGACTTTTGCCATGTTGATGCAAGTGGATGGTGGATGAAAATAATGGAATATAGTATACACAGCGTGCATTCCTTTAATAATTTTTGAGGAGGAACATACAAAGTGCATAATAGAGATGCCCTGAAACTCCCTAGTGTAACGTTCTCACACTCTTGAAATTTGGCTTTTAGGTGATGCATGAAGTTCTGCAGCCAGCAGCCCCTAATCCATGTGTAGAAGTTGGATGTTCGCATTTGTGTCTCTTAAGCCCCAGCAAAAGAGGAAGCTGCCATTGCCCACTTGAATTTGTGCTATCAAGTGATGGAAAGACCTGCATTCCATTAAAGGAGTCAGCATTCATGTTACTGGTTGCCCAGACAGATGTTACCCAGGTATTGCTTTCAACTGGATAGTAAAGAGACTAAGGTAGCTGCAAACCAAGTTGCCCAAATGAAATGTTCTTACAGCTGTTTAATTGGGTGGCACAGCAAAGTGGCTTCCATCTGAATTTTCCTTAGTAACAAGTAAATGCTGTTGACTGCATGTTAATTTTTACAGAGCTCTCCTGAGAACACACACAAACACACACCTTTCTCAAAAAAAGTGACTCAGTCAAAAGTTAGCCACTTTTTTTTACATCTTATTGAAATACTGTTGGAAAGTGATACTTTACCCCGTGTAGTCAAGTGTTACAGAGATAAATGGAAGCTGTTGTACAGTATTTTCATTTAGCATCGCACAAGGTAGCAAAAGCTGTATGGGCTTCAGCAGTCCTAGGCTTCTGTTATGATAGAATCGTCTTAGAGCAGATTGCTGCAGATAGCTCCTTATAAACTGAAAATATAACAATGTTGTTTCTAATACTGAACTCTAGGTCTACCTGAAAAAACTGCGTTCCACGGCTGGGCAGACGGCTCTTCCTGAGCACAGAACTCTCCCTTTGACTAATGTAACTCACCTGATGGCTGTAGACTACTCTGTACGCAGTGCTGCATTGTACTTCTCAGACTTAAATGACGACTTCATAAAAGTCCTGGCTATTAAAGATGCTGGAAGAGCTTCTTTGAAGAAAATTCTGCCAGTTGAGGGCACTGTGATATCACTTGCACTTGATTGGCTAAGTGCCAACATCTATTGGATTGACAATAAATATTCATCTGTCCAAGTGGCAGCATCAGAAGGCAAATATAGGCATGTGGTGCTTAGTGATGGTCTTTACAACCCAACAACTGTGGTGGTGCATCCCCCAACTGCATCCATGTGCATTGTGGATTTAGGTGGTGAACATGGCATACCCAATCCCACGATAGAATGTGCTGCTATGGATGGAAGTATGCGGAGAATACTTTGGAAGCGATCCCTGATTCCTGTTGGTTTAACAATAGTGGATGCTGGCACTTGGCTCTATTGGGCTGACCAAGGTAAGCAGTCTAACGTGTTGATCAAATTCTCTGGGTTCAGCTTATTTTCCTAGCATATGAAAAAACTGGTCAAACTCCTAGATTAGTACATGTTCTTCTTTTTTAATAGTAATTTTATTAAGCATTATAATTACAATAGTAAAAACTAATACAAACAGCAAAAAACCCTAAAGAATAATAAAAGGGGCAAAAAACAAAAGGGAGAAAGGAAAAAAATAGAGAAATAGAAAATAAAAATGCAATAAAGAAGACAAATATGAAAAACTACTTTTTTAAAAAAAATTGATTTATATGCTGCCCTTCTCCGGAGACTCAGGGCGGCTTACAGTGCGTTAAGCAATAGCCTTCATACTTTTGTATATTTATACAAAGTCAGCTTATTGCCCCCACAATCTGGGTCCTCATTTCACCTACCTTAGAAAGGATGGAAGGCTGAGTCAACCTTGAGCCTTTTGAGATTAGAACTTGCAGTAATTGTAGGCAGCTGAATGTTAAACAGTGCCTTAGTCTACTGCGCCACTCAGGCCCCTTCTCACATTCCTCACAATTTAAGTAACTTATCCCCTTCTTTTAAAAGGCAACAAATGATGTCTTCTTCCGATATCCTATCTCTTTTATCTATAAAAAAAAATCCATAAAAACCCCTCATAATTTCAGTCCTGTTTCAAGAAAAGTCTATAAAGGATTACCAGAGATAATAGGGTATCTATTTCATTTTGATCAAATGTCTTTGCAATTCCTTTTTCATATTGTATTACCGTACTTTTCTGACTAGGCTCTATTTCCTATAGGAAAAGGCTCTGTGGAAAGCATTCGTCTAGATGGCTCCGGACACAGACTCATTCGGAGTGGAATACATGGCCTTACGCTCTTCACAATAGGGGATGGAATGATGTTCTGGACAACAGCAGCACGCAATCGTAAGCAGGCTTGAATTTGACAAACCCTATAGGACAGTGATAGCTAACCTTTTTGCCATTGCGTGCCAAAAGCAGGGGGAGTACGGTGGGTCGGGTGGCGCACGCATGCCCACACCCATAATTCAATGCACCTGGCGCATGCACGCATGAACCTCCCATGCTCCCACCACTTTTGGCATGCGATGGCATGGTGGCCCATGCCTGTAGGCCCATTTTTTGCTCTCCCAGGCTACAGAGCCTTTCTAGGAGCCTGGGGAGGGCAAAAACGGCTTTCCCCACCCCCCGGAGGCCCTCTGGAGACCGGAAACAGCCTGTTTGCTGACTTCCAGTAGGACCGGAAGGCCTGAAAATCATCTGGTCAGCGCGCCAGAGCTGAGCTAGGGCAATGCTCACATGCCCACTGATATGGCTTCACATGCCACCTGTGGCACACATGCCATAGGTTCGCCATCATGGCTATAGGACATTCCCAAGGAAAGGGGAAACGCTGTGTCCCAGATAGCAATAGCACTTAAGACTTATTATACCGCTTCACAGTGCTTTACAGCTCTCTCTAAGCGGTTTGCAGAGTCAGCATATTGCCCCCAACAATCTGGGTCCTCATTTTACCCACCTTGGGAAGGATGGAAGGCTGAATTAACCTTGAACCTGCTGAGATTCAAACTGCCAAATTGCAGGCAGCTGGCAGTCAGCAGAAGTAGCCTGCAGTACTGTATTCTAACCACTGTACCACCACAGCTCAATCATAATATATTAAGCAGTGTGTTGCTTGGGTCATTTACTTAACTCAGAATAATGACATGACATATAGAATCAAGGGAACCAGATGTCAGGTTTTTATGTCAATACTTGCAGAAAAAATACCTTATGAGTTCAGATTGAAAACTTGCCTTCAACTATATTGATATATTATTGGCAAGTGTTTATGCAGTGTTCAGTCTAGTTATTAGACTATTATAATGTATTATGATACAGGTAGTCCTAAACTTACAGCAGTTAGTTTAGTGACCATTCAAAGTTATGACGACATTGAAAAACGTGACTTATGACTGTTTTTCACACTTACAATTGTTGCAGCATCTTCGTGGTCACATGATCAAAATTTAGCTGCTCCTCGGCAACTGACGTATTTTTGTGATGGTTGCAGTGTCCCAGGGTCATGTGATCAGTTTTCGTGACCTTCTGACAAGCAAAGTCAATGGGGAAGCCAGGAAGTTAGTAACCGCGTTACTAACTTAACAACTGCAGTGATTCACTTAACAACTGTGGCAAGAAAGGTGAAAAAATGGAGCAAAAATCACTTAAGAATTGTCTCACCTAATAATAGAAATTTTGGGTTCAATTGTGGTTGTAAGTTGAGCACTACCTGTATTGTATCCCAACTGGCTCAGAAATTAACAGATTCTAGTCAGATAATAATACTAGTGTTACGTAGTATCTTGTAAATTGATAGTGATACTCTGTAGCAGTAAAATATTTCCTCTGACCTGATTAACTTTATTCCTAATAGATGCAATAAAGGTGTGGCATAGTCAGCTGGATGCGGTAGAAAACTGGTGGTTTCAAACAAATCTGAAACTTGTGGATATAAAGATCTACAGCAAACTATACCAACAAGGTAAATTTCATTATAACTTTGAGAAGTCATAGGGCAGGGATGTCAAACTCAAGGCCCAGGGCCCAGATCTAGCCCGTGGGGCCGCCCTGGAAACAGCAAAGGACTGGACCACGGTGCTTCTGCCAGTGAAATCAGGCTCCCGAGTTCTGTTTTTACTGGCAGAGTGTTGCAGGAGGCCACGGCAGCCAAAAACAGAGCCCGGGAGACCGTTTTTGCTGGCAGAACACTCGGCCACCAGAGGTGCCCCCAATATGAGTGATGTCAAGCTAGCCACGTTCACCCTGGCCACGCCCACCCCAGCCCACCAGGGTCAAACACAACTCTGATGCGGCCCTCAATGAATTCAAGTTTGACACCCCTGTCATGGGATATCTGGACTACACTGAACAATAACATTCTTTGGTATCTTTTTGGTAAAGCAAAAGTTTTAAGTTTTAAGCATACAGAAAGTGGGATGTTCTCTAAGCATCAATCCTGAACAAGGATGTGACCGCCATTGTTTTTACTGAGAACCTCTCTCTCCCTTAGGCATAGGCTAAGTGAGACCCTTCTGGAAAAAAATAGTGTCGGGAAAAATAGTACCTGTCATATATTGACTTGTTCCAGCTGTTCAAATTGGTGAGATGGTGCAAGTCAACTTCTAAAGTCAACAGCATGCCAGCCAGGTTGCCAAGAAGATGCTTCCTTACTTTACCATATTATGCATGGGGAATAGAACTGAAGCAATTATTTTTTGTCTTGTGGTTTCTAGGTAGAAATGGTTGTTCGGAAAAACATGGGGGATGCAGTCAGATCTGTTTACCAAATCCACAAGGCCGAAGCTGCTGGTGCACCACAGGGTACATTTTAGAACGCGATACTGTGTGCATCAAAGCCATGATATGCTCAGAGCCTTTTCAAGCCTGCTCGGATAACAGCAAATGCATTGTAAAAGAACAAGTCTGTGATGGAAATCTTGATTGTCATGATGGATCTGATGAGTTGAATTGTAAGTATGAAAACCTGTATTTAAACAATCAGAGATGAAAGCTTGGGAAACAGCTCATTAATACCCGAAGGATGGATAGCTGTTGTTAAAATTCATTTTTGCTAAATGTTAAAACCAATTGCTTATTTAACACAAATGCTTTTTACAAACTTCTGAATGTTGGATATGCTGATTGCATTTACTGAAATAAGGTGCTTTCCTAGTACAAACAAATGCTACCCTAAGCTCCAGATTCATAATTTAAGCAGCTTTATGTGTATCCACATTAACATTTTTGAAATCAAAGTTCACAAGACCTTTTTTCTTCTTTTTTTAAAAAAGCTTTAAGTTATCTAAACCATCAGAGTGTTAATAATTTATACAATATTTCTATAATGTAGCACCTGCTACATTTATGATGATATAATGAAACAGTATTTTAAAAGTAAAAGCAAGAGAAGGATATTCATGTTAGAAGGGTGCACTTACTACAAGATGTGGTTTGGAAATAAATGGCTATTTCATAAAATAACCTGCTTTAATTCAGTGCCCATTACAAAGTAAGATTCACACATCCTATGACTAGCTTGGGGAAACAATAAATGGCTGTAGTTTCTACATAGCAATGGTTACTCAGAAATTAATAGGGGATTAGTGCATCAGATTTTTAAATCTTCCATCAAACTTCCCAGTTCAAGTTGCTTTGTTTTGTTTTGGTATCAAATGGCTGAAATAGTACATTAGTCAAATCTAACATACTGTGACATGTTTAAATTACTTAGTCATTTTTGTTCCTCTTCCTGGAAATTGTAGCCACATAAACAAGGGATTAACATTTTCCAACATTCAGCATCATATTTTAAAATGCAGTTCTCTGCAATTCTTTCAGAAAGCAGTAGAGTGATGCAAATATAATATGAATCAGATCATTTTTTTTACCGTCCTGGACCAGCACAAAAAATTAAACATTAAAATAAAACAGAAGAGAACCAAATAGAACAAGGTATAGAAATACATTACAGTTGATGGTGAAATCAATGGATGATTAAAGTCTGCCTAATTTTACAGACAATATAACAAAATTTAGCTACATTCAATGAAACTCAATCTTATTGATCCAACAATAACAGTTTTACATAAAAATGATCAGAGTTTCCTGGATATTTAGTCAGGTAAGGTGTTATGAGTCTGTGAGTCTCTATAGAAGGGGCAATAAAGAGAATAAGGGAAAATAAACTTCAGTGAAATGTGATCACATCTGAACTGGGGGTCAGTTTGCCAGGCTAGCTGAAATGCAAGCATTGCCTATTTTTAAAGGTTATCTGCATGCTACCTTACATCTTATTTATCAGACAAGGAAAGTGTGATGGCTTAGCTTTTATTTATTTAAATTTAGGTGCCTCCTGACCCACAAACTAACTATAGGCAGCTCACAATATAAAAATAATAAAAACACAATACAGAACAAAACAAGATGGGATTCAGTTGCTCAGTAAAAAAAAAAAAGGTAAAAACGCATCCAACAAGGGGTTCCATCCACCTTAACCAAATGCCGTGGAGAAGAGCCAGATTTTCAGCACCTTACAGAACATCAAACGGGGTAGGAGCCAACAGGTTTCAGGTGGGATCTTGTTTCAGAGGGCAGGCACAATAACAATTAGGCACATTCCCTAGGACCCAGTAGGTGGCACTGTTTAATTGAAAGAACACTGAGCTGGTATGTACCATCTAAGCAAAAGCCATTAAGGATAGGGCAGTCCTTCCACTAACCTGGATCTGTCCCAGTGCCCTACATCTAACTTTTGAGTAGACATTATAGTTTTTTGGGGGGGAAATTCAGCTTGCTTGCAGTTACTCTTTCTGTTAAGAACCTCTGTTCAGCTGCAAAACATTCAACCTTGACTGCTGTATTCAGAAATGATGTATGTAAATGATGTTTTCTACTTACAGGTCACTACATTGTCAATAAACCCCAAGCAGTAACTCCATCTCGGACAACACCACTGCAAACAAAACCATTTCATGAAAAGAAAACTCTGGCACCCATCAAAATCACCACAAAGAAACCTGTCACTAAAAAGATGCACATGCAACCACAGACAAAATACAAGAGTACTACTGTTACTGTCTTTAAAAGTACAACTTCTACCACTACGGAGATCCCTCCTTCAAGAAGAGGACAAAAACATACACGCCCTGCAGTGGGGAAATGGCAAAAGCCCTCTCTAATGCAGGGAGTCAAACAAAGTGACTTAGGGTCGCATGCTTGTAACACTGAGGCCTGTAACATGAGAGGAGACTGTACTGTGGAAAACCATAGAATAAAGTGCAATTGCATGCTGGGATATAGTGGTGACTACTGCGAAAAAGAGGAACCAAGGTCTACAGCTGGTTCCATTGTTTTGAGTATCATTACGGTCTTACTACTTGTTATGGGAGCTGCAGGGATCTTTATCTACTTTAGGAGGCAAAGATCACGTCTAAGGTAAATTTGGTTATCCTCTTTCCTTCTTTCAAATTAACCCATATTCAGTGGTGAAAATAGGCAAATGCAACATATTTCTCTGCTACCTGATCTATAATAAAATTAGTGTCTGCTTTTCTGTATTTCCTCTTTGAAGGACTAACATTTTGGAATTAACAACAATTGGTGTCAGGGTTCCAAGTAACACCCCCCCCCCAACCAATGAAGACTCCAAGGCCAGCAGTTCCTCAAAGTTCCATTTTATTAGAGATGTCATATTGGCACATCTGAGAAAACCCGAATCTGAAAGCTCCTGGGTTTTCCCCACCCAAAGGAAAGTCGAAGTCCCTTCCCCTGCACCCACATGTCCATCATATGGTCCAATCAATCCACCGTCCCAACTGGAGATGCCTCCCAGTCACGCCACACCAGGTGCAGGCTGAACGTCCTTGACTCTCAGAGAAAAGAATGTTGTTATGGCTAAATACTTCTACCAGCTCCATGCAAACCCCCCTCCTATTTTCCCACAAACTGTGTGGCAGCCCTGAAGATCCAAAAGAAAAGATGGTCTCCAGGGCTGACAATTGGTGTTTGACATTAGAGTGTAATTCTACTAACGGTAGCTTTCTCACTCTCTTTTTATAATTCTATACATGCTTACTGTGTTTATATTGCACTTTTTCTGCAAGGAATTTGGGATGGGTGGCATTTAAAATAAATTGTACTACCTTGCTCTATTAGTCAAGTGAATCCTGCCTGATAAGATTCTTCACATGTGCTACTGATTGCATTTTTAGTCCTACTTAAGTAACTATTCATCTAGTTAGGACTGCATTTGCTGCTAGAAAGTATGAAGCTATAAGCTTGGAGGTAGGCCACCCAGTAGACGGAAGGTTATACAAACATTATGAAGGCTAAATAGGCATGAGATTGTCTGTTGAAAGTCTTAAATGCTATCTAATTCAAAACCCAGTCCTATCCAGTCAGTATACTTGCTGAATTCTGTTTTCAGGTGACTGTTGGCCTATGACAATGAACATATAGTTTCATGTTGAATATGATCTATGTATCTGAAGGGGCTATAGGAGGCAAGGTTTTTCTGTCATGGTATCTCCCCCTGAGATTCAACAGGGCCCAACCTTGTTAGACTTTGAAGTCCTGACTGTTCACTTGGGTCTAAGATGCTAGCTGAGTTTGTCCTAGGAGGTGTTGCCTATGTTGCAGGGGTGAAATCCAGCAGGTTCTGACAGGTTCTGGAGAACCAGTAGCGGAAATTTTGAGCAGTTTGGAGAACCGATAGCAGAAATTTTGAGTAGTTCAGAAAACCAGCAAATACCACCTCTGGCTGGCCCCAGAGTGGGGTGGGAATGGAGATTTTGCAATATCCTTCCCCCAGGAATGGGAGGGAATGGGGATTTTGCAGTATCCTTCCCCTGGAGTAGGGTGGGAATGGAGATTTTGCAGTATCCTTCCCCTGCCTCGCCCACCAAGCCAGACCATGCCCACCAAGCCACGCCCACAGAACCAGTAGTAAAAAAAAATTGGATTTCACCACTGCTATGTTGGTGTGCCTCAACTGTGTGTTTTGCTGTTCTTGATCTTTGGTTATTTTTGTTATTGGAGACATTGTAGTTCCGAGAGTATTGACCGATATGTATGACTATGAAGTTGTCTTGAAATAAAAAACAACTATGGCCTTTATGAGGCAGGTGTCAACATGACATTGGAAAGGAAATGTGGTAATAGAACTGATACTTATGTAAAATTACAACTCTGAAAAAAAAATCTGGCATTTAAACAGTTACTCGCATTAGAATTCTGTCTCTCTTTCTCAAAGGGCATCAAGTACAGGGTCCGATAAAACATTGGCCATCTACCAGAAGGATAACCAACCAGAAGGAGACAGCTTTGTTGAAGATGAAACGTGCATCAATGCAGCTTATGACCCAGGCCAGGTAACAGCTTCTAGTAACATTTTAAAGTCGTATTTCAGTCCCAAATACATACACTTGGTGGCTTTCTCTATAATCCTGAATGAATTATAGCCCCTTTATATTTAAGTATAATTTAAATATAAAGGATATTTAAACTGTGTGCAGTTGTTTTGAGTTGAAAAGTTTTAGAATCACAACCTCTCTTTCTCCTAGAGAAATTGATTTTGAGACTGATTAAAGGATAGTTTGCCACTTAAATAAACTGCATCTTATTTTGCAAAGTTGACAGTTTCTCTATAGATTGTACTTGATTGGAGAACTCAAAAAGAGCATGCAAACATATACATGCATGCAAACACATGCAAACACATGCAAACACATACACTGCAGGATCTCGCAAAATGAAAACAAATCTAAAGATGCAAAGAATGTAATATAAAATGTTGAATCTTGATTTTTTTTTAAACAGGAAATGTCAACTCCTCTGCAGACAAGGGCAAGCACAGATTTGTAAGAAAAACCAACTATGTTAACTATAAACCTCATGCTGTATTCTCCAGCTGGAAACCAGGGATGATTATGCAGAATTACAGAATGGAAATTTCTCAATGTTGTATTTATTACATTAACAGTTAGTCTTTTAATGTTCATTTTAAATAGCATTTTAAAAGCTATTTAAGTAGCATTTTAAAAGCCAGCTGAAAGTAGCAAACATGGAGAGATTCCTCTGATAGCATGAGTTAGATTCCAGTTTTAAGTGGTGTGGAGACCCAGTGAAATGAACTGCAATCACTTCTAGAGGCCAAACGGGATATCTGGATCCAGTACTCAACTAGCAGCAGTTATGAAATTGACAAGCTGCCTAGAGTCATATAGCAGCTTTGCAAATGAAGGATAATATATGATTGTATGAAAAACCAAATGCACAATAAAGACTTTGGCTCAAACAACTTTTAAGATCCCACAAGAATTCAGCCCTTTGAATAATATGATTTGTATCCCAGACCTACTAAACTTTACTAATCCCTCCGTCACAGGCTTTTATGAATTCATGAGTTTAGATGCAAGACGCAATGCAAAACATCTCTCGTGGTTTTTCCCCTTCATTAAAATATCAAATAGCATTTCCTTTCATTTTTGCAGGTGTATTTCTTGGAAAGATTTATATTTACACTGGTCTCTACTTTCCATTCTCGATTAATGACTTACTGTGGCTTCAGTGGAAAATTCTTTGAAAAATTCCATTTTCCCTGTACTGAACAGTTTGCAGCATAGACTTTTTTTTTCTGCCTGTATGTATATGGATTCTGTTGACTACCATGTTTCGAACATCTCTATTTAGAGATAAGAAGGCTAAATATACTGGCCAGTATATCCCCCCCTCCCCCTCTCTCTCTCTCTCTGTGCGTGCGTGTGTGCTTGTGTATGTAGCTGAAACAACATTTTGGCTGGTAGAACCTGGTTTTCCTTTCTCTTTTCTTGCTTTGTAGAGCCTTCGGCACTTCGGCTTCATGGCTCTTCCTTGAATTAACAACTTTTCTGGGAATTTTTGCCCTGGCCAACTCAAGATCATCATGCAGCATTGCTCTTCAAAACAACCAATTCCATTTTAGGTTGTCAGCACAGCACAGTTCTCTTTCCTAACAAGCTTATAATGTGAGTGGATAGAGCTTCATTGCAGAAGAATAGGTGATTTGGAGAATGAAGAAGAGGGGATTTTTCTCTCCAGTTTTATTATCAGTCCATAGCAGCTTCAAACTACACAGTTGGTAGAAGATTATAAAGCATTGCCAGAGTAGGAGGGGAAAAAAATATACAAATCCCCCTATGGAAGACAATATTGTGTAGTTTCAAGTTACTTCTTGGGGGCATTACCAGAACTAAGATTTTCACACTCTGTTGACCATAACAAAGCAGCATCTATGTCATGCTCAGAATATATGGGTTTTCCTATGAAACCATGAAACTGTGAAAGTACACAACTATGTATTTGAAGAGTTTATACCTTCCAATTAAATGTTCTTTATTGGAAAAGGGCATAAAGCTCTATCTGGCCTGCCATTTAGTTTGTGTACTTTGTTAGTTTAGCTTTCAAAGTATGAGAGCAGTTCCAGAGTTTACTTCCACCCTTATTGACTTAACAGTTATTAGCATGGGACCATCAGATTTGCTCACATTGGGAAAGAGTAGCTGCGCCAGAAGAATATGGCAGGACCATTTATATTAACAACATGATAATTCTAAAGTAGCTATAGAAATAGGCAACAATTATTAGAGAATCTTTTCATGATCAGTGTGATGAAAGAGATTCTTTAATATAGAATGAATGAATGAGCTGGAAGGGACCTCGGAGCCCCCTGCTCAAGCAGGAGATACTATTTCAGATAAGTTCTCCTCAAACATGTTTTGTTAGTTTGCTGGTATTAGAGTACCAGTTTTTTCCAATAATGGGAGCAATAATGGCTTGGGAGCACGTTTCCCATGCTAATGTCCATGTATTGATTTTCTAAGTAGCTCTCCTTCTTGACCATGAATGAATAGGTTAGAATTGTTATTGTTTTACACTGATAAGCAGTGGGGTGGGGGGGCTTCACATAAGATAACAACCAGTTTGCCTAGTGCAGAACTGAAAATGTGAGCGTGCGCGGCTTCAAACATACGGCAATTTCATGCGCGCGGCTTCCAGGACACCACCTTGGGCAGCCGCAGTGAGTACAGCAGGCGAGGCACGGGAATCAGCTGGGCTGTGTGGGCAGGGCGAGCGAGCGAGAGAGTGAGATATATAGGACAGGATAGAACTGGGGTGGGTAGCCAGTGGTGGGAACTACCGGTTCGCTTGAACCAGTCTGAACAGCAGCAGCCCACCTCTGCACTGAGAAAGATACATCCATCCATGTAAAAGAATTCAAATATTTAAGATTGTCTGTTTTACTATCAAGGAAGTGCTGTTTTAATATTTCATCATAGTTCACACCCACCTTGCTCCCTAGTGCTGCACCAGGATACAAATGCAAATGTTGGTTCAAGCAAAGCACAGTAAACAGAAAGAGAATTAGTCTTAATCCTTACTCCTGTCCACCCACACCCCTAGCAGAAATGCCGGTTGGGTGTAGTATATTTAATCTTGAGAAGAGAGGGCTATTCTCAGATATTTGAAGGACTGCCACATGCTTTCTCTGGTTTAAAAAGGCTTTACACCAGTAAGTCACATTAAAATAAAAAAACGGTTCACTGTAGGCCTTAGTAAGAGCTACTTCACCGTTTTACCTACTTAACATGGGTTCACTATCCTAAAAGGAAGGGGAACTCTCCTTGAATATCTAGCCCATAACCCCAGGACTTTTGGGCATGTAATTTTCTCAATCCTATTTTCTGTTAGAGGAGTTTAATTAGAGGTATTTAAACTGGGATTTTTGTACATGAAATGTATGTGCATTTTTACCAAGCTACAGATATTTTCCCCCTTCCCTCAGCCCTTTTCCCTGCCTCTCCTGCCAGATGATAAGCACGGTGCTTTCAACAGTGGGCAGCTTCTACTATTAAGGCAAGAATGATTCTGCTTTACCAACATTTTATTCAGAATTCTTATTAATGCATGAAAGAGAGTCATGCCTGTAGTATACAACAGTGGTGGCGAACCTATGGCACGCGTGCCAGAGGTGGCACTCAGAGCCCTCTCTATGGGCACATGCGCCATCGTCCCAGCCCAGCTCCATTGAGTTTCTCCCACAGGGGACAGAGAGAGAGAGAGGGAGGGAGGGAAAGTTAGAGGGAGGAGAAGAGAGAAAGAGGAGGGGAGGGAAAGGGAGGGAGATAGAGAGAAAGGGGAAGAGAGAGGGAGGGAAAGAGAAAAAGTGAGGGAAGGATGGATGGAAAGAGGGAGGAAAAGGGGAGAAAGGAAGGGAAAGAGAAATGATATTGTTAAATGTAATATTTCAAAAGCAGGAAAAACTGAAGGGACATAAAAGTGCATTTATCACGTTTTTCTTAGAACAATTAGTTGAACTCTGTGCTGCTTATCATTATTTTAGGTCATAAATCCTCTCATTATTCAGGTTAAATTGCCATTATTCAGGTTAACATCAGGTTAAGTTGGCACTTTGCGATAAATAAGTGGGTTTTGGGTTGTAGTTTGTGCACTCGGTCCCTAAAAGATTCGCCATCACTGGTATACAAAGTGCATATTTCAGCTGAGCTGCTATCAGATCCAAAATCCATTGACTTTGGACTCCTGCCTGTTATGTAACTCTTTATTTACAAGCATCTGATACTGCTTTTAATGTTATCCTGAGGTTGGACTGGAAATCACTAAGGGAAGTTGAAAATAATGTGTGTAACTACAAAAACATTTTTCCCCATAAAGGAAGAAGGCTTAAAAAAAGTAACGTGCCTAAGAAAATAAGTATACAGCTGTGAGAATGCCTCAGTATTAAAACAAAAGTGCTTTTTAAAATTCAACATTTTCTACTTTTACAATATATATCCATTTTGAAGGGTACAGCCAGATGGCCATGTGAAAGTCCAACCTGAAAGCCTTTGAGCTAGTAGAAGAGTAAATTGATTCATTTGTCAAGTTCTATTCTGTGATAGTAACAAGACCAGGAGTCAGTGTATTTCTTAGCATTTGAATCGGGTGGATTCTACTTACCTTTACTACTGGTTCGCAATGGGGCCGGGCGTGCACTCTTCTGCGCATGCACAGAAGCATTCTGACGATGTCGGGGTCGGTGGGCGGAGCCTCCCGCTGGTTTTACTACCAGTTCTATAGAATTGGTGTGAACTGGGGGCAACCCACCATTGAATGTGAGACACATTGAGGAAAGGGGGAGGGTTTATGTGGAGGAGCTAAGATGGAGACACACTCTTTATCTTCCATTAATGTGGCTGCCATCCCAAACATGCATACTTTTGAATCGGCCCCATGATTTACACAATACACTAACTTTATGAAGTCATATGTCTGCAGCACCCCATTTACTGTCCCTTCTTGGATATGGTTTCTTAACCGAAAGTGGAGGCTTACCTATACCTTCTTGGTATTTTGCCTTAACTTGAACCAGTCATTATTTTCATGTTTTTGGAAGCTGAGTTTAAAATCCATTACAAGCCAGAAGTGACAACCACTCTTGTTCTGAAGAACGGAGTTTATCTCTTTATCCCTGGTTAATCAGCTACAGGGAAAGAAGGAAGTATGATGGCAATCTACTAATCCTTTACAGTGCCATGCACACAGAGATATAGTCAATAAACTCTGAGCGGAAAAGGGTAGGATTGTGCTGTAAAGTGTAATTCCCACCCTACCTTTTGGTGATGAAGACATTAATGATAGGTTGGGCAATGCATTTATTTTTATGTAGAGTGTGGGAGCCCTTTTGAGGTCAGGCAAGTTAATTCTGGGAACACTGTTTTTTCTCTGCTATTCTGGCTCAATGCAGCAGTACTTGTCACATCAGAAAGTTGATTTTTTTTTCATTTGCCTTCTTTCTCTCAGCTTGCACTTTAGGATTTTTTATCTATTTTTTTAAAAAATCAGCTTTCATTTCAAGAGGAGACCTGCTTAACTTCTCTTTTTCCATGAGGTTCCAATTCAACGGTGAAAAAAGTAAAATTCTACATTTAGGCAAGAAAAACCAAAGGCACAGGTATAGTGTACAGTAGATGGCACCTGGCTCAATAGTAGTAACTGTGAAGCGGATCTTGGAGTCCTAATCACTTAAATATGCACCAGCAGTGTGCTGCAGCTGCCCAAAAAGCCAACACAGTTCTAGGCTGAATAAACAGAGGGATAGAATCAAGATCACGTGAAGTGTTAATACCACTTTATAATGCCTTGGTAATGCTACACTTGGAATACTGCATTCAGTTTTGGTCGCCACAATGTAAAAAAGATATTGAGACTCTAGAAAAAGTATAGAGAAGAGCAACAAAGATGATTAGGGGAGTGGAGACTAAAACATATAAAGAATGGTTGCTGAAATTGAATATATCTAATTTAATAAAAAGAAGGACTAGGGGTGACATGATAGCTGTGTTCCAATATCTCAGGGGTTGCCACAAAGAAGAGGCAGTTAAGCTATTCTCTAAAGCACCTGAGGGTAGGATAAGAAGCAATGGATGAAAACTAATCAAGGAGAGAAGCAACCTAGAACTCAGGAGAAATTTCCTGACAGAACAATTAATCAGTGGAACAAATTGCCTCCAGAAGTTGTGAATGCTCCAACACTGGAAGTTTTTAAGAAGAGATTGGACAACTGTTCATCTGAAATGGTATAGGGTTTCCTGCCTGAGCATGGGGTTGGACTAGAAGACCTTCAAGGTCCCTTCCAACTCTGTGATTCTGTTCTGTTCTTTTTCCGTTTCCGTTTCCATTTCCGTTTCCATTTCCGTTTCCGTTTCCGTTTCCGGTTCTGTTCTGTTCTACTCTACTCTACTCTACTCTACTCTACTCTACTCTACTCTATCCAATGTTATCGCTCACAGTCAACTTTTTTCTTCTGTGATCCTGCACCTGGGAATAAGAATTAGTAGAGTCTGATTCATTACTTCTGAATCAATGCCTCTGATTGGGTGTTAGTTTCTTAGTGACATACTTGTAGGATGGGAAGGAAAGAAGTGGGGGGAAGATATATAGAGAGAGGCCCAAACAGACATTCTAATTCTTTCAAAGCAGGAAGAAAGAGGGGAAGAAGTATTTTATTCCAGATTTACCTTTTTTGCATATACAATGGTATCTTGGTACTCAACTGCTCTAAAAATAATTGAATTTCGGTACTTGATGCATTTTGACACAAAAATTTTGTCCCGGAACTTGTTGTTTGATACTCGGCATGCAAGCTAGAAGCTATCAATCTTGGCTGCCTTGTGATTCACTATCCTTTCTGGCCAAAACAAAGGATCGCTTGTTAAGTCACATGATTTGTTTTCCACTTGTCATTTTTAATACTCATTGTGCTTCCCACAACCAATTAAAAACAAATACCGAGGTACCGCTGTATTTGTTTTGGTGCTTTTGAATCAGTGTTGATTCCTGACAACTTCCGGGACAAATCCCTGAGGTTATCTTCGCAAAATTTCAGAAGTGGTTTGCCATTGCCTGCTACCCAGGGCTGAGAGGGAATGAGAGGGAATGACAAGGTCATCCAGCTGGCTTTGTACCTAAAGAGGGAGTAGAATTAAAGGCCGTCTAGTCTAATGCCTTAAACCCTACACTAAACTGGTTTTCCTTTACAGCAAAAAAATTATAACAGAGTTACTGTACCTTTTTTTTAAAATAATCACAACATGGTTATACAGCCAAGTGTGTGTGTGTATGTATCTATATATCTATTTCCCCCAATGTATGACTTCAGAAATCGGAAGACAATAGAATCACATATGCCCCCATCAAAATCAAAATCACTATTACTGAATCATTATGAAATATAGAAATCAACTATATAATACTTAACATAGTGAACTAGAGAGGCAGCAAACTTGGCATTAAGGTGCTGATATCTGTGGGTGAGTGGTGTGAATTGGCCAGCTGCAGAATCGGCTAGCCAGTTTTTTAGTTGTTGGAGTAGTTAAGCTTAAACTACGAGTTCCTTTCCAAGTTCCTTTTCTGAGTTGCTTTGAGATTTGGAAAAGCTCCACCTGCATCCTTGCGACTGTACAATGTCTGCTATTTGAAAAATGTAATAACTGGTAAAATATTAACATGACATAACTGTATGGTGTTTACAGAAGTAGCACAACACTGGCACTTTTCTTTTGGGGCTTTCGACTGCCCTTCCCACTTTTTTTTACAACCATATTTTATTGAGAAAGCTAGACATCTTTGCTGAAGGGCAGGTGAGGGCAGTAGTGGTGGCAGTTTTCATGTCTCCAAAGATGCAAACTCGCTTCCTAAAGCTATCACCATCAAGCAGAAACTGATTGGCTTTTGAACTACAGAGGTTTTGACACTGCATTATTTATCTACCATCCATCATACAATATATAGGCACATCATACGCACACTAAGCTAAAAAGTATTTTTGCAAGCAAGAAGCATTTCTTTTCACTTTACCGCACCTTTATTGGTAGAACTCTCAGTCCTTGCATGGTATTTAACTCAGACAACCAAGGATTCAGTAAACAGAGCACAAAATATACCTTAACTCTTGAGTGGAGTAGTGAGGGGAGATGGATGATCTTTCCTTCTGTGTGGGTGTGGTGAGTGGATATTCTTTTGCCTAGAGGGGCTCAGCTCTTGAGGCCACCTAGTGCTTGGGCAAGGGTGATTTGTCTCTTGAGGATCCAGGGGGGTTGTGTGTTAGTTGTGTGTGTCCTACTAGCCTTGGGGGAAGGATCAAGAAGAGGGAGTAGGTAGGAACATCTACTTGACACTTGCCCTGTGGCAGATGAACTCCCCAAACAATATCTCTGCTGACCTTCTGGAAGTCCCTCCACATCTGATTGGGTGAACAGGCCTGGAGGTTGCAAAGGAATGGTGATCTGAGGAAGTGACTCTATTGTTCATAATGCCTGACACTCACTCACTCTCTCTCACTCTCTCTCTCCCCCTTTTTAATAGTAATTTCCTTTTTTGTATTTATTTATTTTTTTTAAATGTCTTTATGGTTTGATTGCATGCTGCCCAAAGTCACATTTTGTGAGATGGGCAGCCATATAAATAAGATATGCATTTACATACATAAATACATCAGGATGGTGACAGGCAGAGGAAGGCATGACAACCATCTGGGGTGGGACCCACCCCACTCAGGGACCCAATGTTTGCAAGTAGACCCACTCTACAGCCCTGGGTTATCATTTGGGTTACAGCAGTGTTTCTCAAATAGCTACTCGAAAGATTTTCTTTGTCTTCTTTTTAAATGGGAGCAGAGTGTACCCCTGTTAACTCAGGATGCAATCATCATGTTAATTGACATCACAGATGTACATTGGAGGAGGCAGATACTTCAAAAGTGGTTTTCAAACTGAAAGTTTAATATAAAAGAGGGGAGAAAAGTATATAAACAAGTGAAGAATAATCAGTTAAAACTACTGAATTTTAATTACATTTAAATGTAAACAAAATGAAATCACATTACCTAGGGAGTGAAACTCCTCCCGTACCACTCAAAAATCACTTTTTGAAATTTCAGTTTTGAAAAAGACTCGCACCTCCAAATTCAGCAGGGATTAATCAAACTTCTGGTAGGTTGGTTAGTTAAGCAAGTATTTAAAACAAATGGAAAAGACAGACATGGCATACCCCAAGAGCCTATGTTTGTTGGGCCCATTATTGTTAAGATTTAAATACACTGTGAAATGGTTTAAATTTAGTTCAGAAATATATTTCAATTATGAAAGACTAAAAACCCAATAAAATTAAACACCAGATCTTTAGGCTAAAAATAAGCCTGTCTCCTTAAAAAATTAAGGAGAAAAAATTGTTTCAGACCAAACACAAAACATAAAAATATAAGTAAAAAAATCAATAAGGAAAGAAATTCACAAGATTTAAGGGCTACATGTATAAATATGGCCACTCTGTCAAATGTAATCTGTACCTTGCATAATTTAGCTGCCCTTGATTTTAGAGGTGGTTATTATTATACTTGGGTTTAATTTTCAGGAAAAAAAATATAATACCTTCAGCAGCATTTCATCCATATCTACCAAATCTTTCAGCTCACTGTATTTTAGTATAATATATCTGAAAGTTTCCCATTATTGCGTGAACAGATTAAAAACTAATACAATTTGGTATTTATATAAATCTTGAAAATACTTCAGGATGTAATTAAGCTTCATTGATAATTTACTCTGCAGAATGTATCATTTTAGTAAGCTAGCATTCTTCCAAATTCTTAGCTTTATTATGGGGGAAAAACCTGACTAAAATAATCTTACAGCAGAAATAAATTGCCCAATAGCTTTGCAAAAAAACCCTACCTCTATTTGTTCAAACATTTTTCTCAGAAATCAGCATTACTGTTCATGTAATCCAAACTGTATCATTACACAATGATTCCATTTCAATGTTTGTTTGTCTTTTGGGTGTTCAGACCTTAATTTGTGGCATACTGTTGTAGGATGTTGTTGTTATGTTCTCCCCTCCCCCCCCAATGATGGGTTCCTGTGCCTTTAATTAGAAGCTACTCATTTGTAAATGTAAATGTTTTAGCATGATTTGTTTGGTGTGGCAGGACAATCTGTGATATTGTCCCCTTATTACATTCCTTATTAAAATAATATTTTCCCTTGTCATAAACAGAAAACATGAAGGCAAGCAGTAATTTAACTGCTTTTCCCATCAAGGCAATAGACACTGACCAAATTCATTTTAACACTGAGGGCACAATATCTGAAGAAAAATGGAAGAACCCCTGTGGAGGAGACAATCTAGATTCTAGAAGCATCCTGGCCATAGGGAGAAGAACACTGAGTAATTCAAAACCTATCAGAACTGGGCCATACCAGGTAGCAGCCCCAAGCTGAACCTGGCTGATCTCAAGAAGGTTATGCAAAATTGGATTTGATTAGTATTAGAATGAGAGATCACCCAGAAATCTCAAGAGTACAATTTAGATTGGGAAAATGAAACACACATACACACACACACTCCTAAAGAAGACAATCACAACCCACCTGCCTTGTAGTCAAGGAAATCACATGTTCATGAAATTATCAAGAGTTGAGCTCAGCTCAAGGGAATGGCCCCATTACTCTATGGTAAATGTTGCACATACAGTAGAATGCGAGATTGTGCAGAAAAGCTCTCGGTGATGTTTCCACCTACTAGTTTTCATTCAATCTGGGGTAAGGGAATTGCTTTCCAAATGTTATTGAAAAGGAAAGAGATGAAATTCTCATGGTGGAACGGGATACCTTGCACTTTTTTTAGTGGAGAACGTGCAGCTGTGCTATCCTTTACTATTCCATCTTCTCAGGAGCAGACTGCACAACTGCTGGTTCTCACACTGTATCCCAGAATAAAGCATTATAAAGGAACCACTCCCCTTGGGCTTTTTTTTTTTTTACATTGGGGAGGATGGAGAGACTTTTAAAAAAAAAAGAAAGAGATTTCTCCCAAACTCTATTGGCCGGACAATAAAGCAGGCTCAAAATACCATCAAGAAAGAACTTTCCAACTACCTGAAATATGAGAAAAATTGAAACCTCTCTTTGAGACGAGGGGGGGGGACGGACCCTTTGGATAAATTGCAAGGCATGTTTTGGCACAGCCTTAGCAGAAAGTCTTAAGAGCAAATTATCTGCATTCAAGTATATCTACATAGAGTATATAAACTTCTCTGTGCAATTGACTGTGGTTTCCCTTCTTTACATGAATGTATACACATCCAAACAAATGTGGATACGTTTCCCCTGCAGGTTTCCCTCCATGTCTGAATAATTAAGGAAGAGGATTATAGCCTTGTATGAAAAGTTATGCGGAATCTCTGCTAAGGCTTACTTCAGCTTTTCATCTGACAGTAAAAAAAGCAAATGCTTAAGAGCTCTTAGTAACACCGCTGTTAAAGCAGTTTTTAATACCCGGCAGGACAATCCTATGCACGGCTGGTCAGCAGTAAGTTTTTGAGCATAAGAGGTTTCTGCTCAGTTCAGTGTGTATTGCTTGCAGTTTAAATTTCTGTTCAGAACTTTTTCAATAATTTACTTTTTTTTTTTAAATCCTGCTTTTATTTACTAACCAGGTGGCTCATTTGAGAGGATCCTTAGCCCACTTCATTTCCAAACTCCTAACAATATAGGCCCCGGTCAAGGGCATAATTCATTCCATTTAAACCTTTTCTGTGTGCAGTGACTATAATATATGTTGCCTAAGCAATATGCCAGCATCCTGAGGAAATACAGAAATCACGTACTGCTCCAGAGTCTCAGTGGTTCTTTCATCAATTCATTTGTCAAGAGGGAAGGAGAAATGTTAAAGGACTTTCCTGGATGGACATTTCATAGTAAATACCAAGAATTTTCCTCCTTGCTTTGGCTTTGTGTGAATTCTCAAGTTTAGGGCTAAACATCTGTGTCACAGGGAAGTTTGCTCTCATTCCTGCTCTTACTCCAGGTTCTCCTCTCCCCTTCCAGCACATCCAGAGAATTACTGTAGGATCTGGGCATGGGATTCCGGGATTGCCTGGGAACTGCTGTGCTGCTGATGGGGGCAGAGATGGCTCCAACATTTGACAGACTCTGCTGGTTGCGGGTTGCATACCTGGAATTCCTGGTGTTTTTCTTCAATCTCAACTCTTTGCAGCATTGACCGAAGCTAAAAGTCAGAGAGATGCCTCCGATAATTTCCAGGCAGCTCCCTAAGTATCCAAGAACCAAGCAGTAGGCCACTCGCATGGTAGTGGATGGAGGAGAAGGTAAATCATACAATTCGTAATTGTACCATGAAACTGCAATCAAACTCAGCAAGCCAGAAACAAAGAGCACCAGGCCGCCTAGCCCCGCGAGCAAATAGTGGGGCATTTCCTGCCAACATCGCACGCCAAAGGAAGTCACAACCAGCCCCACGACTGTGACTGCCAGAGAAGAGGGCATGAGCCCTCTGGCCACTTGCACTGGCAGCTGGTTAAAGTAACCCAAGGTGTCTTTGACATTGCATTCGTTTGTGTGGTCACTGATCCGCTCGTTGCAAATATCCCAGATCCCTTGGTGCTGAATCAGATCTCTTGACATGTCAAGGAATCCAGTCACATCTCTCCAGCTGGGGGCCAGCGTGCTTGTCAGGTTCAAAACAAGGCCACAGGGACCAAGCACAATGCCCACAATCATGGGGGTTGGAGTCCGCATGCTGCTGACCAAGCGATCAAGCCCGAGAAGCTGTTACAGGAACCAGAAGAGGTTTCACCTTCTAGGTTGACTTGCCTAGATAAGATTCCCTGCTAGGCATCTGTTGGTGATCTCTGCTGAAAAAAGATTCTGGATTAGGGTTCAAGAAATCCAGCCAGTCAGGATTCTGGATCTCCACATACAAGCCCCACATTTACTGCAGAATTCCCTTAAGCTTCCTACTCTGCCAGTAAAAGAAACTACAGCAAATAGTTGGGTTGCTCTATTTCTCACAAAGCCCAACACAATTTATGAAATATTTTCTTAATTTTAAATTCTGTCTCCCTTTCCCGGTACTAAAGAGAACATTTTCGTCTCTCCCTCTGTAATCAGAAGCAGCTCCAAAATATGACACATTTTTGCTTCTCTTGAGTGCCAAGAGTGCCCCCTTCTAAAGTATAATTTTGCAGCGACTCTCCCAAAAAGGAAGGTCAACAGCAGCCTGAGGGTCTTTTTCTTCCCGTTCAAGTTTAAAGATGGTTTGAGGATACCCCTCCAGAAATCCTGATGCTCCCCCTGACTTGGAATCAGACATCAAAGAGAGCAAACATTTACCTGTCCGCTTGCTCGGTCCTACTGTAACGTCCATTGTCTTCCTTCCTCTATGTACCCAGCTAAACGCACTCAGCTGCTTCGACCGAAACTTCTTTGTATACAGAGAAACTGAATGCTGCTGTCGCCAAACTCGTTCTATGTTGTATTTTATAGGCAAGAAGGGAGGGGAGGAGAAGGAAAACAGAAGTGGAACCAGGAAGGCTTTGTACCAGGTGTTGCCAAGTTGGTGACTTCAGGAAGGTGGGGTTTGCTGAAGAAGAACATCACACCTGCTTCTCTGTGTGGAAGATACATAGTGATTTTTTTATTCTCCTGAGTAAAGGTCAGCTCTCATTGCTCAGGCTACACAGCCCATCTAAACAATCACCAATCTAAAGCAGCATTGCTTGTGTAAGTATTTTAAAAGATAAGCATGCAGGGCAGTTCAGATTGTACTAATGCCCTGAAAGGGAGAGGTGAAACTGAACAACAGTTGCTTCAGAAACTGCCAAGGGAGAATAATTGTCGAAAGTGGGATGGGGAAGAGATAAGCGTTTTTAAGGAACTGATTCAACCATTCTTTTGCCACTTTTTAAGAACCCTTTTGTGCACTACAGCTTTGATATATTTTTAATTCCTTCTCATTCTCATTCCCCCTGTCTTGATTTACCAATTTGCTGGCCAACCAATGTAGCAGGAAGTTAAAGAGCAGCTTCCTTGCCAGATACTCAAATTAAACGTGTTTCAGCTATTGATTTCTGCACACTAGACAGGAACGTGTTTCCTTATGTCTTACCTGGTTGTTTAACAATCTTGGGGAGGCCTTTATATACGTTGATTGTTTTTCTCTGTGGCAAATACACCTAGTTGTATCCCTTGAGTAAATCATTGTTCAAAAAACCAATTCTGATGCTGGCAAGGAGCCTGGGTTGCTCTCCTGGGAATGTGCTGTAATAAGGGTCGGAGTGGTGGGGGAGGGAAATTGATTGACTATTGGACAGTGTTGCCATACTTCAGAAAACAAAGCAGAGGCAAAATGGTACAACAGAGACTGGTACAACCAGATTGAGAAAATCTTTAGTGTGAAGAATCTGCATATACTTTCTAGATTGGAGAATATGTTTCCTTTTTCCCAACATAGGCTGGATCACAGCAAAGCCTTTTGAGTTGAGCTCAGCCCTTGGTTACTTCATGAGTCCTACATGAGACTTTGTGTAGGTTTTTTTGTCAACAGTACAGAGGTGACCTGCCTTTATCTTCTCCCTGGATGGTTTTGACTTTCCCAGTCTAGCCTACAACCCAGCATTTCATGATGAATGACTCCCATCTAAATACTAATTAGGTCTGTCCTTGCTTAGGGTTAGATCAGCCAGATGCTGCCACCTACCTAGCACAAGCCCCCATACTTTGTCTGAAGGCTGTCATTGGTACTATTCGCCCAGTTGCTGAGACTCAAACCCAGGGGTGAGTCTCCAGTAGAGATCCAGTAGCGATGGTAGTGGGTGGTTCGGAGAACCGGTAGCAAAAATCCCTGCCCCTCCCCCCATGCCCAGCTGAGCCACACGATCATTAGAGGCTTTTAAAAAACTTTTAAAAGCATTTTTTCTTTGGCTGAAAAAATGCTTTTAAAAGTTTTTTAAAAAGTCTGATGATCACGCAGCTCAGCTGGGATTGTCAGAGCCTTTTAAAAGCATTTTTTTTAACTGAAGAAGTTGTAGAAAAAATGCTTTTAAAAGTAAAAAAAAAAAGTTGGCCACACCCAGCCAGTCACATTACCCCCCCCCCCCCCGAACCCACGTCCACAGAACCGGTAGTAACAAATTTTACATTTCACCACTGCTCAAACCATTGCTAATTTATACCAATGGGGGTCTTTGTCTGCTAACAGCAATGTGATAAGCAAAAATTAAACACAAACATCATTTCCATCTCTTTCATTTCTTTCGCCAAGAAGAAAAACAGAGTCTACTATTAATTGCCTGGGACTGCCAGTCGAGTTATAATCTAAAATAATTCTATTTTATGTTTTAATCTACATTAAATAAAACTGACTGTATAATAACAATAATTCTGTCTCCAAAGATTAATTGGCAGGATTAATTGGGGTAGACAGTAGCATTTGTTGACAGTTATGGCAATCGTTTTGAACACTGGAAATGGCCTCTAAATACTAAGTTGCTAAGCTTGTGTGTGTTTATTTTATACCGCTTCATCTATATCATATTAAACTCCTGCATATATAATACTTAGAAAAAGTGTGTAAAGTTGGATTGAAATCACTCATAATTAATTATGGGGAAAAACCCCTGTAGAAAGTTACCACCCACCCCTCTCCTAGAAGAGTGAAATATTTTGAGAAATATTTAAAAAGGCAGAATATTATATTTCCCTGGATGAGAAATAGAGAAAAATGTTCTTGGAAAGCATATTTCCCCCACCTTCCTTAATAGCCCTCAGCAGATGTCAGCACTTAAGAGATAAAGAGATAGCTAGCTCTATTCATAAGGAAATACCCTCACCCAAGATCCAACAAAGGTAGATTAGCCCTCAGCCATATTAGGAATTGCCCAAAACCCTTTCAGAAGACAAGCATCTTCATTGCATCATCTCAGTTGCACCACCCCCAGCAAACTTCAACCAAACTTAGCTCAGACAAATTCCTGGGATTTGTACATGTCCCAATGGGAATCTGACAACAGCCAATAGAATACATGTTCTTGCACAGGTACAGGAAGCTCAAGTGCAAAGCCCAAGAGAAGATATAAATACCCCCCACTCTCAACTCCATGTGGTCAGCTCAGCTGCTCAGAACCACCCATGTGGTTCTGCTTCATTATTAAACCATCTTTCCAATCAGCCTCCATGTTTCCAGTGTCTTTATCCCAGCTTGGAACTGAACCAGATGGATATTTTTTCCAACACCCAAAATAATTCATATTTCTATCATGGTCAGAAGCAGATTAAGCCCATTTAGATGAAAAATCATCCCATCTCTCTTTGCCTTAACTTTGGCTAAATGCCTCCATTTCATTCATTCATTCATCTCCTGACTTCTTGTCTTCCATCAGTGGTGACAGACATTGAGCTCTCAACATCTCTATTCATTCTTTTCGCTACAGGAAAGAAATTCAAAACCATTTGGGATTAATGGTTGCAATGTTGCATTTTGGGGAGGGGGCATGTATAAATACGGATTATGGTGGATAATGTGGCTTCCTGACACAAAGCCTTTTTTTTTTTTGCTTCTTATGTTTCTGCACTAGTCAGCAGAGGGCAGCAACTGCTGGTAAATAAACAAGGGTGTGGTTGGGCAGTGAGGGAAAGGACAAGAAATAATTTGGGCCAAGTCATCAGGCAAGTATAAACACTGCCCCTGCTTTTCCTTTCCATAGTCACAAGCGCTGTTCAGTTCGGTATTTCTGCACCTGGAATGTGTACTTGTTGCTAAAGATCAGAGCAACCGATTAGAAAGTAGCATGCTTCTGCAGGAAAATTATATTTTTCAAGCAAATACTTGTAATATTGACTTTCTTCATAAATGCACACCTATTCCTCACCACGTATTCCCACCTTCTCTGGGTATGTATGTGTGTATGTGTGTATGTGTGTGTATTTGTGATGCAATGTATACACTACAGATTGTAATAATGGGCTTCTGCTTATGATTAGGTACTTGCGGACCCCCAATGCAGAGGTGGGTTTCAGCAGGTTCTGACCAGTTCTGGAGAACCGGTAGTGGAAATTTTGAGTAGTTCAGAGAACCAGTAGTAAAAATACTGACTGGCCCCACCCCCATCTATTCCCTGCCTCCCAAGTCCCAGCTGATCGGGAGGAAATGGGGATTTTGCAGTAACCTTCCCCAGGACTGGGGAGGGAATGGAGATTTTACAGTATCCTTCACCTGGAGTGGGGTGGGAATGAAGATTTTACAGTATCCTTCCCCTGCCATGACCACCAAGCCACGCCCAACAAGCCACACCCACAGAACCGATAGTAAAATTTGAAACCCACCACTATCCCAATGCTCTATGTGGAATTTCAAGTGTCTTTGTATGTGTGTATATAGTACTGACTCTCTTCACTGTAGAAAAAAGCACACATAACATTATGAAAATAGAATTAGAGTCAAAAGCTTATTTTCACAACTCTTAACTAGATACATTTTGACTCCACCACCACCCAGTGGTTAAATTGTGTAATGTTTCTGTATCCACATAACCCACAGCCTCCCACTGCAGCAGTGTTTGCCAACTTCGGTAACTTTAAGACGTGTGGTCTTCAACACCCAGAATTTCCCAGCCAGCATGTGCAATTTTATTTATTTATTAAATTTGTTTGCTGCTCATCTCACTATCCAAGGTTACTCTGGGCTCTAATACGCAAATTCCCCAGCCAGCATATGCAAATGCAAATGGTATTATCATATAGATGTCTATGTGCTGCTGGAGGTCAATGAAAAAGAGATTACAGCCACGTCACAACCATATTTCAGTTATGATCAATCTGTTTCCTTATGCCCGGTAAAGACATATTCTTCTGTTCCTCAGCTCAGAAAGAGAATCAAAAAGAAGAAAAAGAAATTAGAAAATGCATCCACTCTCACTGTAGAAATGTATCATTGAATTAAAACAAAAACTGCAATCCCTGTTGGATTCCCTTGTGCGACACTTTCTTAAATAACTGGTTTTTTTCCAACCTATTGTGTTTAACTTTTTTATTGGTATCGCAGATTGCATTAGCCATCCTGTTCTGACTAAGTCACACATTGTTTGGTTCGCTGTCTTAAAGGCTGTGACTTAAATCATGGCAAATAAATCACTAAACAGCTTAGGGCAAAATGTGACCGGAATCAAGGCCTAAACATGCATTCAAGGAATGCCTTCTGAAACCCTTCAAGAGTATCAAGTATGGCACAGAGCTATATATCAAGTGTTCCTCTTCATGGCTTTTATAGTCTTAAGGAGTATTTTTCCTACTATCTCCTACAACAGTCAACTGGATGCCCCTACTTAGGATGTGTGTGTTGCCTGTCATATTCTGAGGAAATGCAAAGGCAGCAAAAATAAATAAATAAATAAAACAGTAGAAGGCAGCGTTCATCTTGTAAAACGTTTCAGGTTGGTTTGGTTTTAAATAGCAACTCTCTGCTTCGAACTGGAGCACCTTGAACAAGGGGAGAAATCTCGAGAACTAAAAGGGGTTGAGTCTCAGCATGGCTGCAATTTGTTCATCTGTTAATGTTTTATTATGCGATTGTCTGTGCAACCTCGTCTTCTAGACTTGCTTTCCATTATTGCTCTGGGAGAAAGAGAAGAGAAACAATTGGATCACTTACTCATTACTTTGGATATTTCACATTGTGAACAGAATGTGACCCAAGAGAAAAACAAACACTTATTAACAATCAAAGGATGGGTTTACAGAACTCCTTGTCTTGCTGGAAGGTTTCTGGGAAAACTGTATCAATTATACATTCATTTAAAAAACAACAACACTACAGTGCTTGGCTTCTAAAATTGATAACAAATCACACAGGTCCACTTTTTCTTTTCATAGAATTTGGGACATTTTAGTGTAGAACATCTATTGTCCAGAGGCACCAAATACCCACAATCTTGTGTTCTGTTTTGGAACATGAGAATTAAATGTAAAAGTTTAGCAGCAGTAGAGAGATTTCATCTTCTGTTCATTCATTTAATTCTTTTTCACAGAGAAGTATCTTTCTGCTCTCTAAGTCTGCTCTCATATTTGAACGTTTTGGTCTGCTTTTTTAAAAAATTCCCCCAGAAGTGAAGCCTTGCCATTGTCTTGGTTCGTGAACATCTTCATTCTTCTGCAGCTCTGAAACTTAAAGGATGAATTGAAAATGGCAATTCAAGTTTAACAGGCATTAATGCCAAGAGAATCTATGAGGATGTCCAAACATGATCTGACAGTTATCCTATGTTGGATTAAGACCATAATTCTTTTTGTCATTTATTCAGTGAAACGTTTTGGTAGGCTGCAGCAAAACCCCTATGGCTTGTTGATGGTATTCATTAAATTAAATGTTCAGTGATTACCAGCAATATCAATCAAATTCTCTATTTCTGGTGCCAAGAAACTTGAGTGGGAATCAAGCCAAGATAATTTGTGTTTACAATCATGGAATTAATTTGAGGATGGATAGAAGGAAGGGAATGAATGTTGAGTGTCTTGATCTTGATTGATTAAAGCAGGGGGTTGGACTAGAAGACCTCCAAGGTCTTTTTCCAAATCTGTTATTCTGATTTCCTAGGCTCAGGGGAACCAGGAATCTTCTGGCCGTTGAGAAAAAGATCAGTAACAGCTCCTCTTTAGCCCGAGTCTGTGAACCCGCTTCCCAATTTATGACATTTTATGGCTGTCCAGCTAGAAGCAAGAGGATATGACCCTGAGTGGGGGAGAACAGTTCCAATTCATTTTGAGTTTTATATTCAGATCAGATAACAGGTGATCAAAGAGTTACAAGTATTTTAGTAACCATCTCTCCAACCCCAAGTATTACAAGCAAATTAGCTTATCAGTTCCTATAAAATCTTCCTTGCTCTTTCTCTCCCTCTCTCTTTTCTGGCTTTCCACTTTTCAAAGTCCCAGGAATCCAAGGGCTCGTGTGCAACCTCATCATCCCCTTTAATTATTGGCAGTGATGGTATTTTGAAACTCTTCAAAATCTTGGAGTTCTTGGAATCTTGCAAATCACGGAATTCTTTCCCAAGAAATCCTCCCTCCCTCCCTCCCCCCACCTCTCTCTTTCTCTCTTGTTTCTCAGATATGGCTCCATTTCTGTTATCATGTACTGACCAACAGTTCCAGTTTGGCCAGGACTGCCTCATTTTTTCAAGATGCAGATCTGATACAGAAGCATGTCTTGATCAATCCTGAAACTTCAGGGTCACTACATCCATCTTCTCTATGCTTTGATAGATACCCTTTTAAAAGAAAAACAAAACTTAGCTTTCCCTCTTAAATCACAATACGAGAAGAGCAGGGGTGGGATTCTACTTATCTTTACTACCGGTTCGCATCGTGCCCGCTCATGCATGCGCAGATCAACTTTGATGATGTCCAGATCAGTGGGCGGAGCCTCCTGCCGGTTCGAACCGGGGGGCAACCCACCACTGGAAAAGAGGAAAACCAGCCATTTGGTTTGAATGACCCATGCAGTTGATTCCTCCCCTCTCTCTCCAGGAAAACATAGGGGGAAATGATTGGCTGAGAAGTGGTTTGCCCTGCAGGACAGTGGGAGTGGCCATGATAAAAGAGCCAATTTGGTCTCCTGGTGAAGGCACCAGGGTAGAAAGCAGACAGCTCTGAGTTCTAATCCTTCTTAGGCATGAAAGCCTGCAATTTTAACTCAGTCACTGTCTCTCAGCCCAGAGCACCTCACAGGATTGTTGTTATGGAGAAAATAGGAGGAGGAGGAAGTACAGGCAGTCCTACACTTACAACCACAATTGTGCCCAAAATTTGTATTGTTAAGTGAGACATTTGTTAAGTGAATTTTGCCCCATTTAATGACATTTCTTGCCAGAGTGGTTAAGTGAATCTCTGCAGTTGATAAAATTAGTAACCTGGCTGTTAAGGAAATCTGGCTTCCCCATTGTCTTTGCTTGTCAGAAGGTCACAAAAGGGGATCACAGGACTCCGGGATGCTGCAACTGTCATAAATTTGAACCGGTTGCCAAGCATCTGAATTTTGATCCCATGATCATGGGGATGCTGTAAAGGTCATAACTGTGAAAAACGGTCATAAGTTTTTTTTTTTCAGTGCCGTTAATTCTGAACAGTCACTAAGTAAACTGTTGTAAATAGAGGACTATCTGTATTAGTATGTTGACTGCATTGATTATTTATAAAAGTAATAAAGGCAGGTATAAATAAATAAAAGGCATGAATGAGCAAAACGTGCAGTATGGGTTTTTCACATTGTGTTCTAGAGAACTTGATGGGATTCCAGAGACATTAAGGACATAGATATAGATATACAGACAGATGTAGATGATGATAGATAGATAGATAGATAGATAGATAGATAGATAGACAGATAGATAGATAGATAGATGAAAAAGAAAGAAAGAAAGAGGAAGGAAAGAAGGAAGGAAGGAAGGAAGGAAAAAGAAAGAAAGAAAGAAAGAAAGAAAGAAAGAAAGAAAGAAACTCTTGCTGTTGAGTATGGATGGATAGTTATAAGCAAAAGAAGATTCCCTGAGTGCATCTCTTAAAACCAGCAATTTAAAAAATAAATAAATCAGTATTCCATTTTATGTAATTGATGGATGAAGCCTGCTTACATAAGACTCATTTATTATTTATTCTTGTATTGGGCAAGAAATAGATATACCATTTTCTTTTAATAATTAAAGTGTATGTCAAACGAAACCACAATAGAACTTTTATGACTTCATATGTAAAATAAAATTTTCATAGGAGGAGCTGAAGCCAATAAATCACAAAAGCATATTTAAGAGCTTGCTTGTTTCTATATACTGTAATTTGTGAACTCTCTACAAGTCAGCTATTCTCATTCATCAAAGTCGGGAAAAATAAAAAAAAAGTTTCTTAGCCTTTGAAACAGCTTCTCTGGAAATGCTGCAGTTTGCAAAACACTTGGCTTACTGCAAGTTGCTATTGACTCCCTCCTTCCTCTCCCTCCGTTGTAATTCTGTCTTTTCCTTAAAAGAGAGAGAGAGAGAGAGAGAGAGAGAGAGAGAGAGAGAGAGAGAGAGAGAGAATTGCCCCTCATGTTTCTTACAGAGCCGTAGATCTGGGATTTCCAAACTTGGCAATTTTAAGACTTGTGGACTTCAACTCCCAGAATTCATCAGCCAGTCATTCTTTAAAAGGCAGGAGGTTAAGCGAAAGAGAAAGATGACTCGGGTTTTTTACAGAGGTCTAGACCAGGGGTCTCAACTCCCAGAATTCCCCAGCCAGCATGCTCTAGAGCAGGGGTCTCCAACCTTGGCAACTTTAAGCCTCGTGGACTTCAACTCCCAGAATTCCTCAGCCAGCAAAGCTCTAGAGGCCCCTGCCCTAGAGTCTAGAGTCTATACTACTTTGTGTTTGGCAGAGATGTGCATCAAACTGGTAAGCCTATTGAAAGGGGCGTGTGTGAGGAAGGCACCCCATGGCACTGCTTCCTCTGTTGTCTTATGATCCCACTTGTCCAAAAGAACATTTTATTCCACTGTTGTCTTGTCAACGTTCTACAGAAATGTAAACCCAAGCAACCATATCATGAAACTATATACAGGTCTTCATTTCTGCAGAGACCAGCAGATTTATAAAGCTATACTGAGCCGAGGTTGTTAGGGTACAGCACTGCAGCTACTTCAGCTGACTGCTAGATCAGCAGATCAGCGGATCAAATCTCATGGGCTCAAGGTTTACTTAGCCTTCCATCCTTCCGAGGTGGGTAAAATGAGGACCCAGATTGTTGAGGGCAATATGCTATTTAGTATACTGTCTTTGGTGTAAGCCGCCCAGAGTCCTCGGAGAATGAGCAACATAGAAATATGAATAATAAAATAATAATAATATCCAGGAATATGTGCTTTTCTAAATCACATAACTTTTCAATGTCCCGGCATAGATTCATAATGTAAAAAGAGGCATATAAGAGAAAATGGGGAAGTTGTGTCTTCAAGTCAATCTTGACTCCTGGTAACTGCCTGGAATAGACTGATGTTTTCATGGCAAATTTTCAGGAGTAGTTTGCCATTCCCTGCTTCCAGGGCTGAGAGGCCCAAAGCCACCCAGCTACTTTCATTCCAAAGCTAGGACTAGCACTCACCGTTTCTAGTTTTGTACCCTAAACCACTGCACCCAGCTGACAGTAGAGATCATAATGGGTTAGACAGATTTAAGAACATGTAAAAAGTTTAAACTATACTGAAGCATTCATGAACTTGGCCAGTCCACACAACCTAATGACTCTCTGCAGAATGACTGTTTCAGCATTAGTTGACAGGTAGATTGAGATGCAGTATAATTTGCCATTTGTTGTGGGTGAAAGTCTCAAAGTAAAGCAATAGGAAATATGAATAAGGAGGCACAACAGCTAGGTATTATGCCACAAGGAATTAGTGCAAAGTTCCTGTTATTTTAAAAAATGCTTTTCATTGAGTACAAACTGCAACTTACCTGCATATTTGTAACTTTGGGGATTCCAAAGGTTCAGTTAGGAGCCATTTTCTTGATAGCCCTTCAGTATGGCATGAGGATGATGGAAACATTGCAGGCTGTTTGAAAAAATACCCCCGATTCAGGTTTCAGCTTTGAGAATTGTGTGGCTTGGGATCTCAGCAATACCTCTGGAAGGGTTGGCAATCCTCCAATGGGATTTTTTTACAAAAGAAATGAACTGGTGGGAAATTGGATGGTCCTGGCTGTGCATGCCATTGAGCACATCTGCAGCTGAATATGAGGCAAAGGCTCTTTCCTTTGATCTACATACTTTTCTGGCAAATCTCTGTTATCATTTGGGGAGGGGGGAAGGGCCAAAAGAAAAGAACTTTTCAAAGGAAACATTTCATTTTGTAATGAACCAGTCAGGAGGTCTTCCAACTTGCTGTAGCTTGCTGGATAATCATGTCTTGCAAACTTGAAAGGAACCTAAATATCTGAGATAGAATTGGTATTTCATAACTCACTCACTAATGAAGCACAAAATTTAGAAAGCAAGAGATCTAAATATGCAATCTGGAACCTGAAAGAATAAATTAGCAGATACATTCAAGTATTCAGTTTATAAACAACATGCTCTGATTTTGTGTGATATATATATATATATATATATATATATATATATATATATATATATATCCCTATTTGAGAAGTTTAAATAAATTTGCTTAGGTGGGAAACTTTGATTCACAGAATCTTGCCATGATAAAACCACCAAGGAAGACCCCAAAGATAGACAAAGAATTATTTGTAGAATAGGTTGCATTGCAGCTGCTCAACAGCTGCATCTTGATAGTTATCTGAAATTCTCCAGTTACATATTAAAATGTGGAAATTTATTGCAATATCTTGTTGTATGTGAAAGAAAACATCCCATTCCATGAAAATAGCCCTAGTGTTTGATCTATTCTATAGTGAGAGAAATTCTGAGCTATTCATTGGCAGAAAGTATTTCATATTTCAGAGCCAACAACTGGTTTTATGTGGAATTCATGTGTTACAAAAAGTTCACAGACATACCTAACATGTACAGGTAGTCTTCAATTTACAACCAGTGACTTGTGACCATTGCATCATCCCCATTCCCCAGGTAATCAAAATATGGGCGCTGGGCAACTGGCATGTTTTTAGGATGATTGCAGTGTCTTGGCTTTGTGTGATCACTTTTTGTGACCTTCTGAAAAGAAAAGTCAATGGGGAGGCCAAATTTAGTTAACAACTATGATACTAACTTAACAACTGCAGTGATTCACTTAGTAACTCTGACAAGTAAGGTCATAAAATGGGGCAAAACTCACGTAACAATTGTCTTGCTTAGCAACAGAAATGTTGAGCTCAGTTGTGGTCATAAGTCAAGGACTACCTGTACATTGAGGAAGTGAGTAAGTAAGAATTTATTTTTGACGTCCATTATTCAAACTGCAAGATACCATTTCCAGCTCTGCCTATTTTTTAAAAATGTTTCCCGCATAACAGTGTATTTAGAAAGGTTCTTTTCAGCATGGTTAAAAATAATGCAACAGCTCTTAAGGGAAGTTCAGTAGAAGAATGTTCTATACCTAGAATATATGTAGGATTCATGGGTGTTAGAAACAATCTTTGTGCAATGGTGGTGTAAACTACAATTCTACTGAATCATCATCAGCCACTGATTTAGTCCACAATATAATCTGCAATATATAGAAACTTGCCAAGAATGAAATAAATTTCAAGAGTTTGGAGGGACTGGTCAATGCTTCCAGTGAATTTAGACATTAGACAAATCTAAATTAAAATGGATTTCTTCATTCGGTTCAGAGAAGACTTTTTCTAACAATGCCAAATGCTACTTCAGGCACATTATTTTGCTGGCCCCACTTATTGCAATAAGAATTTATGATTCTAAAATTATGCTGGAATGGTATTGACAATGCTATCACACGTGGAAGCTGCACTGTTGGATAGAGTGAAAAGATTTAATTTTAAAAAATGGGGAGTTCCTAATTACTGTTATTGGCCAGTATATAGTAGTGGCCAAAATTGTGGAAAAGTATATTTTGGGAAAAGTGTATTTTCTAAAACTATCTAATAACAACCACTTTTTAAAAAAGTACTACCATAAAATTATATATCAATGGAAAGATAATTTAATCATGAATGTAATGCAATAATTTTTAGGAAGAATTTGCTATTGGAATAGCAGTTAGATATAAAGAAGAAAAGTGAAACACGTAGAAAAAACAAGATATACAAAAATTATCACTTCAGTTAATACTCAGTTGGGTAACCTTTAGCATGAATTACAGCCTTACAATGTCTTCCCATGGAGTGAACCAAGTCTTTTAGTTCTGCAGCTGTTATAATGTGAAACCAAGATTGAATGATTGCTTCTATTAACTGGGTTTTATTGCTGGGTCGCTTCTGACCAACAAGTTTCTTTAGTTGGCTCCATAAATTTTCAATTGGGTTAAGGTCTGGGCTATTCCCAGGCCATTCCAGCAGTGGAATATGATTATCTTGAAACTCCAAAAAAAAGTGGTGTTGTTAGCCATCAAATTTCAAAAATACACTTTTCCCAAAAGGTTTCCACAATTTTGGCCACTACTGTATATTTCAGTACTGCAAAAATGCAATGGTTTTACATTCATCTGAATCATGATGGTACATGAGAATAATATTCAACTCAATTCACTTCATTTTCTTTTAATTACATAACAACTTGCACAATATTATTTTTCTAAGATTAAAACTAGAAAAAGACACAAAACAGAAAATGCTCTTGGCTTAATGATGCCCAGTATCATATGATGAGCAAAAAATGATATCTAAAATATAGTCAACTATATTCCATCCTCCTCTACTAAGAGAATTTCTTATTTCTGAAACTAAAAAAGCACTTGCAACAATGTGAAGCATTTTTAAGCCTTTCAAAATGAAAACCATGGTGTAAGGTTCATATCACGTGGACAGGTTGCAAAAATTATAATTGTTTGCCAGTTCCTGCTTACTTTCACCCTAATGGTTATAACCTGGCAATGAAAAGAAATAATATACAGCAAATGTGTTTTGTATATATTTCATATCATATATACTTTGATCTTTGGTTGGACCAAGCTGGTGTATGCTTGAGTATCATTCATATCTACTATGGTTCCAAGAATTATGCAGTGTTTTTAGAAGAAAAGCCAGCCTAAAGATTACTTAATAGTTATTTGTTCTCCTATGAAAAGCAGATTTGCAGGCCAGACTTTGGACTGTGTTCTTGATTCATTCAGCACAAAGTCTGAGTAGCAAAAGATGAGGGAATAATGGGAGTACTGAGTCCTTGTACTCATGACAGGTAGACTTGGTGACCTGTATCAGAAGATCTCTACTTCCATTCTGAATTTCCTGTGAATGTCAGAAGTGCTGTTATGTTCCATGCTTTCATAATATCTCATTGTTTTATGGAGTTACCTTCTTGGCAGGCTTTATGCTACAATCATTTTTTAAAAATATAATTATTTGTTAAGTACACAGGAGAGCACATCCTTTTTTTATATAAACAGAAAGGTCAAACGTCTCCATTACATCCAGAAATTAAGAACTTTTGGGAAAAACTGGGCAGCTGGCTTGAATATGAAGGAAAATAAAGCTGGAATGTGCCACTGCCCAAGTTGGTGAGGAATTGTCATATTGTCTTTCAGGTAGCAAAATGGGTAGGGTCGGCGCAGTTCAGTTATGCTTTCAAATCCTGCCCTGCTCCTATGGTTTAGTAGCCACCTGAAATATTGCAGTGGCTGGGTTCAAAGACTATGTTTTGTTTTGTTTTTAAAAAAACATGGCTGATTGAATTGACTGTGCCTAAAAATTCATCTAGTAGGCAGCATGCTGAGTTATGTATTCAATGACCTGGAACAATGTAATTCAAGAAACCACAAATAGTCCCTATTCATTAAAGACCAGCCATCCTTATGCTTGTGGTTCTCAGAAGTTTCTGCTTTTTGGAGCAACTCCAGATGATAAAATGGTATAAGAGATACCAGAATATTGCTGAAGGGGAACAAAGAGTGAATCCAACCAAGCAGGGATATGAGTCTTCCTTAAGGTCCACTTCATGACAATAAGGGCAGCAAAGCACACTTATTTTTCTTTCCTTCCTTCCTTCCTTCCTTCCTTCCTTCCTTCCTTCCTTCCTTCCCTCCCTCCCTCCCTCCCTCCCTCCCTCCCTCCCTCCCTTTTCTTCCTTATGGGTGGCTACATAAACCATATAAACACTTACATTAAAAAGTGTTGGATAATACGTCAATCATCTTTGAGATCTTTGTCATATTTGGCTTCCCCACCCCCACATTTCCCCCCACTCTATAACATTTCTTAAAAAGTGCTCCATAACTTGGACAGGATGGGATTCCTCTCAAATGTAATGAAGGAAATTTTCAATTTTTTCTGTGCTACTTCTGTCTCCAATTTACCTCCATATAGGGCTATGCAAAAAATACAGGGAAACAGAGATAGTAGGCTGGCACAGACTCATTTAAAAAATGCTCAATTTTTTCTTATGTTTGGAAGCCAAAAGGGAAAATTAACTTTAAAATAACCTTCCCTTTCACATCTGCTGCATATATGGAAGCAGCACAGATAAGTTAACTGATAACAAGTTTTTAGTTGCTATGCCAAGATTTGAGTTCAAATAACCTGTAAGGTCTTCCAACAAGCTGTCAGTTAAGTAGCATTCTGTCCTAAAATATGTACTACAAAATCCTCATATCATCAACAGGAATTTTGTTCAATGTCTCAGCATCTCCAGAGATTATTTGCAATTATTCCCAGATACTTTTCAAGCTTTTCTAGCACCTGACATCAACTATGATATCAAGAAAAGGGAACAGGAAATCTCTTCCCTGGATTTATGAAAGCAGCATTGCTTTTACTTTGCTTATTTTTTGTTTCACTCCGTCTTTATATTATGACTGTTTTCTCTCCAAGTCTAAATGTAACCGTGTATTTTATGAGGCGCTGGCCTAGTGGTTAGAGTGCAGTATTGCAGGCTACTTCTGCTGTCTGCCGGCTGCCTGCAATTTGGCAGTTCAAATCTCACCAGGCTCAAAGTTGACTCAGCCTTCCATCCTTCTGACGTGGGTAAAATGAGGACCCAGATTGTTGGGGGCAATATGCTGACTCTGTAAACAGCTTAGAGAGGGCTGTAAAGCACTGTAAGGTGGTATATAAGTCTAAGTGCTATTGCTATTATAGCAAGCATCTGACTAATCACCATAAAGTAACCTCCCTTCTCCTAAGTGCCTACCAGAGATCTTTCTGGGAAATAGATAATGATTAATCCAAAAGGTGCTGTTTTTCAAGAGGCAATTGGACTTTCTGGTTTTTCTTTGAAGACATTTTGCTTCTCCTCCAAGAAGCTTCTCCAGTCTGACTGCATGGCGGAGAATGGAAGGATTTATATTCCTTTCATTTCCCACCATCCAGTCAGAGCTGAAGAAGCCTCTTGGATGAGAAGCAAAATGTCTTCAAAGAAAAACCAGAAAGTCCAGTTGCCTCCTGAAAAATGCACCTTTGGGACAACCATGACCTGGATGACTCAGAATCTCCATGGACATAATGATTAGCGTTAAAATGTGTATTTTACAAAGCAATATGTGTCCAGTAAAACATAAATTTTGTTTAGAATAAGGGTTAGTCCCAGCTAAAAGTATATAACATGACAATCTTATTTCCTACCACATTTATTTGTGAGATATGTCTACCGCCTGAAACTAGGAATCAAAATGACTTATAGAACTTTATATATAAAATGCAAAATGAATCAATGTACAATGAATAAATAATGACACAAGTAATAACTTATGTTTATTGAACATAGTGCTGTTCAGGGGTGAAATTCCCTTACCTTTCCCTACCCGCTCGCAAATGTGAGCACACGTACCTCCTCCATGCATGCGCAGAGCCTTCTGCGCATGCGCAGAGGGTCAAAAATGGGACGTGATGACATTCAGGTGGGTGGGCGGAGCCTCCCGCTGCCGGCGCTACCGGATCGCGCGATCCAAATAGATCCAGCTGATTTTCACCACTGGTGCTATTGGTTATAATTCACCAGATAAGGCTACAACTGGCACCTAACCAATGTTTCTGTGCAAAGCCCTCCTAATCACAGTTCTCTATCTGTTATTTTGAACAGAAGCTATAAATCCAGGAGAACCCCCATACTCTAAGCATAACCCCCCACCCAAGAGTCAAAGATGGTGCTTTTATGGATTCAGTCAGATTCTGAATTAAGACCCACTCCATCTTCTTTGGACTAAGTATGAGCCTTTTTTCTTCCCATCCACACCCTCACAGCCTCCAGATATCAGTCATGACTTCCCCTGCATCTCCTAATGAACCCAGGTTAAAGATATATAACTGGGTATCATTTGTAAATTGATGACACCTCAGCCCAAAACAGATGACCTTTCCCAGTAATTTTATGTAGATAACGATAGGGAGAAGAAGTAAACCATGATGTACCTCAAGTATCTTTGGGTCTGACCTCACTCCCCTAGCCATCCTTTACCTGTTCAGGTAGGAGTAGAACCACCATAACATCATAATACAGCTCTGTGGTGCTATGCATCTGATTTCCAAAAGGGATTTCAGAACACACAAGAGCAGAAAGAGAGCACTTGCCTAGAACTCTTTAAAGCAGCCGTGTCTTTTCCTGGGATTCCAGAGTTGCCCTTCTCAGTTTCTCTAGGGTCTTGGGAAAAGAATTATCTGTTTTAAAGAGTCGAATATCTATAATTGCCTGGGCTGAAATCAGTAGTTTTTTTAATCAGATAAAAGGCTATCCCAGTTAATTGTCTTTCCAGACAGAGACTGGGTTCATACAATATGCTGATCAATGGTTTGCTTCATTTAATTCACCCAGTCAAAACTAAACAAATCACATCATGGCTTATTGTAATGTTTAAACCAGGTGTCAATCATGCCGAAAACAATACATTTTTAAAATTTGCATAGTTTCATTGGAGTTCTAGAATATAGTTTACTTTGTGTTACAGCTATATTTTTTAAAGATCAAGATACAGGCCATATTGCCCCAGTTTAGAACTTCTAAAGTAAATGAATGTAAAATAATGACGTTCATAAGGAGAATATACAGAGAAAATTTTATATCCCTCTTTTATATCACTAATTGGATAAAATGGAGTGACATCTTCAGATTTTTGCCGCTGAGTCCAGATCTGAAAGTTAAATAGAGCAACTATTCAGAAGCTGAATGCCTTTGAATGTTATATATTGAGATGGATATATGGGCAGTTGCAATCTTTTCTGGCTTGTTGCTGAGAGAAACTAGATAGAAATATCTGCTCTTTTCCCCAGAGCAAGCAGTTATTGCTGTGTTGATCCGAGTTTCACCTTTCCATTGTTTACCAAAATAATATGAAGTCTGTAACCTTTCCAGCAACCCATTAACTTACTTCCTGATTTGTTGTGCTTTGTGGTTTTTTTTTTTTTTTTACTTGAAAGATTAGTTGTGCGGAGTGGCATGTGGGGGAAAATATTTGAGCAGGACTTTGCACTTTGTCGTTCCTGTTAATGGTTCTCCTATATCCCTGGGACTGTCCCTGGTCAAGAGCAGGGATACAACAGAGAATACCTCCAGAGAGTGGAGAACTTGCTTGTGGAACTAAAGCCAGCTTGGTATGAAGCACTCTTGTATTGGTCTTGGTATGAAGAACTCTAGTGTTGATCAACGATAAGTTGAGTAGAAGACTCTTTAGAGGTTGGTCAAGATGTTTGATCCACTGTGGAAAAAGGGGGTTGGTGTGTGAATATGAACATTTGATAAATACTAATATTTATCGAATTCCTCACTAACTCATTCATTTTAATCACAGGTAGTCCTCAACTTAACAACCACAATTAAGCCCAACATTTCTGTTGTGAGACATTTGTTAAGTGAGTTTTGCCTCATTTTATGACTTGTCTTGTCACAGTTGTTAAGTGAATAACTGCAGTCATTAAGTTAGTAATATGGTTGTTAAGTGAATCTGGCTTTCCCATTGACTTTCCTTGTCAGAAGATTATAAAAGGTGATAACATGACCCCAGGACACTGAAACTGTCATAAATAGGAGTCAGTTGCAAAGCATCTGAATTTTGAACTTGTGACCATGCTGCAACAGTTGTAAGAGTGAAAAATGGTCATAAATAACTTTTTTCAGTGCTCTTGTAACTCTGAACAGTCACTAAATGAACTGTTGTAAGTCGAAGACTACCTGTATTTGAAAAAAAAACACCCTCTGAAATGGTTCTCCCAACAAGGAATTTTCTTTGAAGGGTTTCAGGAGCTTTATCTCTCTTTTTAGGTGGCAGCATCTTCTAAAGCAGTGTTTCCCAACCTCAACGATTTTAAGAAGTATGGTTTTCAATTCCCAGAATTCTCTTCCTGTTATTCTGAAAGTTGAAACCCATGTACTTTGTTGAGAAACACTGCTGTAAAGGACCTCAATCCTAGTCCAGTTTAAGAATGAAGAACAGTAAGGAGGGAACACGGAGTCATTGATTTTTGTGTGGCTCATGATAAACATCCCTGAGACACAGTCGTTCTCAACAATGAGAAACATTTTGGATTTCTAATTAAATGATAATATTTGTTTCCTAAACCTTCTCACTGTTCATCACCAACAGAGATTCTTGGACATTTTCAATACAATTAGGTTAGTTTCTCCTTGGAGACCGCTTTCGGACTTTGTGCTTAAGGTGGGAAAAAAATGAAACTTTGATTTTAGGTTTTGCTGATTAGACAGGTGTTTGTTGTAGAAATGACAAGTATATATTATTATGTAAAAGTAAAAAGTTGAGGTAGTATGTTATTACCTCCACCAAAAAGAGTTGGAAGTCGTGCTTTTCTTTCTTCTTCTCCCTTTTACTCTACACTTTTTCCTCTTCCCCCTTTCCTCCCCTATTTTCCCATTATTTTCATTTTTCTTTGCATCACTCTATTTTATAAATACATACATACTAAGATACATCTTGAACATTTTCAGTTCAGTAATGTGGAAATGGTTATGCTGCCCTCAGATTATATTTCCAACATGCATATTTGTCCATTCAAAATTGCCTGCAATTGATCATAAAGCTGCTAAAGCTAAATTCCCCTTGCAGAGGAATTTAATGTAACTAAGAAGAGGTACTATTGGTTGCTTTCAGAAAAGGGGTGAAGAGTGGAAATCAGGCCTCAAACCTTTACCTCAGAAGAGGATGGATGGTTGAAAGAGGATGGCTGTTTCTCCTTGTGCAATATTGGTACATTTGCTTTTCTTCCCATTTTCACAAGCAGTAAGAGGAGTTGCCAGGAGCTGATCTTATTCTCTGAAAAGAAGAAGAGAAATGGCTTTTCATCAGTTATGGATGGCTGAATGCAGCTTTGGAGTAACTGGAGCACAGGGCCTGCAGGCTGAAAGAAGTGCTTGTTAACATTAGGCAAATACTTATAGCTGGTGATAGCTTTTTCTGCAGCAGACATCCTTGATGGGTTTATGCATACTGAGAACTCTTCTGCTTAGAAACACACAATGGAATGCCTGCTATTTATAATCCTAAAATAAAACAAGGAAGTTAAGGCAGGGGGAGGTAACAGAATGCTGGCATCCACTTTGGAATGTGGAAGTTTGGGTTTCAGCAATAGCAGGAAGACAAGAATAATTGGGGTTTCCTGACAAAGTGCAACCTGGTCATTTGGTGTGTTTTCAGGAACTCACAGGTTTCACTGTGACGACCATGGAATTTCATAAACATTTCAGTTTGGAGACATCCGGGAACATTTCAGTGTGGTACCTCTTGTACCCCGCCCCATAATAAATAAAATAAATTGCTACCTCCCTCCAATCCACAATTTTATGACCTGTTTTCTGCATTTGGTTCTTTGTAGACAATGCCATGTCCTTATATAACCCGCCTGGCTGTAAAGTTGTCATTTTTCTGTATTGAAGATCATTCTTCTTTTCCTAAGTGCATCCAAGCAAAACAGCGGACAACAGTGGTTGTGAGGAGGAGAGAGATAACTCTGAACATCCAAAATACCTCCCATCCAGTAATAGGCTGCTGCCAGTTCGGAGCGCTTCAGGTGAACCGGTAGTTCCAATGATCAGCTGGCTCCACCCACCCGCCCGCCCCTGCCCTATATTTCCTTTTTTTTGGCTCAGCTGATTCACGTGGCACAGCTGATTTCCGTGCCTCCGCTATTCTACTTACAAGGGCTGCCTTAGAAGGTAAGCAGCTGAGCTTCAAATTGCTATATTTTGAATGCTGCACGCAAACACATTAGCAAAGCACGCACTCACAGAACCGGTTCTGTTAAACCGGTTGCAGCCCACCACTTCCCCCACCATTCACTTCGTACGTAAGGAAAAGAAACGAAATGTCTCATAAGGCAATAACTTGAAGAAAACCCAAAGAGCATGGTTGGTTTTCTTTAATGGAATCTGATTCTGTGCAAAACACATAGAGATGAATGGCTGCTGTGAAAAGGCTCTGACAAGTCATGAAGTCACCCTTCCACTTAATACATCGGAGAACAGAATGCAAGGGCAATGGAAGCCTGGTAATGGAGCCAGAGTTCTCAGCAATGGAAAACAGAGCATCCAGAACTTCCAATGCTTCAGCTTTGCAGAGATTCCTTTCTCCTGGTTTGGGTTCTACTACGGATGGACCAGAAATAAAGTATCTGATGAATGAACACAAAATCATGTGACAGGAGAGAATTGCAAAGGTAATCATGGAGCAAAAGGGCGCAGATTCTACATATAAGCTGAAATATAAGCTTACATATAAGCTCTTGAAGAGCTCTGAAATCTAAGAGGTATGTCAATAAGGATACAAAGTGAAAATATAATCTGTGTTAATTTCCCAGACTTCTCATAAGAAAGACACAAATTCTTATTAATTGAAAACATTAGAATTACATTCATTTGAAGATCTTTATTACAATTCTATTATTTACTGATGAATATAATCTATTCCACATGTTTCTGCATGAATAACCCTTCCGGGGATAGAAGATTGGCTTAGCCTTAAAACCATATATCTTACAGAAAGAAAATGATGGAGACTCATCTTCAGATTGAGTAATTGTACTCTGTCAATAAGGATACATAGGGAACATCTATCTCCAGAAGAGGTTAAAGGCAAAGCTATATCAATGACCCAAACAAAAACACTGTATAGTAGGTACGTTGTTTTGCAAAGATCAATAGTAGGTTTCCATATTGGTTCTCCATGCTGTTATCTTGAGTCCATTATGCCATCATCTAACAAACCAAGACAAAATGTGCTGTGTATGTCTGAGACCATTCGTAGCATCTCTCACACTACTTGAGTCACTACATGGTTTCTACTCTGCACATAGAAATGGCTGAAGGCACCTGCTTTATGCTGTATGTAATGTATCCTTTCATATTCATGTTTATTACAGAGGCCTTCTAGGAGTTTATGGCAGGACCTAATTAAGGTGGATATGAGGGCATCTTGCATGGTGAAATAATTTTGAACCAACTTTTCCAAAGCCATTTGTACAGGCAAAATGTTGAACTCATAGATCATGCAGCAAGCACTCTGACCCAAAAGAATTTGGAATCTGACTGTTAGGAACATTGAAGGAGGCCATTTTAACTATGTCTTGTCCATCATACATTATTTTGCTTAAGACTCAGGCCTGCCGAGAAATAAAAACAGGATACAAACTACATTGTTGGAGTCTATCGCCTTCCTGCACTGTCTGTTGCCTTTCACACACTCACTTCCTTCCGTTACATAGTATTCCTTTTGTGCATGGTTTTGAATGGGGTGCATTAAGACCCTAACAAGGGTCATTTATTAGTGGTTTGGCATCTCTTCACATAAATTAACAGAACAGACAAATAGAGTCTCTCCAGTTGGATTTCCACAGATAAGGTCATCTTCTGGAATGCAATTGAAAGCTTCTGGCCGTTGATTTAAAAGTCAGTCTGGCAATTTAAGAATCAGGTGCCATTTTTTTAAAAAAATGTATGTATGGTTTCCTCTTTTACCATACACAAAATATTTGTTGACCATTTTTGGAGTTGTTATGATTGAAGTATCATTGGTCTTGGAGAAATGAAAAAAACTGGCTCTTATTATTTGGTCAATAGCAATGATAACCATTCTACCTCATCTGGTAAATTCCTGGATATCATACATTTTAAAATCATATGTTTCTATCACCTTTTTTATGCAGACAATATAATGCCTTGCATAATCCTCATATAATTGTTGCTCAGACTCAATAGGTCCTCACTAATTGATTCTCTGCATGTGCCTGAATGTGATGGAATCGCTTACAATACATCGAGATGGCTTATCCATGTGTTTCTGTGTAGTTCCTCTTAATCTTAATGTCAGGAAGTAAATGATAAAAACAGCAGAGGCTGAAGTGGTTTCAGGTTGCATTTGGGACTCTCACAGCTGCTGGGTTGAAGAAACAAAAAATAAGATTGTCCCCCATTCTCATTCTCAGCTTTATATCTTGCCTGAAGAAGAATTCTGGAGAACCAGGAAAACTCTCTTTTATGACCTTGAATTCACATGATAAAAGTATTTAGTTGGGTTCCAAAAATCCAGATGAATACTAAAAGGTAGCAAAGGACACAGAAAACTCTCGTTCTGTGAGACCATCAAGTAATTTCCCAGTTACAACCCAGTAATGACAATCACTCAGTTATCACTCTTTTATAGAGTGAATGAAATTTTATATATGATTTGTATACATTCTTATAAATAAGGGATTAAATTGCCGAGTATTGAATTTATGTTTTAACGAACAAATATTAAAACTGCAGCTGACATACCTCCCAAGCACAGAGTGGCAGAATATGTAACAACCTTGTTGGGATTTTTATGTTAAAGGAATATCACAATTTTTTTTAATGCAAACAGCTTCTTTTTGTATAAATGTTATTGGCAATCTTCCAAGTGGTCATACATAACTATCTTCAGCTTGTTCAAACTCTAATTTTTATTCCATTCTTTTATTCATAGCTTATGCATAGGGGGCACAAATGTTATTTTATTGTCTACTTTATTTTTAAAAACATACAGGCCATTTTAATTAGTAAAACAGCTTCCAAATACCAGTGAGGCAAACTTTTAATGTAATTAAATAATAATACAAGAATTAAAATAAGCAAAGAAAACAAAAATGTTAATATTTCTACTTGGCACCCCACAAGCCAATTCAGGAGAAACCATTCAGATTCAGAACATATATATTTTAAAGGAGGCATGTCAAATAATAATAAAAAAGCAACACCAACCAATGGAATCAAAACACTGAATTAAATGCATAAAATTCTTTCCTAACAATAAAGCAGCTACTGATGAAAACACACTGTTCTTTCTATCTGTAATAATAGGAAACAATATTTCCAAATTGGAAATAGCAAGGCTAAAATTTCATCCTAAAGCTATCATAGACCTATAATTCAGTTCAATGGCTGCAATCAATAAACAGCAGAAATAAATATCTTCAAATATTAGAAATCCAACAGGGAACATGACAGCCCGCTCCATGTACGGCTATGAAGACCCATGTACAACTTTGGCCAAACTTCTAATTAGTGTTTCTCAATGCTGGCAGATTCAAGACATGTGGACTTCAACTCCCAGAATTCCCAGCCAGCATGATGATGTCCCTATCTAGTACATACATGTAAGGCTGGAAACATGAGGAATGAAACAATTTCTCCAATTTCCATTGCATCAAGTTCAACTTTCTTTTTTCTTTTTTCTGGATTCTTAATTTCTATCTGGTTAGGAGTTAGCAATATAATTGTGAGTGAATTGTGTAGACGTTAAAGAGTTGATTCAGTTAAACTGGAGGAGTCATACTCCATGTGGATGTGTTCGCAATAGTTGAGGAAGAACAACGAAGATATAATCAACAGGACCTGCAAGCAATTATCTACCGTATATCCTCCCTACTTATGTATATATCATTGAAAAGCCAGTGTGGTGTAATAATTAAGATGTTGGGTGGGATCAAGGAGACCCAAGTTCAATTCCCATGGGATTTTGGTGTTTACTGAGGGATTCCTAGCCAGACAGCCTCAGCCAAGTTTGTTATTGTTTAGATACAATGAAGAGAGATTCTCCTATGTGCCTTAAGTTCTCAGAGGAAAGCCAAGCTTAAAAGACAATAAATGTAGCATGTAGCGCACAAAGTCAGATCATTGATTATCTCTGGAAGGCAGTACTTTGTAATGTGATTGTTGGCAGTCTCAGCAGAGATCAGCTCAGCTTAAGGTCCTTTGTGGGTGGCAACTCTTTATGTCTTTTCCCTTTAAAAAAAATTTTTTTTTAAACATCCAAGCGCTGAAGAGGATATTGCTGTGCTATAATGCCAGTATCTCAATGCTTAGAGCTACAGTAAGGGGTGAGTACAAAATAAGTGCCTAAAACCTGTGAGAAAATTAATACAAGTAGTCCTCAACGTACAACCTCAATTGAGCCCAAAAGGTATGTTGTTCAGTGAGAAATTTGTTAAGTGAGTTTTGCCCCCTTTTACGACTTTCCTTGCCACATTTGTTAAGTGAATCACTGCAGTTGTTAAACAAACAACCGTAACCTGGTTGTTAAGTGAATCTGGCTTCCCAATTGACTTTGCTGGTCAGGAGATCGCAAAAGGGGATCACGTGACCCTGAGACACTGCAACCGTCATAAATGTGAGTCAGCGGTCAAGCATCCGAATATAAATCACGTGACCATGGGGATGCTACAATGGTCATAAGTGTGAAAAATGGTCGTAGGTCACTTTTTCCAGTGCCGCTGTAACTTTGGACGGTCACTAAATGAACGCTTGTAAGTTGAGGACTACCTGTACATTCAGAAATAGGCAATGTTGCCACTAAGTCGCAGTGAAGCTCTCTGGGAGGATTCTAGACAGTGGTGGTATTCAGCCGGTTTGAACCAGTTTGTGTGAACCGGTAGTAACAACCTTGATATAGGGGATATAGTCATCGAACCCTTGTCATGGTCGGACCACTCGCTCCTTCGACTAGACTTTCTAACCGCTACACCCCGCCACAGGGAGGCGGAACCGACTAGGTGGTTCCGCCCCAGGCGCCTGATGGATCCTGATAGGTTCCAGATGGAGCTTGGGCCAATTCCTGAGACTCTAGCTCATGACTCGGCTGAGGACTTGGTGACCGCCTGGAACAGTGCAGCCGCCGGGGCCTTGGACCGCGTCGTGCCTTTGCGGCCTCTGACCCGGCATCGAACTCACCTAGCTCCTTGGTTTTCCGAGGAGCTGAGGGAGATGAAGCGCCGGAAAAGATGCCTGGAGAGCGGGTGGAGGACCAGCCGGTCCAAATCTGACCGATCGCTAGTGAGGGCTTATATTAAGACCTATCTAGTGGTGATAAAAGCGGCAAAATCTACCTATTTTGCCGCTCTTATTGCATCATCAGATAATCGCCCAGCCGCCCTGTTTAGGGTGACCCGCTCCCTCCTACATCTGGAAGCGCGGGATGATCCCTTGCAGGGTCGAGCTGAGGACTTTGTGCAGTATCTGCATGACAAGATCGCTCAGATTCGGGAAGATCTGGCCTCCGACTGGGTAAGTTCAGACGGGATGATTGAGGCAGGTCTTGAGAATATTATCTGGGAGGAGTTCGATCCTGTGACTCCCGAGGACGTGGACAGGATTCTGGGACGGCTGAACGCGACCACATGTTTATTGGCCCCGTGTCCCTCCTGGTTAGTGCTGGCTTCCTGGGAGGTTACACGAGGCTGGCTCCAGAGGATTATTAACGCTTCTTTGAGTGAGGGTGCCCTGCCGGTTGCTTTGAAAGAAGCGGTGGTGAGGCCCCTCCTCAAGAAGCCCTCTCTGGACCCGGCTGTGTTGGCCAACTATCGTCCAGTCTCCAATCTTCGTTTCATTGCGAAGGTTGTTGAGAGTGTGGTGGCGCGGCAGCTTCCACATTACCTGGATGAAGCTGTCTACCTAGACCCGCTCCAGTCCGGCTTCAGGCCTGGGCACAGCACGGAAACGGCATTGGTCGCGTTGGTTGATGATCTCTGGAGGGCTCGGGATAGGGGTTGCTCCTCTATCCTGGTCCTATTAGACCTCTCAGCGGCTTTTGATACCATCGACCATGGTATCATGTTGCGCCGGTTGGAGGGGTTGGGGGTGGGGGGCACCGTTTTGCGGTGGTTCTCCTCCTACCTCTCCGACCGGTCGCAATCGGTGTTGGCAGGGGGGCAGCGGTCGACCCCGAGGTGCCTCGCTTGTGGGGTACCGCAGGGATCGGTCCTCTCGCCCCTCCTGTTCAACATTTATGTAAAGCCGCTGGGTGAGATCATCCGTGGCTTTGGGGTGGAATTCCACCAGTACGCTGATGATATTCAGCTGTACATCTCCACCCCAGGCCACCCCAACGATGCCCTTGAAGTGATGTCCCAGTGCCTGGAGGCCGTGCGGGCCTGGATGGGGAGGAACAGGCTTCGTCTCAACCCTTCCAAGACCGAGTGGCTGTGGCTTCCGGCGTCCCGATATAACCAGCTGGTGCCATCGCTGGTTATTGGGGGTGAATCATTGGCCCCCACGGAGAGGGCTCGCAATTTGGGCGTCCTCCTGGATGCACGGCTGTCTTTAGAAGAGCACATGACGGCCGTGGCCAGGGGGGCTTTCTATCAGGTTCGCCTGATACGCCAATTGCGTCCCTTTCTGGATCGGGACTCCCTACGCACAGTCACTCAGGCACTCGTCATTTCCCGCCTGGACTACTGTAATGCTCTCTACATGGGGCTCCCCTTGAGGTGCATCCGGAGGCTCCAGTTGGTCCAGAATGCGGCTGCGCGGGGGATTATGGGAGCAACGGGACGCTCCCATGTGACACCTCTCCTGCGCGAGCTGCACTGGCTTCCTGTGGTCTTCCAGGTGCGCTTCAAGGTGTTGGTGACCACCTTTAAAGCACTCCATGGCTTAGGGCCAGGGTACTTACGAGATCGCCTTCTGCCGCCAATAGCCTCCCACCGGCCAGTACGTTCGCACAGAGAGGGCCTCCTTAGGGTGCCGTCCGCCAGACAATGCCGGCTGGTGACCCCCAGAGGGAGAGCCTTTTCTGTAGCGGCACCCGCCCTGTGGAATGACCTACCCCCAGAGATACGCATGATACCTGACCTCCGGGCTTTCCGACGAGCCCTGAAAACACATTTATTTCATCTAGCCGGCCTGGCTTGACCCTATTGTTTTGGTTTTAAATTATAAATTGGTTTTAACTTGGTTGTTTTAAATTGTGGGCCAAAACTATTTAATTATTTTAAATTGTTTTTTAATTTTGTATGCTCTATTTTATTTTGGCTGTTCACCGCCCTGAGTCCAGCTGGAGAAGGGCGGTATACAAATTAAATAAATAAATAAATAAATAAATAAATAAATAAACCTGCGGTGATGACCTGCGGGTGAGCCCACACACCGCGCCACTATGTCATCCTATTTAGCCACGTTTTCTAAGCTGCATGCATGCATGCAAGCTGTGCACAGAAGCAAAGCGCATCTGCAGAAGGTGCGTGTATGCGAGCGAAGCAAATGTGCATGCGCATACTCACATTTTTGGTGCATGGCGAACTGGTGGTAAAATTATGTGAAACCCACCTCTCTGATTCTAGGAGCTGAAAAAGATGGAGGCCGCATCTTGCTCATGGACTACACCAGTGATGGCTAATCTTTTTGCTGTCGCGTGCCAAAAGCAAGGGGAGCATGAGGGGGTCGTGTGCACACATGCCTACACCCATAATTCAATGCACCCCACCCCACGCATTCACATGTGACCCCCTGCGCTCCCCCTGCTTTTGGCATGTGATTGTATGTGTGCTGTGTTCTTTGGGGTCTGTAGCTGGGGTGCAACAGCCCGTTTTTCACCCTCCCCAAGCTCCAGAGGCTTTCTTGGAGCCTGGGGAAGGGTTAAAACAGCCTTCCTCACACACACACACACACACACACACACCCTGGAGGCCCTCTGGAAGCCAGAAACAGCCCATTTCCCGATTTCCGGTGGGCCCGGAAGACCCAAAAATCAGCTGGCTGGCGCGTGCATGTGCACCGGAGCTGAGCTAAGGCAATGCTCACATGCCCACAGATATGGCTCCACATGCCACCTGTGGCACGTGTGCCATAGGTTCGCCATCACGGGACTACACTTTCCTTACTTCTGCTGTGGGAGTGCTTTAGTGCTGGAAAAGATCAAGGCGATCACTTCCATAGATAGGACGAAGAGGCTGTTGAATTCCAGAATGAGGTAACCCAAACAGATGTGTGTGCAGAATATGGTTTAAAAAGTCAAGTTGGCAACCATAATGGTATAATTGAAACTCCACACCCAATTTTATGTGCAGCCTTTATAAAAACCAAGCCGAGCTTTGATTGCACTGTTGTGGTCACCATTTTGCCTTTTTCTATCACACTCTGCAGGTTCTGATGAATGGATTTATCGGCCTTGTGAGGAAATTCCAAGGCTCTCTGCAACAAATTATTGATATTCTGTCATCTCTGTTAGGCACCGGTGGTTTTTTCCCGGAACTTGTTTGATGCTCTCCCTGAAGCAGTTGGGAAGGGCAAATCCAACACCTTAGAGCAGGGGTCCCCAAACTTGGCAGCTTTAAGACTTGTGGACTTCAACTCCAGGATTCTCCAGCCAGCAATTCTGGGAGTTGAAGTCTACAAGTCTTAAAGCTGCCAAGTTTGGGGACCCCTGCCTTAGAGGTCATTTCTACTGACTCCAGAAGAAACTCAGTCTTCAGAACATACTTTCCTACAATGTATATTTTCTTTCAGATTTGCGTTCTAGACTGTTCCAGCCTTTATTTTAAAAACTGCCCAGCCAAATAGATGGATTTTACAGAAATTATATAAATTATTTCAGTAATCCTGAAGTTCATTCTTTAAAAGCAAACTTTTTTCTCTAACAATTAAGCTATATGTGTTATATCAGTATTGGTCAGTGGTGAAATCCAATTTTTTTTTTACTATCGGTTCTGTGGGCGAGGCTTAATGGGCGTGGTGTGTCTTGGTGGGCATGGCAAGGGAAGGATACTGCAAAATCTCCATTCCCACCCCACACCGGGGAAGGATACTGCAAAATCTCCATTCCCACCCCACACCAGGGGAAGGATACTGCAAAATCTCCATTCCCACCCCATTTTGGGCCAGCCAGAGGTGGTATTTGCCGGTTCTCCGAACTACTCAACATTTCCGCTACCGATTCTCCAGAACCTGTCAGAACCTGCTGGATTTCACCCCTGGTATTGGTGCAATAAAATAACAAGGCAAGGATATTGCCAATGATAAATTGTATTTTGCTTTGACCATTTTATTGTTCTTATGCTTTTTCTGACTTCTGGTCTGTGACCATAATAAAATTTTGTTGTTTGTTGTTGCTACCGGAGATGTCAGACCTTGAACCATGTACATATGCAGGATTATTGAATTGTGGGTGTTCTCTGCCCTAGTAGGCAGGACTGTTTAACTGGGTCATGGGGAGTTAGCATGTTGTATGAACAGGAAAACAAGGTCAAACAATCCAGTTAATCCCATTAAGATGGAGGCATTTAGAGTCAAAACGTGCTCTTGTTAAAAATCACATCTCTCAAAGCCTGGCCAATTGTGTGAACTGCTACCGAAGGCTTAGCTAATCTGGATGAAGATGTAGAGAGGTGCCACCAATAATGGGACTTTGTAGGAACTCTGCATAGTCATTTTGGTCCTCATTCCTATCCTTATGGCTCCGTACAGGAGGAATAGAAATGGATGACACCACCACAGATTTTAAAATTGTTCTTGCAGAAAGATTAAACTGCCAGGAAATGATAAGGGTTTGGAAGGTTGGAAAAGAAGGTTTTGTGAACAAAACCTTTGTGTGTGGCTCATTTTTTTTCTTCATGAGATGCTTAAGTCTTTATCAGAGAGCAGAGACAGGACAAATATCTCTGGTAATATATCTGGGGGGAAAAAACACAAAGCACATCTGCTCTGATCCTACCATTTTTCTTCTGTCCTTTGCTTTGCTTGCTTGATATTGTAATAGTATAACATTGTTCAGTTTGCTTTTATTGGATCATACTCTTAAGGATACATTCCTCTGGTATCCCAGCCATGAAATAAAAAGGATCCAAGATTCTAAAACCAATACGACCAAGTCATGGGGAATCAAGGCCAGCTATTAAACAAATTTCACACAGTTCACTACAAGAACGCATGGGGCCTTTTGTTTAGAATAATAATATAATTGGCAAGCATCATTTACAAAAGAGAATCCCCTCCTGGGGTATAATGTATCCAACCAAGCCCATTTCCTGCTGCCTTTATAACTTAATCTTGTGAACTGTACATGTTTTCTGAGAATGGTGTTTGGCAAAGGAACATAGCAATGAAAACAGATTTCTACCTAAAGGAGTTTTCAACCGTTGATAGAATTTGTAAACTGATGGTGGCTGGGGTGATTCAACAGAGGCAATTGGTTATCAGCAGATTATCAAAGGTATTGTGTAGACTTATTTTCTTTTTATTTCTTTTATTTGATAAATTTATATCCTGCCTTTCGGTCAGGAACTTAAGGAAGTGTATATATAGTGCTTCTTCCTCCATTTTCTCCCTATTATAGCGACCCTGGGAGGAAGATTGAGCTGAGAGACAGTAACTGATCCAAAAGTCACCCAGTGAGCTTCTAACACTGTAAGTGGACCTGAATTCAGGCTTCCCCATCTTAGTCCAATGTCACCAACCACTACCCCACATTGTACACAATTGGTGGACACAACTAATCCATCTAGCACTAGAAATCAGTTGCCTGGTAGAGCTATTGGGTTTTGATATGATCCAAGCTTCCTATGTCCTCAGGATTCTCTTGCCATGAGTTGATAGCTAAAACTGCAGTCCTTTGTGTTGAGCAGAACAACCACTCAGGTTAACTGTCAGGAAAAAGTAGACAAATGGGCAACTTACAGCCTGTAATTTTCTAGGTCACATATTGCTATAAGAGCAGGAGTGAAATCCAGCAGGTTCTGACAGGTTCTGGAGAACCGGTAGCAGAAATTTTGAGCAGTTCGGAGAACCGGCAAATACCACCTCTGGCTGGCCCCAAAGTGGGGAGGGAATGGGGATTTTGCAGTATCCTTCCCCTGCCATGCCCACCAAGCCACCGAACTGGTAGTAAAAAAAATTGGATTTCGCCATTGTACAAGAGTATGTGCTCCATAGCAAGTAATGGTTTTTCTTAGCCTCGGCTCCAGTTCTTCAGCACAGCAATATCAAGGGTAATTTTCCCTTTTATCTTCCAAGGACTGGTGGAGAGATCATCAGCTTTTGAGAGAGGGAAAAGCTGAACCTGAATGCTGTTCTAGATTAACATAGATCAAACCTGCAGAACATATTGCTTAACCAATCCAAGTAAAATCAACCATTTCCCTTTCTTTGCTGGCTAAAGTCTCCAAATCCTGACTCTGATTCCTTCTCAGAAATTGTATAGCTTCTTCCATTATCTGAAGCAGACCAAAGGTCGCTGTATCTCGTTTTGAAAACTGCTATTGCTGGCCAGCTCTCCTAGACAGACCTAAAGTAACCTTTTTCTTCTTGCTCCCATTCCTCCATTGCTTGTTACCTCCTGGATACACAGAGAGTAGCCACCAAAGAACTAAGAGCAACCACAATGGCAGGATTCCTGGCACAGAGGAAATGGTTTTATAGGTAGCCTTGGAATGATGTGGAAGAATGATGAGGATAGATGGTGATAGCTTGTGAGAAAACTGCCTTCTCTCCTTGTCTGAATGCAGATCTATGGAAAAACAGTGGGGGTGTTGATGGGAGGAATAGCAGAGGAGGGGACTGTGTTATGCCTCCTGTGGAGATCACCAAGGATGAATTCTGAAGAAAATTGTTGCTATCAAAGATAGCTTTCATCACCAGCATAAAAGGAAAGAGGTGAACACAGGAATGTTAATTTCAGAGACTCTTCATAAGTTTCCCAAAAGCATTTGGCAGGTCCTGCAAGAAGCAGGATGCTTAATCAGATCATCCCTTCATTGGCCTCATTTTGTGGGACTCCTTTGATGTTCCCAATTTGTTCAGATTCCAAGGGACTAAAGCAGGTGATTTTGCTGTCATCTTTACTTCAACTGCCTTCATTGCCACTTGACCCACACATATCTGTGCTGTTCCTCTGAGCATTGACCTAAACCTTCTTCCATTTAAGAAGTAGCAGAATTATAGCTGTTTTCCAAAATATAATAGTTACTCATTAGGGACGTGACAAACAGAATGGCCTAATATCTATTGTGTTTATAAGGTAAGCACAATGTGCACAGTTCATCACTGCAAGGAATTAGGTGGTCCTTGAGAGATCATATTTTTTGGCTATATATAGCAGGCAACATTTGCTCTGCATGTATTCCCCCCCCCCCCAAATTTACCATTCTGATTGCCATTGTGCACAAGTCCCTTCCTTACTGCAGAGATAACCTTGGATTTAATTTAAATACAGAAATTGTTTCCTAATCAAGCATTTCTTGAGCTGATGGGAGCCATAAACTGGATATCCCCTATTTCCTGCGAGGGCCGCTTTTGGCAAGTTATCCATTCTATAGTTAATTTCACAGTTTTCTCAGTCATCTTTTCTCTTAATGAATTTCTACTAAATTTCCTTGGTTCCAATCAGTTTCAAATGCCTACAGAAAACTGACAAGTCAAGGTGTGTGTGTCCCAATACACACACTTTTTAAAAAGAAATATTTGCATCTTCCTTTGTGGAAGTATTCCACAAATAAAACTGAGAGGATTGCAGCTTTTAAATAGGTTGCATTTGGCTGGCAGTCAGAAATTGTCATTGCTCAGAGGGTAAATATGGGGATTTTTGAGGAAATGTTGTTATATCAGTGCTCTGCAAATAAGACAGTTGACACGTTAAGGGAAAATACGGTAACGTGTATAGGATCCCTTCCTTTGTCTTCCCAGGCAACACAACATAAGTACCAGTCTAGAGTGAACTGAGAGCTAGTAGAAGATAATGTAAAAAGAGGGCTCTCCACTGTATCACACCATGTACTCATCTATTCTGTTCTAACCATTCTTTTTTTGATGCACATTCTGCCTTTCATTCAGGACTTCAAGGCAATCTATATGGTGTACTTTCTTCCTGCTTTCTGTATAACCCTGTGAAGTAGGTTGGACTGAGAGAGAATGATTGGTCCAAAGTTACCCAATGATCTTTTGTGGCTGGGGGGGTTGAGGAGGGAAACTTGTATTTCTCCCTCAACCCCACCCCCCCCACCCCCCACCCTGACACCTTGGTTGCTGTAGCACTTTGGGTCCTCATTTTCCTTCCTAGTCATTTCTCTTTCCCTTCCTCTAGGAGCAGGGCAGAAACACTTTTCTGAATTTTTAACCATGATTACACTGTTAATTCTCACATTATCTGGATGAAAATCAGGCAGGTTCCTGCTTGACAGTCTGAGTTCTTTGGTGGCCTCTCTTAAAAGTGCTATGTGTGTGCTTCTTTTTTCAGTAATACAAACAAGTTACTTTTTCAGTAATACGAACAAGCTACTTGTGCCTTTTGCCCTGAAGTATCACAATGCCCATTAGTGCAGGATGTAAGCCACACATTGCTATGGGTAAAATATTGCTCTTGGTACCTGGCAACAGATTTTGAAAGCCTTACGCTTTCCTTTTCAATATGGCTCATTTAAGTGGGGGGGAAACAAGGTGTACCCAGAGCAGGGGTGGGTTCTAAATTTTTTTACTACCGGTTCTTTGGGTGTGGCTTATTTTGTGGGCAGGCTTGGGGGGGGATGGGGGTATAATGTGACTGGGTGGGCGAGGCCAACTTTTTTTTTTACTTTTAAAAGCATTTTTTCTACAACCTTAAGAGGTTGCAGAAAAAAATGCTTTTAGAAGCCTCTGACGATCAGGCAACTCAACTGGGATCACCAGAGGCTGTTAAAGGCATTTTTTTTCTACAACCTCTTCGGCTGAAGAAATTGTAGAAAAAATGCTTTTAAAAGTAAAAAAAAAAGCCTCTGATGAGGTGGGTGGGGTAAGTGAGCGGCGACCGGGCTGAGGACCGGTTCGGGGACGTGGCCAGCCAATGTTATTACCAGTTCTCCAAACTACTACAAATTTTTACTACCGGTTCTTGCGAACCGGTGCAAACCGGGAGCAACCCACCACTGACTCAGAGACTTCACTAGTGCAATTACAGGTACAATCCCACCAGGAAATCTTTAGCCCTGAAAGTCCTGGAGCCCTATCCTAAATTCCGTAAAGTTTGGAGAAATAGAGAGAGAATCCTGGAAAATAACATTTTATCTATATAGATTTTTAAGGATTTCCCACTTCCTCTCCCCCTATTTTTCATTTTATTTGATATTTAAAAACACAGCCAAGAAGAGGAGGAAAGTAAAAAGAAATTATAGCATGAAATAAAATGTTCAAAGCGACATTAGTATAGTTCTGCATTTTAGATCCTCCTCCATCAACTTAGAGCTTTACATTATTATTAATATCAATATACAATCATTGACAATAACCAGTAATAGTAGTAATTGTAATTCAAAATGAGAAAACGCAGTGATCTAAGTGTCTAATCTAAGATTTCTAGCAGTTTAGCAAATAAAAACAAAAAATGAAGATCACACACGCATTCAATCCAAAGTTTGATTGCAGCACAAGCCAATGGGTGGAATTACATTCCAAAAATCAGTTTCAATTTTTTTTGAAGATTTATTGTATGTACATGTTTTGTGAGAGTGACAGAGAAAAACAATTTATCTCTGTCTCTATTACACCATGAGAACCGAGTGCTTCTGAGCATGCAAGGAATGTTCTGGCTCATACTTAGATCAGTGGAATGAGACACTTGGCATCTGAAGAATTGACTCCTGCCTTATTAAAAACAAAAGACGAACACCACTGTGCCTGGACGCGTAACCATGGCAGGAGAAGGAATGTTACTGGGTCAGTTGTCTGACTAGGGACTGTAGACTGGTAATTCAATCGTGTTCCAACCACACACGCATGCATGCACATACACAAACACACATGCTAGGGTAGCAGAAGAAAGGAACAATTCACCTTACAGCTGCTTTCTAAAGTATCTTGCCTTATTCAAGCATTGGTAAGATGTATCTGCGCAACTCTAGCTTCAGGTGTCACAAATCAGGGAAGGCAGCCAACTTCAGAATGGTTTTGATCTTAGGACCTTGAGATAAAGAACTAGAATCTACTTGTATCACAAAATTTGTTTTGGAATTAATTTGATATGATTGAGCTGTAACCAGCACATGTTTCGCAGGTGGGAGGTTATATACAATCCTCAGGTGAAGTCTCAATGGGTCGCAAAAAACTCCCATCTGCAATAGGAATCCCTAACCAATTTTTCTCAGTCAGATGATGGCATGATCATTGGCCAACAGCAAACATACAGATGAATTCCTATTATTGTTAGCAACACAAAATAAACATTTTGTTCATACTGACAGGAAACTCACCTGCCTGTTTTTCTACTGATGAGTTAACTGGCCTGGTTCTTTAACTGGTGGGACACAAGTCAATGCTTTTCCATTGGTAATGGCACCATCAAGTCACTTTCATTTTCTTTTTGGTTCTTATTTTTTGTTGATTTTTTTTAGAGGGCCTATGCATTTTAGGATCCATCTCTCCAAACATGCATTGCTGTTTACAATTTACTGAATATACCTGCCTTTGCAAATCATCCCTTCAAATAATGCATTTTTGCAAATTATTTTTCTAAATGCATGATGTTACAGAGATTCTAATGCACATTTCTTTATAAAAATGACAGCTGGTTGGCAAAATTAAGAGAGCTTCAACTTTCCAGTGATGACTATATTTCTGTTTGCGTATTAGTTTGTGTATTTGAAAATATTGAAAATACAAAACATTGTAAGGTAACTTTGGATTTAAATACTAATTAGCAATTCCACCCAGCTAAACCCGCTTCCCCGATCACCCTACATCCATTTCTAATCTCCATCAGATTTGTTGGGGAGAAAAAAAACAAGCCTCATTGTTCAAAGTTCAAAACAGAAAAAAGCTTCATCATGCTCAACCCCTATGATGCTGCTCAGAATTAAAATTTCTTGTATTTCATTTGTTCTTTTTCTGCTGCTATTATTTATGGGATATCAGAGACAGTGATCACAAATACCGGGATTTTTATTTTTTTTTCCATCTGAGATGGCTCCAGAGGTATGGGCATGTGTAGCCATGATGCAAGCCATGATGATGTCACCCATATCATGAATTATTGGCATCATTTGCACTGTGACATCATTGCCCACATGATCTCTCTTACTTTGTCCCCTTGCCCTCCATTGGTAGAATCATGCATGTTCAACATTCTAGGAGCCTGAGTGGCGTAGCAGGCTAATGCCTCCTATTAAGGCAGCATTTAACATCCAGCTGCCTGCAATTACTGCGAGTTCTAGTCTCACCAGGCTCAAGGTTGACTCAGCCTTCCATCCTTTCTAAGGTGGGTAAAATGAGGACCTGGTTTGTGGGGGCAATAAGCTGACTTTGTATAAATATACAAAAGTATGAAGGCTATTGCTTAACGCATTGTAAGCCGCCCTGAGTCTCCAGAGAAGGGTGGCATATAAATATAATTTTTTTAAAAAAACTCATCTAAGTCAAATTTTGACCCAGGAGAAAAAGAATGGCATGGAGCTGAAAAATATTTCATACAATCTTTGAGAGTTGTTATCCTTGAATCACCTGCTTTCCTACTCAGTTACTGCAGCTCTCTCATTTCACATTGTAACTTCCATCAAGTCTTTTGAAATCCTGCTTTCTGAACCAGAAAATGTTCACTGTTTCAAATTCAGATGACAAATTAAGCCCCTGATCGGTTGAACTGAAGAAGCATCTGTAATCCTGTGCACATGCTTGTAGATTCAGCATTTTAGCTTACTGTGTTATGCAAACACTCCTTGTGAGATGGAGTAAAGAAAAAGTGCATTCAAGAAGGACTTCAAGCTGCATCCTACAAAAAATAGGATTTTTTGAAGTGAGAAAACAAAATCTTTAAAGCTTCTCTTGAGCAGATTCATGAGAAATTGCTGCTTCCTGTGACAGCTGAAAGAGTACATGCAAGCTAAGAAAAATTGCAAGGATTGAAGAATTTGGCACCCTCTTTGACTGATTTTGAAGGTGAGTGTTATGCCTGATATTTTCCAGCATCTCTCTTCAAAACAACCATGGATTATAGCTAGCAAGGCATCCTGCCCACTATATCATTGAAACAAAATTGATAAGGATTTAATGAAAAAAGTGTGGGCACATCTGCTTGTATTAGAAATTACAAGTTCATTTATCATTCGTCATCCTCCCATAAAATTTATCCTACAGTAACCTATCTATCCCTCATGTTCAGCTCTTTATCTCACTGTTTGGGCTGTTTGGAAGCTGTCAAGATGTGTTGTCTCCAACTTGCTAGAGCTGAATTTAAACAGTTCTTACTGTATCCGCACACTCCCCCAAACAAGTATGGCAGGAATTCATAGTGCCAAGGTTAACTTACTAGCTATAATGAAGAAAAATAACCTTGGAGTTACAAGAAACTGCATTGGGAGAAGGGTTTGAAATGAGAACATTAACTTTATTGTCTTTTTGTTTCCTCTTGTTGTAGTCAACCATATTTTTCTCCCACGCAGACACCCCCATGCAGTCACACACATACATTAATATAAACTCCAACTAAACATTCCAGCATGAACTTACTTTGTTTCATTTATTCATTCATGCAAAACATTTACGCAACTTTTAAAGCCAAGCAAGCCTTTACAAAATAGTGTGTCACAATATCACAACCATCGGCTAGCTCGATGTACTATTATAAGATGGAGGAAGAAACATCATATGTGTATTACACAGTGAAACTTCACAGCTCTTCATATTATAGGGAAGAGGGAAAAAACAAAGCTTTTTTTTAAAAAGGAGAGATCTATATCAACAGGAAAAATGTTCCAGAATTCAGTCTCCACCACTATGAAGTTCCTGCATGTAAAGCAGAAAAATCATCTGTATATATTCCTTTCTTTTTTCCTAGAGGGAGAAAGTTGGATCCCCTCCATGGACCTACTAAACCACTTATCTGAATATTCAGTATTAATTTTAATAAGTAATTCTTAATTCCTTTTATTATGGGGAAACAAATATGTAGGTAGTATTCTGCCAAATTGTTAAGTAACCATGTCAGCCTTTATCTTCCTTTAAATCATCTACACACACACCAAAGTTAATTCAACCTACATTCATTTGGTTAAGAGAGGTTCACCCATTGAAACCCACATTTTCTGCAGAATCTTTATGTAATCATTCAAAACAGCTAATAGGTGTGCCACTTTCTCCTACTGCAGTTTACAGTACTTAGGAAGATAATTAGATGTTTTATCCTACTTTTATTTTTAGTTACCTCAATGCAGTGTATATACCTAATGCTCTCATCTTCTGTTTTCCCACAATCACCCTGTGAGCAAGTTGGGGGAAAGAGAGTGACTGACCCAAAGTCACCCGGTCAGTTTTTATACCTAAAAGAGGGCTCACGGTCTTATGGTTTCTAGCCCAGCACACCAGCCAGTATACCAAACGGGAATTGGCATTAACCACCTCTTCCGTCAGAGGCTTCTGAGAACTGAGAAGCTAATTACCAGCCGTTTCTATTAAAAAGAACTTTTCAAGCTAGAACTTGTTTGAAAAACAACCTTGTGGTTTTTCTTCTTGGGTGTTTTCACTTTTTACTTTTATCGAAGCCTATCCCAATCCTTTTGAGGTTGCAGAACGAAAGTGCCTTCCCAGGAGAATCTGATGAACTTTTGACATCTGAGGAAGATACCTCTTGGTTTTGAAATAGTTGGACTGGTGTCTTGAGAAAAAACAGAAGGGTCATGAATGTGCCTGTTAGAGATGATGGAAAGGGAGCGGTGACTTGTAGATCTTTTATTGATCCATTGCAAGAACCAGGGATGCTGCCCTGGAGGGATGAGCAGTACTGCTCCTTCCAAATTTCTACCAAGTTGCTGTGATTCCTTTCCCTGATCTAGCTGTTGTCCCCTTCCTCCCACAAGCACATTCAAACTGTGAATCCTTTTTCTCTCAAACACCGTCAGCATGTGCGAGTGAGGCTGCCATGGGAACAGCTTGAAGACTCTTCTGTTCTCCTGGTATTATAAATACAAAAAAAACCCTTATGTATCCCAACTCAGACCACTGATGCATCTAATGTAGCAGTGTTTATACTGATTGTCAGCATCTGAAGGAGGGTTCTTCCCCAGCTTTACCTGAAGAAGACAAGAATTAAACTTCAACTTTTTTGCATCCAAGGCAGATGCTCTAGTTGTGTCTGCTGGAGAGTGATAGAATTTATGACAGAATTCCTAATATTAAGTAAGCAATAAGACTTGTGCTTCAGTAAGTCTGAATTATTATTTGTATCATCATACATCACTCCATGAGAGATGGATGTGATTTATAAATTGAAGAAATAAATGACCAGTCCTCTTTAGCCCACTCAGATTTCATTGTATGGTGCTAAGCTCTTTTTCTAATCAATTCACTATTGATTATGAGACTGCTAAGTAAATAAGATTAAAAACATGAAGTCATGGAAACCCTTATAGAGTTGTATCGAAAAGAACCGATTTGGTTCTCAGTAGCTCTATTTCAGTTCTATGAAATGAGCTGCATTTGGCAACTATGGGCTGCATTTGGCAATGCATTTGGCAACTATGTTGGGGAAGAGCAAAACCTGTCCATTTTCGTCAAATAAATAGTTCTTTATAAGATGTAGGGTTTTTCGTATCCATACATGCCAGAGAAATCTTGAGGCCCCATCCTATATCTTTTTTCCCATCTTGTGCTAGTACTGATGAGTCAATATGAAACGCTTGCATCTACTGCTGTTCGTCTTTTAACTGTGTTGTTTAAATTATTCAAAAGGACTAATTGTTTTTAAATGAACATTTGTGTTGGGAAAAGGGCAGTGTTGTATCCCAGCCCCCCACTGAGAAGAAAGTCATTCAGTAGTGCAGACATCCTGCTACAAATACAGCAGGGATGGCAAACTGGATCTGACTCAAGAGCCCAGTTCACATACATGCACACCTCATGCTACCTGCAGCCTGGATTATTTTCAAGGGCAGGGTTGGCCCTTGCCTGAACTCGTGCTCCCAGTCTCAACTGCACTGGAAGGAAAAGCCAGTCCTTTGAACACTTGCCAGTGTTAGCTCTATTTAGTCCCCTTTATGAAAGATGTGAGGCTGTAATACCAAACCAGCAATTGTGGGTGTTCTAGAATGGACCACTTTCAAACCTGGGACTTCTCCTGTACTTGATGGAAGGCCAGGAGAGGGAGATTTTCTATGACAGAAAACAGAATCAACAGTGGGAAGTATAACAGTTAGAACCTTTGCAAGGATCAGCTTACACCAACCTTCAGACTCCCTTTTCCTTGGCTATCAAATGAGGGAGAAGATTTCAGTGGGAGGGACCTCATCTAGCCTGGAGAAGTTGATTTTTTTATGGCCCAGATTGGGCCCATTGCCCAAAGCTTGCCTGTGCCCACAAGAGAAAATTTCGCAATATGTTGGACCTCTCTCTTGTCCTACTCTGCCTGTCCTGCTCTCTTGATTTACATTTATATTAAGAGGTATAAATCAGGTCATATTCCTGATAAATATGTACCTCAGGAAATAAATCTGGGTTTACTAGAAAATTTATTGATGTCATGCTTTGTCAGAATTAGTTCAAGTGATTCAGGTACGTGTCTTTAGGATTGAGTTATAATTATATCCTTTTGAATGTTTTCTTTTATGGTTCTTTCTATATTCTGGGTCCTTGACTAATATATATGTAACATTTTTCATATGTTCATTTTGGACTCCACCCCTTAATAATTTACCCCAAAGAAAAATGAGGCTGCAACTAACACAAATAAGCAAGGTTGCTTGTCCTAGTCATACTCAATGCTCACTGTTTTTAAAAAACATGATAATCTAAAATAGGGTACTTACTTAGAATTGAATGCCTTCTTCACACAACTCAAACATTGGAAGTGCAAGTCCAACAAAAAAAAAAATCTGAAAAATGCAGATAATACTCTCTCTCCATTCTGGTGCACTTAGGGATATGTTGGGACTACAACTCCCTGAATTCCCAGTCAGTATTGGTGAATTCTGGAGATTGAATCTCATCCTATTTGATAAGGCTTTTCTCATAACCATTCTGAAATTTGCTGCAGTATCTTCCATGTGTTTTATAGGCACCTAAAGAGTCTCATCAAGCCTTCACATTTAAGCTGAGCCATATGTACCTTTAGCTAGATACAAATCCCATAGATCTGAATATCACATTTTTGTGTTGCACTGTACTTGAAGGCATTTCCAAACTTGAAATAGCAACTTATATTTATGCTTATATTTGGCCCAAATTTACTTTAATCTATTGCAAGAAATATGCATTCACTAATTTGTATACTTCATGTACTTCCCTTATTTTACCTTAGGTTTTTTGACACTTTCATTTCATTCTGAATGTGGTCATTTAATGTAAATGTGGTCATTTAAAGTTTTATTAGGGAACATACTGAACCTGCTTAACTTTCCACTGAATATCTGAGAATTTTGAGAGTTTGGGTCCAACCGTTTGTAGGCCTTCAGTAGGCAGGATGGGTTTATCTTTTGTGGAATCTTTGTCATTAAAATAAAGTATCTAAGATGTCTAATATTCAGCACTTTTGGACATTACAGATACTGCTAAGGGGAAATAAGATAATGGCAATTTGGACAGAAGTTGCCAGTTTTGTAATATCAGATCAATCAATGGAGCATGTCACCAAGCCTTCAATCGAGGTTAGTTGAGGCATGTTCATCTGTGCCAACATATGCAATAAAAAGCAAATAATAAAACACATATTTCTTGCAAAATAAATTCCATGTGCAGGAGAATAAAATAAGCCTGAAACAAAATAAGGCCTGTGCTGGGCAAATCTGTTCTGAAAATATTTCATACTATCCTCCATGATTTACAAGATTGATTTGTTATCGACTTAGACTGCATTTGGTTTTGCAAGCATAGCTGTCACCAGAACTGGGGCTCTGAAAGGTATGCTTCGCTTCAGGCAAGATTTGGACAATGATAGTGTCTACTTCCTATTATTTTTTTCTAAAAACATAGGATAATTATGTATTTTTTATTGGCTTCTTCAATTGGCACAGGAGGAAGTGGAGAAGGATCCACAGATTTAAGGAGAGAGAGAGACACACACACAATCTTCCATTGATTTTAGATGGCTACTCCTCTCAACAATGAGAAAGGGAGGCATAGATTCATGGATAATTGAGTAGCTAGTTAGAGAACAGCAATTGACAGCTTGCCATCTCCTCATTATACTTAGAATCACTACATCACTTGCAAACCTTCATCTCAAAAGCCTGTAACTTATGTCGTTCATCTGAATTCTTGCAGGAAAGAAATCAATTTACAGATAGTGGAACTATGATGGAACAACAACAGCAGATACATTGTTCAGAAGAATATTATTTTAAAATGGAACAAGATCAACCTTTTAAGAATATTGAGGAAGCATTTCACCCAAGCTTCTGCAGCTTCTAGTCTGTCCTCCCTTATCCTCCCTTGGGAATGGGACAACTTGCTGCAGACAACTTGCTGCGGCCAACCCGCCATGGCCAACTCGCCACAGCCAACTCGCCATGGGACAATTTAACAAGTTTATTTAATTATTTAAAATAAATCAAAATTATTTTAATGTTTGTCATTCACATTTCATTCTCCTTTTGCATCCTTTCTTTAATTATGCTATTCCACCATTTCTTTGATATTAGTCTCTTGTCCTGCAGCGAGTTGTTTTGTGGCGAGATGGCCGTGACGAGTTGTCCTGCAGCAAGTTGGCTGTGGCGAATTGTCATAGACCAGTTGGCTGTGGCGAATTGTCATAGACCAGTGATGGCTAACCTTTTTGCCATCGCATGCCAAAAGGGGGGGAGCGCGGTGGGCTCACACACACGTGTGCCCACATCCATAATTCTATGTGCCCTGCCCCCCCCCGCTTTTGGCACGTGATGGCACGGTGGGCCCGTTTTTTGCTCTTCCCAGGCTCCAGAGCCTTCCTAGGAGCCTGGGGAGAGCAAAAACGGCCTTCCCCACCTCCCCAGAGGCCCTCCGGAGGCCGGAAACAGTGTGTTTTCTGACTTCTGGTGGGCCCAGAAGGCCTGAAAATCAGCTGGCTGGTGTACGCATGTGTGCCAGAGCTGAGCTCGCCCACTGATATGGCTCCACGTGCCACCTGTGGCACCCGTGCCATAGGTTCGCCATCACGGTCATAGACCCTCCTTCCTTGCATTAACCTGGCATGCATTTGACAATTTTCCTTTTAGCCCATAAATGAGAGAGGCTTCACTTTGTCTTAGTTACATGGCTGTAAAAACAGCATCCCCTCCTGCTTACTCCGACACCATTTGAGGACAACTCAAAGTCAGATGCCAGGTTGTAGGTGATCAGTAATATATTTTGGGAGTGCTGGGAGGCATAGGCAGTGATGCACCCTCCTTTCCGGTCATCAGCCAATTTCTCAACCTCAGCCATTTCTCTCCTGGCCTTTGCCCTGTTTATTAGCATTTTGTTTCCCAAGGTTTGTTTTTAAATGTCCATCACATCAGACCTAAGTCTCAGATGCCAATTTTTCTCCAAGTTTCCAATAAGGCAAGGCAGAACAGACCTCCGGGAGGAAGAAGGGCTTGCTTTTCAACTGCTTCTCTTTTCTCCTCTTCTTCTTCTTCTCTTCCTTTCCCCTTGGAGATAGGTTAAGCAGTTAGTTAGTTTCAGTTATCCCACACTAGAGGAACTAGCTATTCATATCCTGGACATAAATAGTTTCAACTCCTATCCTTAAAACGACGCTATAGAGCACTGCACACCAAAACAATTAGACACAAGAACAGTTTTTTCCTGAACGCCATCACCCTGCTAAACAAATAATTCCCTTAACCCTGTCAAACTATTCACTAAGTCTGTATTACTATTACTATTAGTCTTCTCATCGTTCTTATCGCCCATCTCCTCCCACTTATGACTGCATGACTGTAACTTTGTTGCTTGTATCCTTACGATTTATACTGATATTGATTGTTTCCTAGTATGATTTGATTGCTTATTTGTACCCTATGACTATGTTGTACTTTATGATTCTTGACGAATGTATATTGCCTTTTCATGTACACTGAGAGCATATGCACCAAAGACAAATTCCAATCACACTTGGCCAATAAAGAATTCTATTCTATTCTGTTCTGTTCTGTTCTGTTCTGTTCTGTTCTATTCTATTCTATTCTATTCTATTCTATTCTATTCTATTCTATT
>WNWU01000056.1:6809410-6856673 GCA_012654045.1 Ptyas mucosa | reverse complement strand
ATTCTATTCTATTCTATTCTATTCTATTCTATTCTATTCTATTCTATCAAGGCACCTTTCAGCAATGCCTCAGTTCTGGCCCAATAGAGGTAAGGTAAGAATTGGCTTTGGGGACAGCACATTTGAGGCTGGCATTGTTAAGTGCTGACTCAGAGGTTGGATAACACTTTAACTTAGTCATGGCTTTCAATAAAGGTCCTTAGAAACTTTACTTCCTCCTCACGCTGAGAATTCACTCTCCTCAAGAATCAAAGCTGGGATCATTTCCTCTGACCTAACTCCTAGTTAGGCTTAAAGAAACTCCGTCCACTACAAAGTACTTGCATTTTAAATCAGGAAATCATTATAAGAAGATGGAGATTTCCACCCTGTTTAGACAGGGTTTCTCGGGGACTTTTAGAAATAGAAAAGAGCACTTACAGTAGGTGCTTGAAATTAGACTTCCCTGTTTCTTGAGTTCTAAAATACTTCCGCATCCTCTAACAAACATTTAGAGAGAAATCAGAGAATCTAAGTAAAGGCATGTTAGGGTGTCCTCAATAACCAGGTAGCCATTAGTATGTATGTATGTATGTATTTATTTGTCAAGAACTTATTAGGTAAACATGGATTGGATACATAAAATAGAGGAAACATTAGGACAGGGACGGTAGGCATGCTGGTGCTTTCCTCAGAGCCATAGCCCACTTTGTGACTACTTGATGGAAGACCCTGTTGTTGATTATAAAATCGAATAACCAGACTGCTAATCTTCTGCTACTTGATATCACAATCATTCTCTTCTCCTTCCTCCCTGCCAATCTTCATGCATTGGGAATTATTTATTTATTTATTTGTTCAACTTGTATGCCACCTTTCTCTGAAGACTCAAGGCGGCTTACAATGCATTTAAAAACCATATATAAAAACATTAAAAATTAAAACATTAAAAACAATTAAAACTCATTCACACCATTCATGGCCGGATCTTGCCAGATCGCAACAGCGAGATCAACAGCTCCAGGCCTGCCAGAAAAGCCAGGTCTTCACCGCTTTTCAGAAGGCCAATAGGGTGGGGATGGTCCGGATCTCAGGAGGTAACTGATTCCAGAGAGCTGGGGCGGCCACAGAGAAGGCCCTCCCCCATGGGCCCACCAGCCGGCACTGTTTAGCTGATGGGAACCGGAGGAGACCAATTCTGTGGGATCTTATTGGTCACTGAGAGCTATGCGGTAGAAGGCGGTCTCGAAGATAACCTGGCCCTGAGCCATGTAGGGCTTTAAAGGTAATAACCAACACCTTGAATTGTGACTGGAGACCAATAGGGAGCCAGTGCAGCTTGCAGAGAATTGGTGTAATGTGGGTGTACCTAGGTGCACCCATGACAGCTCGCATGGCTGCGCTCTGGACCAACTGTAGTCTCCGAACACTTTTCAAGGGTAGCCCCATGTAGAGCACGTTGCAATAATCTAACCATGAAGTGACAAGGGCAAGGGTGACTGTGAGGAGAGCCTCCTGATCCAAGTAGGGTCGCAATTGGTGCACCAGGCGAACCTGTGCAAAGGTCCCCCTAGCCACAGCTGACAGATGTTGCTCTAATCTTAGCTGTGAGTCTAGGAGGACACCCAAATTGTGAGCCTGTTCTGAGGTGGACAATTTCTCCCCCCCCCACCCCCCCAGAACCAAGGATGGACAATCAACATAGTCTTTAAGAGGCAATACCCACAGCCACTCGGTCTTGTCTGGGTTAAGTCTGAGCCTATCATTGTTGCCTATCATTATGGAAGGTCTTCCATTTTTTAATTTGTTAGGTAAAATAAGCAACAAAAGCTAAGAAGTATGGGTGTGTATGTGCATATACACCTAAAATAAACTTTATACCAGAGCAAATGTTGAAATAAAAATATGAAAACATTAAAAAAGGGTTTTTTTTATAAAATGAAAACAAACAAAAGGGGGAAGTACATAGGAAAAAGCATTCTAGTAGCTTTAGCCTTACTCTCCCCTCCCCCCACCCACCCCCCCCACCCCGGACTACTATTGCTACTTAAACATTTCTATGCTATGCTTTGGACATCGGCAGTATTCTTTGTTTCTACTTGGAGCGTTTTAATTATTTTTTTAAACAAAGTCTCTTTTTTTCTCCAAACCCATATTTTAAGTATCATAGTTTGCCTTGATGTGTTACATAGTTAAGGGAAATTTCTTATTTGAATTTGGCAGACTTCTTTTGTGGCTTTATGCAATTAATTCATCTGCTGTCATATGTTCTCTAGTTTTAGCCTCCTGTCTTTGTATTGTTGGCAAAGTTTCTCTTTTCCCATGTTGTGCTAAGTTGATTCTTGTCACTCGCAGCAATAAATTAATAATTTGTGGTACTTTTTATTTATGTCTTCTGGAATCATACCTAGTGAAAATATTGGTGGTCTTATTTCGATTTTATTTTTAGAATTTTATGATTCTTTAATGTGTTTATTTCCAGTACTTTAGAGTCTTTTTACATTACCATCACACACACACACACACACACACACATATATATATGACATTTAGTACCAATTTAGCCTCAAACTGTAGGTTGGTGTAAATTTTATTGATTTTTCCATAGTTCTTATGGTTCCATTGTTATCACATTCTTAAATTTTTACACCTGAAGCTCTTCTATAAAATCAGTCTGTTAAGACAATGCTCCCCAGTTGCATAGAAAATTACTCTGTGTTACCTTACAATGCTAATACTGTAGCATTGCTCAGTAGTTAGAACTTGAGTTGAAGCCACTATGTAAATCACCAAGTTGAGTATGGGATCAATTGCATGCGTTTCTGTTGAATATAAATGCCTGCCCTTTGAATTTAGAGTTGTAAGGGTTAACTACCCAGGGACCAGTTCACCACTGACCCCTCCTTACCTTAGCTCCACCTCTGGGGTACTTAAGGGTCATCCATGCGGTCCGAGCTCACTCCAGCTGCATACCTGTAAGAGAGTAACAATGTGTAAATAAAGGATTTTACTTATACACGTGCTCATGTACATTTCCTTATTGGGCTCGATCCAATAGAACATCCTAACAGTTTCCATCCAGTTTCACAAATAAGGAGAACAATGAGGCACAACCAATATTTCTGTCTCGTCTCCACTTGTCATTGGATGATGGGTCCCAACACTTCTGTTTTTTTGTGAAAATTGACATTTCAGCAAGTGCAGTTTTTTCTAACCCTGCACAAATATATACAGCTATTCAAATGTGAAATTTTGCACGGCTGTTTAAGATACAGGAGCTTTGCCTCTGTTGTTCACCTTACTAAGACTTGAGCCCTTAAGAACTAGCTAGTCTGCCTGCCAATAAGTAAATACTTCTGGTAGCCTGGTTGAGTAAAGGGTCAAAGACTGTTCTGTGATTTAGAAAAGTAATTTAAGTTAATATTTTACAGATGCCTGTTTGTGCGTCTGGAATTCAGCAAGCTCTTTATCAGCTTTTTAGCAATTTCATGGATGAACCTGTTGGTGTTTTTAGATTTCCTTCTCTGCTAACTTCAAGGTTCTCCCATCCTCTGCAAAACTATTTGCTGCTTGCTGAGTTGAAATGCCTCTGATATCCACTGTCAAGTTATTTCATCTGTGGAATGGGAAAAAGATGGAAGAAGGAAGGTAACATAGGAGATAAGTTGTCTAGAAACACCCATTTCTAAATCAGCTATAATTGCTTATAACTTAGATTAGAGTTACTTTTTTTAGTTACTTTTTTGTATCTCTCTGCTGCTTGCCTATTATACTCTGGGTTTTTGTAACTCGGACCTGGCCTGATCTGGTCTCCAACTAAGAAAAGAGGTTATTTTCCTTTGTCACCTACAGGGTTTGTTCACAATGATATGCTTATCCTTGGCTAACTTTCTCTTTGTCACTCAAAGTAATAGACCCAAAAGTGGGCTTATAATTATAATAGACTATGGTTCAAATATTATATTGAATGAACTAAATCATAGTTGGAAGGAATAGGAACCAAAAGAGAAACATCCTCATGGTGTCTCTGTTCTAAGAAAGATATACAAAGACAGAAACAATGGAAAGTTGAAGAAAGAGCCCAAAGGAAGAAGATTAATATATAAAAACACAAAACAAGTTCTGCTTTAAATTGGGCTGCTAATTGGGCTGCTGAGATCGATAATTTTACCATAGGCAAATACAGCTGAACAAGCAGTAAAAACTGATCCAGGGTGGAGGTAGGAACTTCAAGAATGAGAAATATTCAGTTGGAAGCCAGCTTTGTAGGCTAATAGGAAAGTCTGCAAGGTGACAAATCAACTTCTGTCCTTCAACCCGTCTGAAGAACAGGTCCTTTGTTGAAGCCACTGATCGTGGGAGAATACATGTTTGCCGAAAACACCCAAACAGCTTCTCAATTCTTTATCGGAAACATTTTTAAGAGGCTTAATTAAACACGATGAGTACAGAAAAAGCAAGCATTGGCAAGCCTAGATGTTTCCTAACAGAGTGGGGGCTAGATAGATAATACAGATACTTCACTGGAGGGAAAAAAATCACTCTCCATATTACCTGCTGAAACACTGTGCAGAGGGAACAGGGATCCATGCTGTTTGCTTTATTTACTGTTGGAAAATTGCTACCATGAAGTCCAATAGTAGTCCTGGCTCTTGCCCTTATGAAAAGAGATTGCAGGACACAAACACAGGACTGTATTGTGGCCAGAGATGGGTTTCAGCAGGTTCTGACCAGTTCTGGAGAACCGGTAGTGGAAATTTTGAGTAGTTCGGAGAATTGTTAGTAAAAATTCTGACTAGCCTCGCCCCCATCTATTCTCTGCCTCCCAAATCCCAGCTGATCAGGAGGAAATGGGGATTTTGCAGTAACCTTCTTCTGGAGTGGGGAGGGAATGGAGATTTTACAGTATCTTTCCCCTGGAGTGGGATGGGAATGGAGATTTTACAGTATCCTTCCCCTACCACACCCACCAAGCCATACCCACCAAGCCATGCCACCCCCACCAAGCCACATCCACAGAACCAGTAGTAAATTTTTTTTAAACCCACCACTGATCGTGGCCCAGAGTCAAAGTGTCACAATTGTCATGTACGATAGCTACTATTTTTCTTTGAAAGCTTAATGTGTGACTCTACTTGCACTGAAGATGGTATATAAGATTGGACCAGGAGTTTTAATATTCTGTAACACATTAATTGACAACTTTATTTGGATTTCACAAATTCTTCAGTCCTTTAAACAGAGTCTGAATGCTGAAAAGGGGGAAAAAATTAGAACATGAATTATGAACCTGGACACCCATTAACTGTTTTGAACCTATCCCCTTTAAAATCACATTGAATCCTGAAATTCAGCATATTTGTAAAACTTAGGTCATTGAGCTTCTATGTGTTTTGGCAATTAGCCAGCTCCCAGTCTATCTGCTGTGAAAACAAACATGATATCTGCAAGCAAAGCTGATAACAGCTTTTTAATTTCCTGAAATGTAAAAACTAGTGAAAAAAGCTACATTGATCCAATGTGCAAATGGACATGGATATAAGTAACACCCTTTCAGATGTTGTTAAAAAATTGCAGAAAATGGAAAGGATGCATTTAAAAGGAAAAGTCTAAGATATTTTGAGAAAGACCTCTTTGGTTCAGATAGGCATGCATTTGATGGATACCATGATTAAAGGCCAATGATCAATATCTTAAAAAGTGAAATGACATCATATTGCCACCAGTTGTGCTACCTTCATATCTTCCCCTTCCCACAGTACTACCTGTTACAATCAGCTTTCTTGGTTTTTTTGATAAGAAAGTGTCCTTGTTCCCTTGTTCAAGTACTCTCCAATTTCTAAGAAGGTTTCTTGGCTCTCTTTCTTTCGCTATTGCCATTGAATTACTCTTTTAAATCATTCATGTAAGTCCATATCTGAAGGTGCTATAAAGATTACCAAGAGCCTTGGTGGCGCAGCAAGTTAAAGTGCTGTTAAGTAGCACCAGCTGCCTGCAATTACTGCAAGTTCAAATCTCACCAGGCTCAAGGTTGACTCAGCCTTCCATACTTTCGAGGTAGGTAAAATGAGGACCCGGATTGTGGGGGCAATAAACTGACTTTGTATAAAAAAGAACACCGCTTAGGGGGGCCGAAAGCCCTACTAAGCAAGTATATACAAAACTATGAAGGCTATTGCTTAATACATTGTAAGCCGCCCTGAGTCTCCGGAGAAGGGCGGCATATAAATCGAACCAATAAATAAAATAAATAAATAAATAAATAAATTACATGTATGAAGATAATTTATTTTAAACTGGTGTGAGCTTAAATGGACTCCAGAGGATGGTAGAGGACAGGAAGGCCTGGAGGAACATTGTCCATGGGGTCACAATGGGTCAGACACGACTTCGCAACTAACAACAACAACAAAACATTTCTAGAACATTGACAAATGAGTTATAACTACGATGACCATATTTTCTTGGACAAAACAAAGGACAAACCTGCAAAAGGGGCAAATCTGAAAGAGATTCATCGGCGGGGGGGGGGGAAATCTAATTGTTTATGTTTATAAGTTTACTTTACAAAGGAAAATTCAAGAATAAAACCAAAGAAAACATTACCAAAATGCATATTGAAATAAAAAATATCTATAGTCAAATATTTTATGCAAATTTACTCAAGAAAGATAATTCATTTTCCATGTTTTTCACATGAATATGAAAGATTATGTGTTAAGTTACAATAGTTCTATGGTAAAAGACCTAAATAAAATTCCAATATTGAGTTTTTGAAAAATAAATCTAAAGGACAGCTTTCTGAAATATAATTGTTTTGATCATTCACTTTTTGCAGACAATATAGATAATGCTCTTTTTCAATATTTCTCCACTATTTATTTTTGTCTTGCAGAACAGCAAAGCAACTGAGAAGAACTGAGAATCCTACTCTTTCTAATAAGTACCATTTTAACATAATACAGTAACAGATGAACTTACATCCATATATCTACTTTAGTGATCTATATAACTTTGGTAGCACTTTGGAGTAAGTTAAACATTCATAAAATAAATGTAATTCCCATGATAGTTTCTATCCTATATAGAATGTGCACGTCTTGGAAACATTTTCAAAAACTCAATATACCATTCCGTAAATTGTGATGAGTTACTTCAGTTCTGAAGATAGTATCATGTTTCCCCAAAAATAAGACCGGTCTTATATTAATTTTTGCTCCAAAAGATTCATTAGGCCTTATTTTGGGGGAAATATAGTACTAAATGCTTCCATCTGGCTGACATCTTACTGGGGCTTATTTTGGGGTAGGGCTTATTTTAAGAGCATCCTGAAAAATCATGCTAGGGCTTATTTTCTGGTTGGATCTTATTTTCAGGGAAACACAGTATATCTTTAAAAAGTTAAAGCAGGGTGGGGCATGTTTTGTTTGTGCAAAGAATTCTAACATTACACATTGCTTTTGACTCAAATTGAATTTTGGATGGTTTCACTTACTATAAATTCTCCTCCCTGGGCCCTTTTTAAATATTTGCACATACCACCTTTAGTTAATTGAACTATTTCATGTTTAAGATATAAAAGGATAGACTTATCTCATGTCAGGATTATACCAGTTCAAAAATTATGGCTTACTATTTTTTTTTGAAAATTGCATTTTGACCCTTTTTCATACTAAACTGATGCTATGGAGTGATCCAGACCTTTAAACTATTTTAAATGTCTCTTATTTGGGAGATTTGGAAGGATATTAAGATGATTACTTTGTTTTATTATTTTATTATTATTTTGCTTTGTATAATTGAATTATAATGAGTTTTTCATATTTCATCTATTAGAGGGTTGATTTTCTGTTGCTGTCCACTGGAAGGATTTATAATTACAGCATTTGTTAATGTCTCAATTTAAATCAGCGTCATTTGCAGCCTCCGAGACACTTACATTATTAGAAGTGATAACTGCGTCTTATAACCCAGAACATCTCATTCACCTCATGTGAAATCTGTAAGGAAGCCTCAGTACAGCCATAACATGATGAAACAGACTGATTCCAGGTTGGCAAAGATCACTCCTGACAAGATTGTGTATATACCCCTTACTTATTTAACCTGTAATCTGAATACATATTAAGGGAAGCTGTATTGAAAGAAGAGGATGTTTATAAAATTGGAGGAAAATATTTGAAAGAAAGATCCTTTGGAAATTTAATGTTGGAGAAAACTTCTGAGTATACAAGTCTGTAGAGATTCTCAGTCATCCAGGTCATGGTTGTCACAAAGGTGCTTTTTCAGGAGGCACCTGGACTTTCTTGTTTTTTCTTTTGAAGACGTTTCGCTTCTCATCCAAGAAGCTTCTTCAGCTCTGACAGGATCTGACAAGATCCTTCCATTCCCCACTATCCTGCCATAGCTGAAGAAGCTCCTTCATTGTGGAGCAAAAAAACCGAAAAAGTCCAGTTGTCTCCTGAAAAAGCACCTTTGGGACTTCTGAGTATACACCATGGATAGCCAAGGAAAAAAGAAAAAGGATCATTGAACAAATTAACCCAAATTATCACCTGGATCAGCATTCTCCATGCCCTCCATGCCCTTCTGTCTTGCAGAGCCTCCTTCAGATCTGCCATAGTCATCTCAGTGTCATCCTTTATTTACAGTATTCACCCAATGGGTACTAGTCCTTTTTCTGCTGATCACTCCCAGCATGACTGACTTTTCAAATGAATCAGCTTGCATGACATGGCCAAAGTATGATAGCCTTTGTTTGACGATCTTGGCTTCAAGTGATACTTTTGGTGAGGTTTGGTCTAGGACCATGATGGCGAACCAGTGGCACATAGAGCCATCTCTCCGGGCACGCGAGCCATCGTCCATAGCTCTTCTGAGTTTTGGCGCACCAGGCGGCTGCTCTTCCAGTTTCCAGTGTGCACATCTGCACCGGCCAACTGGTCTTTGGGCACGCATGTATACCAGAAACCGAAAGAACAGCTACCCGGTGCATGCATGCGCACCAGGCAGCTGCTCTTCCACTTTCCGGCATACACACATGTGCTCCTGTTTCAGCACCCTGTGCTGAAAAGGTTTACCAACACTGGTCTAGGACTTCTTTGTTTGTGATTTTTTTTGCAGTCCATGGGTAATAGTCACCTCCAGCACCACAATTCCAGCATCACTACTCCTGTTACTTACACTGCCATAAATCAGAAAAAATTCCCCTGCGAACTGCGGTACATTATATTCATTGCTAGAAATGGAATATATGAGAGCAGAGAGAACCATCTCATTTCAAATGTGGTCAGGCAATTTGAAATCTCTCCCTTGGGAGAATAGTTATTTGCATTATTTTGCAAAAGAAAAGGACGCTAATGTTTGTTTTTAAACTCCAGGATTTGTACCTCTTCAGATCCATTGTTTATGTTCTAAGCAGAGAGAGAAAAGGATGTATGTTTTTATTATGTTTATCAGCACAATTAGCTTCTCTGCTAAGATATACCAGTATAAACTGAAAGTGTAAAACTTGTATTTTCAATGGATAGCTATCTAAAACAAATATATTGGTCCAATAGTTGTACCTGACTAAAGAACATAAGAATCATCCTATTGGGTCTGACCCCTGGCCATTTAATCCAGCAGTCTGTCCTCAAAGCGGGCAGCCACCTGCACAAGGAAGCCCATTTGTCTCCCAGCAGATAGTTTTCAGTCACACTGCTAACAAGGCTAATGGCTGTTGTTCCCCTTGACTTCTCTGAATGGGTCCAACCTTGTTTGAAGCCAGCCAAGGTGGTAGACAGCACCACATCTTGTCGTAGCAAATGTCAAAGTTAAATCGTGTGTTCTAAAACAACATTTGCATTTGGCCTGATCTTTCCAGGATTGCGGGATTCAATTGCCTTGGATTACCTCTGGTTTTAATATTAGGAGAAAGGGAAAACAGGTTCTCCCTATTTACTTTATTTTATGCTATGATAAACAATATTGTCTCCATTCATAAGCCTCCTTTTTAGACTAAAAACATGGCAATGAAGTAGCAATCTTTTTTCGTAGGAAAGCTGTTCTAGCCCTTTGATCCTCTTAGTTGCTCTCCTCTGAACCTCCTCAGGCTCCTCTACAATTTTTTAGGGTCCAGGTGCAATTTATACTTTAGTACATTATCTATGGCTTCCACAATGAGACCTAAATTACGTGTTTGATTACAGTCTTTGGACTTAGGACAGCAATTAATAAAGGAACAGGAACCCCTGGCAGTAGCTAGACTTTTTTTTCAATGGGCATTTTATCAGTGGTAACTTTTTTCCATTGGATGTACAGAGCCATAGGAACCTCTCTGGATAACAAGGTCAATCAAAAGGAAGGAAACAGGTTTAAACCTGAAAATTTGGGCAAGGCATCAGTGTAGCTCAGGATTGATGCCAGGAAAGCATTTTGAGTAATGGCTTTAGATACTGGGTGCAGATGCTGGAGCAAGGCAGCAGCTTGATTACCTGGGCTGGATCCCAGTTAAGCAAGAACAAAAAAAAGAATGCAAGCTTAGCTGTAGCCTTCAAAACAAAAAGTACAAAGAGCCCAATTGCTCTCAGGTTGGATGAAGATGAAACAAAGAATTGTGATGATTTGCCTTTGGGAATTTAAAAAGGGCCATAGGAGCATTCCTGTGTGCCTGAGTTTAATCTGGTTTCATGAATGCTGAAAAGCTGTATTATGGAAGAGCATAAAAGAGAGATATGGAAAATTAAAGGTATCACGAGGGATGTTCTCCCATCTGATATCTTGACAGAATAAGACAGAGTCTTATTCTGTAGGGATTGCTACAGGATGTTGCCATATTTCCCTCCAAGATTCCAGACTGCCCAATTTACAAGTCCTCAACTTACAACCCTTTGTTTAGTGAGCGTTCGAAGTTACAACAGCACTGAAAAAAGGGACGTGACCATTCTTCACATTGACGACTGTTGCAGAATCCCCATGGTCACATGATCCAAATTTGGAAGCTTGGCAACTGGCATGTATTTATGACAGTTGCAGTGCCCCAGGCTCATGTGATCGCCTTTTGCAACTTTCTGACAAGCAAAATCAATCGGGAAGCCAGATTCACTTAACAACCATGTTACTAACTTAACAACTGCAGTGATTTACTTAACAGCTGTGGCAAGAAAGGTCATGAAACGGGGCAAAGTTCACTTAACAACTATCTTGTTTAATGACAGAAATGTTGGATTCAATTGTGGTTGTACATCAAGGACTACTTGCATTTATAGTGTTGATTTTGGGTATTTATACATATGTATATTTTTTGATGCTTTTTAAAGACTTTATTGTCTTTATTATTAAAGGTATAAACATTGTTTAAATAAATAACAATGTCAACTAATAATACAAAGCACTTGACATGGATATAGAAAACTATTAGACAGGGTCCCTCTGTAAACCTTTCCCCACACATACACCACCACTACAGTTAAATCTAGAACCAGAATATCTTGGGACACCTTGAACCATCTTAAGATAAATAACCTACCTCAGAGTTTAGCTCTCATAACCTGGTCCAAGATTTTTCAAATTGTATTCCATGGGACCCTTAGATTCTAGGATCGTGATGGCAAACCTATGGCATGCGTGCCACAGGTGGCACACAGAGCCATATCTGTAGGCATGCAAGCATTGCCCTAGCTTAGTTCCAGCGCGCATGTGTGCGCCAGCCAACTGGTTTTCAGGCCTTCCAGTCCCACCAGAAGTCAGGAAACAGCCTGTTTCCGGCCTCCAGAGGGCCTCGGGGGTGGGGATGGGGAAGGCCTTTTTGCCCTCCCAAGGCTCCAAGAATACCTCTGGAGTCTCAGGAGGGTGAAAAATGGGCCTACCAGGCCCACTGTGCCATTGCATGCCAAAAGTGGAGGAGAGTGGGGGGGGGAGTGTCATACGCACATTGAATTATGAGTGTGGGCACGCACATGCGTGACCTCCCTATGCTCCCCCCGCTTTTGACACATGATGTCAAAAAGGTTAGCCATCACTGTTCTAGGAGAAGCTAATTGGGTTTTTTGGAAATTTAAGGGTGGCAGGAAGGTGGGGGGCAATCATTTAAACACAGCCAATTTCCTATCAGTGATGCTTTGTCTCCTAATCAGTGATTTCAACAATTTTTGTCCTAACTACTAGGCTCTATGACCTGAAAAGGAGTGGAACCTTTTGGCCCAGTGCAGCCTTTTTTTAAAAAACTAAGACAGTTGGAATGAAATGATATGTGTAATTACTGTTCATTATTTCAACAAAAAGGAGTACACGCCCAGATTGTTTTAATACATATTTTGAAGAAAAACCCAGTAATTAAGATATATGTAGTACACACAAAGAACATGTTTCTCTCTCTCCTATCACCAAAAACACTGTTGTGTCTTTCAAACCTCTCCTTGGCAGCAGATGACATTTCAGAGGATCTGTTCATAAGATGGAAATAACATTTCCTCTTCCCTTCAGACCCACTCAGAATATAATGTTAATCAAATGACAAAGGATTTGAAAGAATGCAACCACTTTTGTTCTTCTCCTTGGCTGCTCATAGAAAGCATTTCGTGCATCTTGCTGCCCCTACGATGTATAAAATCAAGGGGAAATACCCTCTTTGAAGCTTTTGTGTTGCATTAAAAAAGATCATAAGGCAGAAGTGATTAGTCCTCAAAGAAGAAAAGCTAACTGGATCTAAAAAGCATCCTTTTTCTCTTATACACGCATGGCTAGATTTTACTGGTGAGGTCTACTACAAATGGGCTTCTAAGGAGTATCACATTTACAGTGTGGCTGCCTGTACAATTTAGAACAAATGTGTGCCAAAGATGCTGAGTGGTTAATTCTTAACCTTTAGCCTGACAAGCATCCAGAAATGAAACCCATAGCCCAAAACATGATTGGCTATTTAAAATCTACAGTTGAGCTTCATTCGGCTTCTGCTTTTGAGGTCAACCCGGATCCTCTCTGCTCACTCTTCCTTCAGTTCCATCCAACATACATTTTCTCAAATTGAGTCTTCTGATTTGCTGGGCTCTCTTCCTCTTCCTTCAGCTTTGTAGTCACTTGCTTCTTCTATTCCTCAGCCAATGGCATCCAAAGTTCCCTTGAAATTTCCAGGATTTATTTTATGGAAGTACAACTCACATCATTTTTCTCTCAGGCTCAGGCTCAGTGGAAGCTGCCCAAATACTTAACATGCTATGGAGAGACAAGAGGGTTTATTGTATACTATGATGAAGCCACTTTATAGAATTGAGTACCTTCTGTCAACATGGAATGGAGACCCATGGTGTAGCATTTCTATATAGAGTGTACAGCATTTCTTTTTCCCACTTTTCTCACAGTTTAACAGATATTTAGCACTTGTTGGCTGTTGACATGAGTGACATTTCTGCCCTAAGCAGCTGTAGCTGCCAGTGCAGTTTCCACAGTTCAAAATCAGACTAGCTGCCTTCTTTACACTGAAATGAGGGAAGGGCATCATCTTGTTCTTTGCCTGGAGCATCAAAATGCCTTCAGCTGACAGGCTGGAAAAAAGATATAAAGCAACAATATAAGTTTAGTGTAGTGAATAGGCAAGGCCCATTCATTCAGTCATCTGGTGCAGGTAGGTAAGGCAGGTAAATCCAGTTCTCCACACTCATTCAGTCATGTCTAATAATTTGAATCTTATTCAGACAGGAAAGCAGAGTCTTTGCTTTCCAAGTCAAAAGATGCCCCATAGCCCATACACTTTTGGCTGCAGGGAATAAATGTTTAGTCATTTTGGAATCCTCTCCTCAAAAAGGGAGGGAAAAGACAAGAGGCTTGCTTGGGCAAGCTCAGCAAGAGATTTCCCCAGTCTCCTATTTCTGGTTCAAAAGTCTTGATCTTGAGGTTGTGGGGAGGGGGTGTTGAGATCACTGAAAGACCTAACTGGAAAAAGAAAAGCAGAAAATGGTTGGAGCAAGCTGGATGGATGATAACCTCAGGGAGAGCTGGACAATAACAAGACGGCTTTGAAAAATATAGGATCTGCTTTCTCTAGACTAGAGCAATGTTTTTCAACCTTGGCAACTTTAAGATGTATCTGGTTGAAGTCCACACATTTTAAAGTTGCCAAGGTTGAAAAACACTGCTCCAGGGAATGGAAGAGAATGGAAATCTGTTCTGACCTAGGCTTCCTGAGGCAATAAAAAGCACACAATGAGTCCCCAAAACCCTCTTTTTATTTCAATGGCTGTGAATTCTGTTCATTCACAGCCTGTTCATTCTCATTCTGTTCATTCACAGATGAATCACAAATAGTTGTAAAGAGTCCGACAGAAGTCTGCCACAGTCCTTCGGGATAAGGCTGATAAGCACCCACCTTTATCTCCCTTGACACGCTGACAAGACCTAATTGGCAATTAGCTTTGCAAGGCCACACGGAGCACAGAGCCAAACAGAGCTTCAGAGTTTAAACCGGTCAGCACAAACAACATTGCTTCCTGTAAAGGCTCATGTGCTTTTGCTCCTCCTTTATGTCTTATGGGAGGGGCCAATCATCTCCAAGCCCTACTCCCACGTCATCCCTTTTGTTTTAACTGTTCTTGCCTTCTAGCAGCTCTGCACATGTGCGCACTGGGAACAGGCTCCCCCTCTTCCTCTGCCTCTCTGCTGTCCAACTCTGGAGGCTCCAGAGTCCACACATAATTCCCAGATGGCCCTGGCCCCATCTCTGCCTCCAACACAGAGCCCTCATCCGAGCCTTGCCCAGACTCCAGGACTGGCCCATGTTCCTCCCCAACCTCCTCATTCTCTGACTCTGCTGCCAACTCCACAGGCCGCCGGCAGACCACAACAAAATCTGGATGAGATCTCCAGAAGCCTCTAGGAGACACAGGAGCTGAACTAAATTGTTCCATGGTCTCTGAGTTAAAGATGCAATCTACTTGAATAGGGGATTATCCAGGAACAGCAAACAGGGAAAGTATGCTGAGGTTATCCTTCAATGCCAAGGATGTGTTAGGCAAGGCTCTATTCTTTGTTTCAAGTTGTGTGCTGGTCTGCTTTATTGACTTTGATATCTTGTTTCTGACAACTGTGCCTACTGAGCAACCTTAGTATCTGAGAAATATTGTATTGTGTAAAGCAAACTCAGTTCTTAGTACTGTAGTGCTTTGTGAGGTCTATGATTTTGCTTTATTCTGCCCACCCTAATTAATTTTGCAAGTGATTACCTTAAAGTTCAAAAGAAGTTTTACATTTTCCCTTTTCTTGTTTTTCATAATGCTGTATTTTTAATTATACATTGTATTTTGGTTTAAACTGTTCAACATAGGAAATAGGGAGAAGCTGTTTTCTCTGGTGACATATACCTCTGGGGTACAAGGGTCAAGAGGTGATGCTGTGGAGTTTATTTTCAGTTTTGTTGTTGTTGTTGTTGCTGCTGCTGCTGCTGTTATTATTCCCAGTTACTAGAAAGTAAGAGTGACCAGATGGCGAGATCCTTTGTCTGTTTCAGGGGCAACTGTTAAGGAAGAAGAGGCCAGGGCAAGGATTCTCCTGAATATTAGGGATGGCAGAAGAAAGAATAGTACTGATCCTTGCACCAAGGTAGGAAGATGGCTGGACCCATCTTCTTACCAAAGGACCTTCCTTCTGAAGAGGAAGATTGAGATCTTCCACCTTTCACCCTATGGGTTCAGCTTTGTTGCTACAGGAATTGCTATTTTCTTGTTGATCTGTTTTTAAAAATGTAAATTATTTCCTCCGTTTCTGAATAGGTTTTTTTATACACTGCATTTAAATAACAGCAAGAACAAAGCCAAGCTCAGTCATAAAGAGATGTGATCTTTCACTGTTTTGTTGCATCAAGTCAAGGTCAACCCAAACCCACAAATTTTGCATGGATTATGGAACATATTAACTCTGCAAATGTCTGCTGGAAAGTATCAACTACTAAAATCTGCAGGTGTCTTTGTTATCTGGGTGTTATCTATACATAGACACCCTCATCACAAATATACCATCAGATCAATTCACTACTGTAGTCATGGACCAGCATAATGTAACCCCAGAAAATTTTAGAGATGGGGGAAAGTAGTCTCAGAAATGTAAATTGAGACATTTGGAAATTTCAAGGTCAGCTCAGTATGTTAAGTTGAAGGGCAACCATGCAGCAGCATAACACAGGCTAATCACGACCTTACCTGCAAATACGGTAACTAAATTTGGAAACATTTATTTCTTTCTCCCTCCTTCCCTGCCTCCTTTGAACAAGCAATTTCAGATGGGACCAATTTACAAAGAATAAATTTCCCTTACCTACAATTTGCCTTTCTGAGATTGTTTCCTATCAAAACAGTTTTCCTGGAGTAAAAAGGGGGCTCCTGAGACACCAGTAAATCTATACCAAAGATAGACAGCTGCAGCATCCCACAACCTTGAAAATAGTCTGATATAATGCTGAGGTAAGAGAGAGAGCAGTCAGTACAGAGACTCAGAAACAGAATTTTTTGCTGCTGGATAGAAATTTGCCAACCACTTTCCAGTGTCCAAATCCTATTTATAAAAAGAATATCATCTTCTAATTAGTATGTGTATCATCTTTCCCTGTGACAAAAGGGTTGACCAATGTTACCATATTTTAGCAGGAATTTTCTTCATATCCCCCTTCTTAATTTTTGCTCTTCTGTCTTGTTCAATCCGACATCTCAAACATTATAGTTACTTCTGGCTGATGAGTATTTGTATGAAAAATTTCATGATTATGCCTTGTTTTTAAAATAAATAAAGTGGAAAGGCAACAAATACATAGAAAATAAAAGTAACGTAGATAACTAATAACAGTTCATCGGGGAAAGTTCATCTCAGGACTTTGAGATTGCTAAAATTTAGTCTGAGGTCTATGCAGTGGTGGGATTCAGCCAGTTCGCACCACTTCAGGAGAACCGGTTGTTAACTTTCTCAGCTGTTTGGTGAACTGGTTGTTGGAAGAAATCATTAGGGCAGAAAACCGGTTGTTAAATTATTTGAATCCCACCACTGGGTCTATGGTAAATACATACTTTCTTCTAACTCTAGGAATGGGTTTGCACTATTCATCAGTGCAGAAATTATTAGAACTTCTACTACTGTATAGATCTCCGAATGAAGTTCCAAGATTAATTAAAAGTCCTGTTCCTGACAGGAGTATCCATGGCGAGAGGGAGATGTCAAAGAAGTCAGGATGGCAGCCACAACCGTGCTATCAAAGAACCAACTCTTTTTTTTTTTACATGCCACTTAAAAAGAGGTGTGGATATGATTGCCACCATCTTGACTTTTTGACATCCCTGCCCCGGCTGTCATCTTGCTTCCAAACCACTGATAAATGCAGCTGCTATACATACCTGACATTTCAAACAATCCAGCTCCACTGTCATCACCTCAGGTCTAAATGGTTTTGGTTTTTAATGTCTAGCATACTGAGGCTGCTACAGTTCTGGGTAAGAGTTTGCTCAATCATTTATCTCACTGTGGGGAATCACTTAATAAAATACTTTTCTTTTGTCGGTTATACCTAAAACGTGCCACTATTTTTTGCAAAGTGTTTTCACAATAGACCCCCCCTTCTTTTTTTTCCTATGTATTGTTTAATGCCATTATTTATATCCTGCCTGTCATTATTTATGTTTGATCTTAACACTCTTAAATAAAAATCCCAAAAATACTTTTTAGTAGGGTTTCTCAATTTGGCAACTTTAAGCTGGTTGGGGAATTCTGAGAATTGAAGTCCATCCAATTTAAAGTTGTCACAATTAACAAATGCTGGTTTATAGGACAGAAATAATCCTTTTGGGATCCTTCTCAAAGGGCAGTTGGTAGGGTGGATAGAAGTTGAGGTGGCCTTGTAAAATGGTCCTGGACTTTTTCCTTTTCCTTTTCCCTTTTTGTCTCTTGATGCCTTTCTTTTGCTATTTACAAGTGTGGCCTTTTGCTGAAGTAGCTCATTAGATGCCTGCTGTGCAGAAGTTGTTGATGTTGTTAGCATATCTGCAGAAGGAGTACTTAAACTGGATTAGGTGTCTTTCCTACTAACAGTCCACAAGCTGATCTCAGCGTGGGGAATTATCAGGCCCTGTTTTCCCACAAGGGGATCCCATCATTTGATATGTTGATCCACAGTTATTCAGAGACAGTTCCCACCTCATCTTTAATCTCTTGAAGATGACAGGCTTAAGAATAGGAAATTTAAAAATGAGGAAAGGATAGTTTCTGTGAGGACACAAAAATATGTGAACAGTCTGTATTTTGCTGCAAATTGTCTTTATTCAATAGCCTCTCAAACAATTCAGCATAGTTGCACACCACAAAGGGGCAATTCTAACTTCCCAATATCGCACACATTTTCATAGTGTATGTGTGGCATCAGTAGATGAGAAACAGTAGATGAGAAACCTGGAAAACAGATAAAAAAATATTGAGTGCTTAAACAGCCATCTTTTAGCAAGGAGATATCAGTATGTGTGCATGTACATGGCAAGCCTTTATTTATTTGTTAGATTTATATCCTACTTTTCCTGCCAGAGCTGAAATGCCCTCCTCCCAGTTTTCTCTACTACATAAACTCTGGGAGGTAGGTTGGACTGAGAATGACTGGTTCAAGTCACCCAGGTAGTTTTTACGGATGTGGATGAATGTTAACCTGGGGCCAGTCCAACACCTTCACCATCATGCCAGAATGCAATTTGTTTGGTTCTAGTTTAAAGTCAGTGCTACAGGGTAGGTCAGTTTAAGAAGTCAATGCCATATAGGTATACTTTTATCAAGCGGCTATAGGAACAGAATATTTCAAATCTGCATGTGCCTCTTTCCTTCATCGCTTTATTTTCATTTGAATTTGGGAGGGTCCTATCAGAGGCATTTTCTTACATTAATTTCTTGGAATGGGCTCAAGCCACATTTGTCTGATTATAACAATAGCAACAGCAGTACCACTTAGACTAGTGTTGGCAAACCTTTTCGGCACTGAGTGCCAAAACGGGAGCGCACATGAACCTTTTCGAAACTGAGTGCTGAAATGGGAGTGTGCACTCGTGTGCTTGTGTGTCCGTGTGCACCGGAACCTGGAAAAGCTGATGATCTTCCGGTTTCCAGCGTGCACATACATGCTGGCCACCTGGTCTTCCTGCTTCCCGTCCAGCCCAGAGTGCCTCTTACCCCTTGGTGGCGTCTCCATGCTGCATTCTCCTCTGACCCTCCTGGGGCAGCTAGCCTCCCCAACGGTGGCTACTCCTCCTTTTCTTCCTGGCTGCTTCAGCATCCCAGCCAGAAGCGGCAGTGAAAGAACTGCCACCACCCCCTCGCCCCTCTCAGCAGCAGGAGCAGCGGGCAGAGCGGCTGGCCACCCAGCCAGCAAACGCTGCCCCACTGCCCTATGTGCCCAAATTGGCCAGGTGCTCCAGACCGCAGATGCACATCGGTGCTGCAGGCTGGAAGGCTGGGGTCGCGCAAGAAGCCCGCTCGGGCAACAAGGGATGGAAGTCCCACCCCACCCGTCCTGGCTGGCAGCTCTGCTCCTCTTGCTGTTCCGGGTTCCAGCGTACCAGCCAGCTGGTGTTCATGCGCCTGGGAGCACCAGAAACTGAAAGAACAGCCGCCCGGTGTGCATGTGTGCACTGGGAAGATGTCTTCCAGTTTCCGGTGCACACAGGCACACTGGCCAGCTGGCCTTCATGTGTGCATGCATGCCAGAAACCGGAAGACCAGGTGGCCGGCATGAAGATCATCTTCCTGGCATGTACATGAACACCAGGCGGCTGCTCTTTTGGTTTCTAGCGCTCCAGCGCACATGAAGACCAGCTGGCCGGTGCACTGGAACCCAGAAGAGCAATGGCTGATGGCTCACATGCCCGGAGGGATGGCTCTGCATGCCACTTCCGGCATGTGTGCCATAGGTTCGCCATCACAGACATAGACTTATATACCGCTTTACAGCATTCTCTGAATGGTTTACAGAGTCAGCATATTTTCCCCAATAATCTGGGTTCTCATTTTACCAATCCTGGAAGAATGGAAGGCTGAGTCAACCCTCAGCCCCATCAGGGATTGAACTACAGGCTGTGGGCCGAGTTTGCCGGCAATACTGCATTCTAACTGCTGCGCCACCAGGGCTCCTTTACCTTGGTAATACAGGTAGTCCTCGGCTTACAATAATTTATTTAGTGACCACTAGAAGTTACAATGGCACTGGAAAAAGTGATTTATGACTGTTTTTCACACTTACGGCCATTGCACCACCCCTGTGGTCATGTGATCAAAATTTAGATGTTTGGCAGCGGACTCATATTTATGATTGTTGCAGTGTCCCTGGGCCATGTGATCACCTTTTGCGACCCTCTGATAAGCAAAGTCAATGCGGAAGCCAGACTCACTTAACAACCTTGTTACTAACTTTAAAACTGCAGTGATTCACTTAACAACTGTGGCAAGAAATGTTGTAAAATGGAGCAAAACTCAATAATTGTCTCACTTAGTAACAGAAATTTTGGGCTCAATTGTGCTTGTAAGTCAAGGACTATCTCTACTATAGTTCTTCCCAAATGCTTCAAGGCGATTCTCTCTGATGTCTACATTTACCATGATGTTTAAATCTATCCACTATGGTTTATTTAGTAATCAGTGGTTAAGAAACCCTGGCTTAAGGCAGCACATACACTAAATTGATTTGGTGACCTGGTTCACATGTTTCACTAACGTATGATTTTTAAACATGATTTATTGTTAAAAGTTGGATAGGTTCACACAAGGCAGTAGGCAATAAATTACAGTTTGTAAATTGCAAATAGTGGATTCAATAATATGAATCCAAAATTAAACAAATTATATTATGGCTTTTCATAATGTGTAAATCCAACTGGTGTGTGTGTGTGTGTGTGTGTGTGTGTGTGTGTGTGTGTGTATCAGTGGTGGGTTGCCCCCAGTTCGCACTGGTTCTATAGGACCGGTAGTAAAACCGGTGGGAGGCTCTGCCCACTGACCCTGAGGTCATGAAAATGTATTTGTATTTGCGATCCCGTTGTGAACCAGTAGTAGAGGTAAGTAGAACCCACCCCTGGTGCGTATCTGTGTGTGTGTACTTCTGTATTTTTGGGATTATAATTCCCAACTCACCATAGTTCTCAAACTGCCAATTGTTTCAGGGTAAACACTGTATATATGATGGGGTTGTCAATTTGTTTGTCATTCACTAATCTTGCAGATATATTGTTTATCAAACCCTAACACCCTGCCTAGGATATGATGTAGCACCTTTTTAACATGTTATTATTTTGATGTGGTCTGTTACTTGAATTGAAGCAGCCAAAATCAACCAAATCTTCCAGAGACTCAACAATTGTTACTTCTTTTTACTTGACCAAATGGTCTAGTAAGAACAAAAGGCCCGTGCAGTTCTGTTTCCTTTCTCTTTGCAGATACACACAATTAAAACATAATTCTTGATTTCACTGTTGACAATGTCCACAAGAAAGCTCCCTTTACACCAATATTATGCGGGGGATCATATGTGAACAACCAATGAAACTTTATTTTTACTTGAAAGGAATAATAAAAGGTACTTACGAGATCGCCTTCTGCCACCAATAGCCTCCCACCGGCCAATACGCTCCCACAGAGAGGGACTCCTCAGGGTGCCATCGGTCAAACATTGTCGACTGGTGACCCCCAGGGGGAGAGCCTTCTCTGAGTCCCTTGGGAGAAGGGCGGTATACAAATTTAAATAATTAATAAATAAATAAATAAATAAATAATAATCATTTTGAATAAGAGATGGAGCCAAACATTTATAAAGCCTATCAATTATTTCCCTCAATAAAATAGATATCTTGGCACTCATTTGCTTTGAAACTCATCAAATTTGGTACTCAACACATTGTGATGCAAAACGTTTGTCCCAATATTCATTGTTTGCTTGGTATTCAATGTACAAGCTACAACTTGTCGGCTTCCTAGTGACTCACTACAGTATTCTTTATGGGAAAAATTTGTTTAGTATTTATCCTTGTTTTGTACTCACCGTGCCTCCCGTAATCAATTAATTATGAGTACTGAGGTACCACTGTGTAGGGTAACCTCAATTTTAAATCATGATAAAGAATTATAAAACAGAATATTACAGGATTATATTCTATCAGGTGCAAAAAATCAGGACTTCTCCTGAAGTTCCAATTAAAGTTATTTATTATGAATCATGCCTATGTTCAAGGCCCTACTCAACTAATGGTTAGAACTTGATCTTGGTGTTAGACAAGGGTCAACGGAATACCAGAAGGGTTGGACTTCATTTGTGGCTATGTCGAGACTCTAGGCTGATTCCTCTTTTGACTCCTCCTTCAGGTTCTGCCACTCCTTCTCCTGCGTATTCAGATATTAAAAAAACAGAAAAGAAGTCTGCAATCCATGAGTCATGGGATCAAGGGTATCCCTGGAAATTGTGGGAAGGGTAGGGAGTGGGACAGAAAACATTCAAGTTGGTGGCTGCCCCTGCCCCAGAAATACAAATAAAAAGGGGGCAGGGCTTTAAACATGTGATCACCTCTTGACTGTTTTAACTTCCCTCTAGAGACCCTTGCAGAGTATTGTTTCTATTTTGTTGTCTAAGTTTTGAGTATTTGCTTCAGTTCCAGAGGGGAGAATCTATCAACAATTAACCCTCCCCTTCCATTCCTACTTCTTCAGCCTTCTACAACTGATGTTAGTCAGAAACCCCTAAAAGGGAACATGTTGGAAAAGCAATTTCTATAGAATAATGGATAAATGAAATGTGGGATTCATTATTATGGCCACACAATCATACAGAGGTTATTTCTGTGTTCTGTTCCACTTTAATTGACTCACAGCCCTTCCCCCCATTTGTAATTTTGCTTTTGGGGCCTGCAGATGCAATAATATATAGAAAGAAATGTGCAGCTAATATATTTTATTAATTAAAATATTTACCAAGACAAGTATAATGTTTACACAGAGACAACTATGCCATGTTTACATCGGCTCCTTCTTTGTTTACTTAAGTATCAAAGCAGGAGTGCTAAAGACTTAAGCAATACAAAATTAATTATTATTGTTTGTTGAGAATACAATTGTGTGTATGTTAATTGGAACTTGGGTGTGAGGTTTTGGCTCTCAGAGCACATGCACTAGGTCTAAAATGCAAAGAGGAAAGGAGGGAGGGAGGGAGGGTAGTGGTGAAGGCACCAGGCTAGAAACTGGGAGTGTGAATTCTAGTCCCATGTCAGGTATAAAGCCAACAGGGTGACCATAGGCCAGTCCCTCTCACTCAACCCTGGGAAGGATGCAAGAACAAGCCATTTCTGAAATCTTTCCAAGACAACTGCAGGGACTAGACCAGGCAATCACCAGGAGCCAACATTGACTTGAAAGAACTGTATAGTTTAACACTGTATACATTTATTACAGATACTTTATGGATCTTATAAAGTAATACCAAATAGATAGTGGAAAACATACCTTTAATAACAATATCAGAGAGCAACATGATAAAATGCAGAACAAGTCAAAACTAGTAAGAGAAAAGCAGCTGAAAGCAAGTACAATTGAAAACTGATAAAGTTGGGAAGAAACATTACTAAAATTCCATTTCATACAGTAGCATAATAGCGGTGACAACAGCCAGCTAATTAGCTTGAGAGAAAAGCCGTCTCCTCAGCTGGTGTCTAAACATCTCACAGCAGGTGCTAGACTAAATGAGAGAGGAGCCACCCCCTGAGGAAGAGGGTGCCGCATTGACCAGGAATTCACTATCAACTGACTTGAAAGAAGATATTCTAAGTCAGAACATCCTGTTTGTGGAATGCCTTCCTTGCCAGTGTGGCTGAGCTTTGTAAATGTTTCTCACCAGTTTGAAGATCTTTACTCAATCTGATTCAACTAGTTTACTCAATCTGAATCAACTACTTTATGCTGATCACAGCCCATCCTGTGTTAGGAGATTTTAGGATTTTTTTTCATTATTATTTTAAAAATGTTTGCAGAGAGGTGGTTGCTGCATACTGTGTTTCTTGCTCTTTTTTCCATAATTTAGAGGCTCCCGGGTTGCCTACATTGGAATGCAGGTTTGGGGATGCTTGAGCCAAAGCATCTCTAGCTGTGTGATGTGCCTTCATGTCAAAGATGGAGATGATGAAGTGGACAGAAGGCCATTCCTTTAACCACATCTAGCATATGGAAATCCCTTTCTTCGTGGATTTACTATTATGAAATGCAGTCAGGGGTGCCAAACTGAATAGCTTTTCAATTAAAAAAGGCAAATGAATTGAAAGGTTTGCTACAGTTTCTAGCTTTCAATGCTAAAGCACTTGTGTCCTTTGCTTTCTGTTGTTATATTATTAATTTTTGTACGCTTTGGCAATCAAAAATGAGACCTTTGAGCCATCTCCTTAACTGGTGGTCAAATTTCAATACAGGTGGTCCTCGACTTACAACAGTTCATTTAGTAACGTTTCAAGTTACGACGGCACTGAAAAAAGTGACTCGTGACCATTTTTCATACTTATGAACATTTCAGTATCCCCATGGTCATGGGATTAATATTCAGATGCTTGGCAACAGGCTCATGTTTATGAGGGTTGCAGTGTCCTGGTGTCATGTGATCTCGTTTTGCAACCTTCTGACCGGTCAATGGGGAAGCCAGATTCATTTTACAACCATGTTAGTAACTTAACAACTACAGTGATTCACTTAACGACTATGGCAAGAAAGGTTGTAAAACGGGGCAAAACTCATTTAACAACTGCCTCGCTTAGCAACAGAAATTTTGTTGCAGTTGTAAGTCGAGGACTACCTGTATTCAAATAACATACTGCAGCCATTCATATCTGAAGCACATTGACTTGGGCAAAGAGATTAAAAGGACTCTTGGTGGAACTCAGCAAGACTTTTCTGATATTCTTGCCAATCCTCCGTTATTTAATAATTTAAATAATTCCGTGTGTTATAAATGTTCCATTCTGTTTGACTGTGGGAATAATATATTATTATCTGGCACAATCCAGGTCAGGGAAATTTGCTATCTTGTCAGCGCTTCTCTTCTGCAAATTTTCACTGTCAGCACTCAGATAGGATCAACAACCATAAACACTGTTGCTACCTCAAAAGAATTGCAGAAAAGCATGAAGCTGAAAAGACGGAGATACGGTATTCTGCTTCTGGAGAACCATATTATGTATTAGAGAGTGGTTGCATGTAGATAATAAGCCCTTTAAAGTTTTCAGATTCTCAGTGAAGATTAGTAACTATTTTCTACATAGTGAAAATAGCTGGGGTTCCAAAGCATTGCACAAGGGTAAACAATGAATCAAACTACAGGTAGTCTTTGATTTACTGTCAGGCATGAAACATCAGGACCACATGTGAAGTTCCAATTAAACTCATTTATTGCTAAACATGCCTATGCACAGGAATCTATTCAACTAATGGGTTAGCATTATCTTGGCATTAAATAAGGGCTAACGGCATTTAAGAGGGTTGGACTTAATCCATTTGTAACCATGTAGAGACTCTAGGCTGATTCCTCTTTTGACTCCTCCCCCAGGTGCTGCCATTCCTTCTCCTACACTTACGACCATAAAAGGGATCAAAATTTCAGGTTGTAAATCAAGGTGCAGTTGTAAGTCTAGGGACCGTGTGACCATGCCCAATTTTATGACCATTTTTTTCAATGGCTGTAAAGCGAATCACCATGGTCATTACATGAATCATATGATTGTTAAGCGGGTCCAGCTTCCCCAATGGACGTTTTTGGTGGAAACTGGCAAAAAAAAGGTTGCAGATTGTGATCATGTGGCTGCAGGAGGCTGCAACAGGTCATAAATGCGAGCTGCTTGCCAGGCACCCATATTGCAATTGCATGACCACAGGGGTGATTCGATGGTTTGAACAGTGGTAAGTGCAAATGCAGATTGTAAAGTACAACCCAATGCTTCTCTGTCCTCTTAGAATGGCGTTATTTTTTCTGCCACACAATTCTCAGCCATTCTGTCGGAGAATTTTGTGTCAGCTCTGATCAGAAATGTGAAGCAGAATAGAATAAATTGAGGTTAAGAAAATAGAGAATCATCTCTATGGTTCAGTCACTTAGATACTTCCAGACGAACACTTGACTGAAGGGAAGAGTTCGACCCGCAGCTTTATTTGGAAGGGATTCAATGACTTAATCGGCAAAAACTTTGCCTTTTTATGTTCGCTTGTTCCCTCTTTGGGAGACTAGACTCTAAACAAAGTGCCCCTATTGTGAGCAGCACACTGGAGCAGCTGCAGGTGTCCGGGTAGTGGCATATGACAAAGCTCATTTGTGAATCAGCCCTTGTCACATGGCCTGCGGTGCCCTGCTCCAGCCATCACTACTGCCTTCAAAAGCAAAATCTACACATTCAGTCAAAAGAGCCATTCTTCTTGGCTTTCTTAGCAACTACTGTCCTTGGTAGGTATGTAAAGCAGGGGGTCTGTCTTTCGCCTGATGCCCAGAATGAAGGGATGGGTGCAGTGGCTGTTCTGGCTTCTGTTCAGTTTGAGGATCCTTGGAAAGAATCTACATGGAGATTTAAAAAAAAAAATAAAAAAGATTAAGGCACGCCAAGAGAAGTTATGCAAGGATACCAGACTGGCAGATGGTAGAGATGCCAGAAGAATAACTTTCTTCCAACCTTTTGAAACCTAAGGAACCATTATCAAAATGCTTGGCAATATTTGTGGCTTTTATCTTTTTTTAAAGGCTAAAAATGGATCGCAGGAGCTCTCATTAATCATTTCCTTTTTTAAAAAAAATATTTAATTATATGTAAAAAAAGGAGTTAAAAGCAGTCCATAAATTCATGGATTACCTATATACAAAAACACACTAATATTAGCTCATCATTTCACACTATGGAACTATTAGATGAAATAAGTAAGTTACTGACATTTAAATTAGATCATTTAACCAACAGAAACAGTGGTGAAATTAAGCCTATTAATAAGTAAACACAATCCAGATTTCTAAATGGCCCTCAAAATAGCATTGTTTGTTCAAATGCAGAATAATACAGTAAGTGAACTCCTGTATCAATTAGTATTTTTTTCAATCTTGGCAACTTCAAGATGTCTAGACTCCAAGTTGAAGTTCAAGCATCTTAAAGTTGCCAAGGTTGAAAAATACTGGATTAGACTGGCCATCACATACTTAATGGCAACAGCCAGTTTGGTCTAGTGGTTAAGGCACCAAGCCAGAAACCAGGAGATGGTGAGTTCTAGTCCCACTAGGCATGAAAGCTGATTATGACATTCTTTCTCAGCCCATGTCAGCCTCAATTGATAAGCTGGTTAGTCGATTCCTGTCACAATCAATGGATCAACACTTGGTTGATCTGAAAAAAAAGCAGACCCGGCACTAGTGGGGAAAACACAAGGAAGAAAAAAAATGCATAATTGATGGAGTATCCTTCCTTCCATCCATATAATACTGTATCAATCTTTTTTATAGGTTTTACTGCAGCATGACAAAGTTACCATAAAGTTACACTGTTGGAGGTTATTTTCTAATCTGGCAAAAATATCCAAGCAGCTTTTCCCCCTCATTTTTATTCCCATTCAGAAAATTTCTTGTTTCTCATTGTTTTTCTTTAACTGAAAGTGATTTATAGTAAAACAATGAGAAATAGGAATACAATGTATTGGATTGAATCCAGTGGTTTCTATTCATCAGTGAGGTGAACTCCACTGATGCAATGAATTACCCATTGCTATTATGCTTTATATAAAATGCATTTTCTGAATGGGAAGAAGATTGAGATAAAAAGCACAGATGCTTTGGAGATCAGCAGGTTGGATATTTTTGCCAGTTTAGAAAATAACCTCCAACACTGTCAGCATAGCATTATTTGTTGCTGGAAAAGGAGAGGTCAAAAGAGCATCTTCTAGGACATTGTGAAGTATATAATCTAGGTGCCAGTTGGATGAAGTTGCTCTGACCTGCTTGGAGATGGATTCGGATCTTCTCCTGTTAACTGTGTGGGCTTTGGTCCTGTAATTTCTGAAGAAATGGAAAGAACCATTGGGACTCTCAGTCAGTCACCTGACTTTTTCATGCATGTTTCCATTGGCTGTCCTGAGATATTTATGTGCAGGATATATGCAGTGATGGATATGAGTGAGAAGGTTCTAATATATCTGAAACCAACAGTTCTGGAAAATTTATGGCTAGTCTCCAATCTGCCCTTTTTGGGGGAAAGTATCTTGGCCATTAATTCCCAAGCCCTCTTCACTCCTCCTTCCCAAGACACTCCCCCCCACACACACATATATAAACCAACACCACTATGATGAGCATAGGAGGAGTTGTGGGAACACAAAAAGTAAACAGAGGAAAGAGGAAAGGAAGTTGAAAACCGGTAGTAAAGGTAAGTACAACCCATCCCTGTGATAAAGGTTTGAGAAAACAAGAATGACTTTGTTTCCTTTCAAATCAGAGAGTGGTGATCTTAATAAGATTTTAATAGGGAGCCAAGACTTGGTTACACAAATTTGTGCAATGGTCACTGCCTCAAAAATTGTAAAATGTTGGCAAACATTGGATCTTTATGTGAGAACACTAACAAACTCAGACCATCGTGCACAAGGCCTTATTTTTGTATGAGTTCTTGTAAATTTTCAGCCACATTTTTTCATTACTATTATTATTAACTAGATTTCATTTTGGAATTGTCAGTCCAATTTTGCAATTATAGAAGGTTTGTGGTCTATAGGTGTTTTATTGCCAAGTCCATCCTAAATTGCATAATATGCATGGCTGCCAGGCTAATTGCTACATTTTACACCAACTGCAACTTCCATACAACTTCCTTAGCAACATAAAGAGTGTGGAGCAACAGTAAAGATGAGCTGAAACCAAAATATGAATAACTGTTGCAAACCCAGCTGGCTTACAAATCCTCACAATAGGTGTTCTAGCTATAATTGTGGAAATGCATCACTCACTATAATCACTGTGCTGCAAAATCTAGCCCAATTTCCTTTTGGCAATAGCACAACATTTAACCTTAATTTTCAGCTTTTTCTTTGTTCCCTATCCCAATAGCTGGGGTGATATTCAAAGTTATCCACTGATTCTTTGGATTTAAATGGTAAGGAACAATAGAGCTGGATACTACCAGCATCATTATGACAGTTCAATCCAAAGTTTCGAATGACTTGTCTATGCAGCTTCTTTCACATGCATATTGTGGTAGAATATGCCGCTCTGCCACAGAACCAGAGTTCCCAGGAATCCATTATTCAAAGCAGACTGACTCACATTGGCCTGAAGCTTTAGACTCAAGAGGCAGCAATTCATTCACTATTCTTTTCTGCTACCCTTTCTTCTAGTTTGGACTGGCTTCCAAAATCCTTCTGTATTTTTCAAATAATTACATACAAAATTACATAATAATTACATACAAAAACAATATAGCATTCATTTGGTTTTTGGATTGCATGCGATTGTGTCATTTTGACAGATTGCCCATGAAACTGAAAAAAAACCCTATTTTTAGATTTTGCTAAAACAGGCAACTTTCTTTTTCCTGTGCGACTAACCTGCCCCTTTCCTTCCTGCTAAAGTTCTAGAGAAACGGCAGACAGGTTTGTACAATGACATGGATTTTGAAAGTGTAAAAACTACAGTAATCCTCCCTTCCTATTTCTAACATAAATAATATTTGTTAAGTCAGAAAACATGAAATTAGACTTCTTTGAATTTCTTACTACCATAAATTAATATGGTTTTCCTCCTATCATATTACTAACATAGAGAACCTGGCCTATAACACAGCAAGAGTCTATAACTAAGAATTTGTTTGTTTGTTTGTTCATAAAATTTATTGGTTACCCAACTTACCACAGGGTAAATTTACAGTTGCGTTGTACTTCATGTCTAAAAATAAAATTTAACAACATTTGTTTGCAGTTGCATATATCAAAAACTGATTCCTTTTTCACTGTTGCATGATTACCCTTGATAGGTGGGAATTATGGGAACTGTAATCTCATACTCACACAAGACTGAGTGGTGTTTCTGATTAAATTAGTTTTGTAGCTTTGAAACAATTAAAAATGATATGCATTTATCAAAACTCAAAGTGGGGTAAATATAGAAGCAGAAATCCTTCTTTCAAACTGCCTTAAGTTTTAAGTTTTCTAGGGGCTAAAAAACTGCTATGTCTACAGCTGAAGCAATCTATTCTCTTATCTTTTATTTAAAAAAACTATATTCTATATTCTAAATTTAGGATGGAAAAAATATGTGCCCATAAGCTTCTTTTTAAAATTCATTTGCATAACCTCAACTGATCATGAAAATGGTTCAGCAGAAATCTGACTCTTGTTGTCCCTTCTTCCTACACATTTTATTGAGAAAAAAAAACACAAAATAAATGTGTGTTTAGGATAGCCATATTAGAATAACAAAATAACAGAATAACAGAGTTGGACAGGACCTTGGAGGTCTTCTAGTCCAGGGGTCACCAACCTTTTGGACCTCAGGGACCATTAAATTCATAATTTTAAATTCCACGGACCACTAATATGATTTGTCTAATGACTGGCTGGGTGGGCATGGCTAGGTGATCATGTGACTGGGTGGGCGTGGCCAACTCAATGTCACTCATATCAAGGGGCACCTCACCAGCCTCTATTTGCCCCTCCCACTCACTCCTCTCCTGCCCGCCCGGACTCCTTAGGGCCCCAACAGGAAGCAGTTGTTTGAGCTAAGCAGCCACCATGAGAAAGAGTTGGCAAAACAGCTGGCTCAGTTCAAATTGGATCTGACCAAGAAGGAGGTTCAGCAGAAGCACCTCACTGAGGACTACGAGCATAGGCTTTCCAAGCAGAGGGAAGACCTGCGGAAGTGCAAGGCCAGGTACCAGTGCCTGGAGGCTCAGTGGGCTGAGATGGTCAGCCAGTTCCAGGACATGATGCAGTCCCACTGGAACAAGGCTCTCTGGCTCTTTGCCACCAGCGGCGCTTCCCTCCAGCCTTCAACCAAAGCCCCACACCAGGAGGCCGAAGCAGATCCCAAGTCGGAATTTCTGTCCCCTCCGACCCGCACAAAAAGATCCCAAAGGGGGAGACTCTCTGCAGCAACACAAGCGTTCATTGCACATACCTGGCCCATGGGCCGTAGTTTGAGGACCCCTGATTTAGTGCAACATAAAAAATGCAAATAATTTTTCTGCGGGCCACCAGTGGTCCATGGATCACCAGTTGATGACTACTGTTCTAGTCCTATCCCTTGCTCAACCAGGAAATCCTACAATTTCAGACAAATGGTTGTGTAATCTCTTGTTAAAAGCTTCTCCAGGAAATTAACTATCCACCCATGAGATCAATAGGCAACTGAACAAAGCCAGATGAGTTCTCAGGAAGGATTTATTTACAAGACAGACCATAGAAACCTAACTGTAGAACAACAGAACCCCATTGCTTGTCTCTACAACTCATAGCTCAAGCTACACAAGTGCATTATTAATAGGCTGCAGCCCATATTGGACAATGATATTGTACTTTCTCAGGTACTGGATGGCATGCCCATATTTGCATACAGACAATCACCCAAAGTGAAGCAGATTCTCACAAGCAACAAGAAACACTAGGACAATTATGCCAACATGGAACCAGATAATGCATTAACCTAAATGTCCCCATGTCTATGCCAACACATTCATTATAGACCCCAGGACCTCATTATAGACCCATGTAACATGCTGCTATTGACATGCTCTTCTCCAATGTGATATGTGCCATCATCTGCCAGCAATGCCTCTTTGGATTCTAAGTAGGACAAATCAGCAAAAGAATTAATGGACAGAAGTTTGACATCAGGACACAAAAGAAGAACAAGATAGTATCAGAGCACTTCATCCTCCCAGAGTCCTCCGTAGCTATCCATCAAAGGGGTTGTTTTAGAAATGGTTCTCCCAAAGTGGTGCGAACTGGCTGAATCCCACCACTGAAGCTGTCTCATGATAACCTAAAGTTAGAAAGTGTGCTTTTGCTGCTTGGTGCAGGACACCCATTGTTTCATAAAGGTAGCAAGCACATGGTGCTGTAACCCAAGATTGTTGTTGTTCAGTCACTAAGTTGTTTCTGACTCTTTGTGACCACAATAGCACATCAGCCCCCCCGCCCCTCCTCTTTTGTTTCCTGGAGTTTGCCTAAATTTATATTCGTTACATCAATGACACTATCTAACCATCTCACCCTATGCCATCATCTTCTCCTTTTGCCTTCAATCAAACCAAGATAGAGCTGGGGAAATCCCCTTTTGAAAACCTTGCATGGAGTACATGCACCTTTACACTCCTAATGTTTTTTGTTTGTTAGTTTGTTTTTACACTGAGCTATGTTCTTTAGAAGGCCAGATCTTGAAGATGAAACTCAAATACTTTGGCCACCTAATGAGAAGGAAGGACTCACTGGAGAAGAGCCTAATGCTGGGAAAGATTGAGGGCAAAAGAAGAAGGGGACGACAGAGAACGAGGTGGCTGGATGGAGTCACCGAAACAGTAGGCTTGAGCTTAAATGGACTCCAGAGGGTGGTAGAGGACAGGAAGGCCTGGAGGAACGTTGTCCATGGGATCGCAATGGGTCGGACACAACTTCGCAACTAACAACAACAACGTTTCCCAAAAAATTTCTGTCCTGGAGCCTAGCTGGATAGTATGAAAAAATGTAGCTGTTCTGTTATGTCCTTATAAGGACATCCGCCGGTGATTGGCCAATCCACCAGCGGGAAATTTAAACAACTGTCATTGAACGGCTGAGTCTGCCAGAGCACTATAAAAGAGCTCCGGCAGCACAGCCATTCGTCTTTTACTCAGAGCTGAATAAAGGTGCTGAATGGACCAACACTGTCGCATCTTCTTTTCCCTGCGCCTGATCTAACACTGGCGACGAAGGATTCAAGAACCACAGTGACGAACCTCGTGGCACAGAGCCAACCGAAAGAGCAGTCACTTAAGCTGAAGTCACTAGAGCTGAATCACTGAAGCCATGGTGACATCGCAAGCTCCGCTAGTTTCACTAGCCGCTTTCAACCCCGGGACGGAGAAATGGAGGTCCTACATGATTTGGTTCCACCAGTTCCTGCGAGGAACAACTACCAGGACCTCAACGACGACTGCAAAAGAGCCTTTTTCCTGGCCCACTGTGGTTCCGAAGTTCTGGAGATGGCCATCGACCTTGTGGCCCCAAGGGACATTGAAGAAATGTCATGGGCAGATCTCCAGGAGGTGCTACAAGAGCACTATGCCCCAACAGGAACTCCAATAGCCAACTGCTTTACCTTCCAGAAAAGGAACCAGCAGGACGGAGAATCGATCAAAGACTTTGTAGCAGCCCTTCGTCAAATTGCAGCCAATTGCGAATTTGACAATGTGGACAAAGCGATCAGGGACCGCATCGTATTCGGCATGAGGGAGGTGGCTTTACAGAAGAAGTTCCTGAGCCAAAAGAAGATCGCACTGAAAGACGTCGTCGAGGAGGTGATGGCTGCAGAAACTTCTGAAAAAGCGGCAGCCGCGATGATAAGAGCAAAGGCGGTCCACAAAATTCAAAGAAACCCCAAAAGTTCCACAGACAACTCGACCGCTGGATCCGACTCCGATGAGGAAATGGCCTTCCACAAGGTCTCCAGACCCCCAAGGCGGGAAACCGCTCAAAATGGCGACCGGGGGGGAGTGCTGCGCCAGCTGCAGAGGAGACCATGCCAGGGCCAGATGCTGTTAGAGAGATGCGACCTGCAGACGCTGCCACAAGAGGGGCCACATCGCTGAGGCCTGCAGAGCTGAGGATCCAGCCCTAGAACCCCTCAACCACCGTCTTCGTGAAAATCAACAAGATCACCAGAGATCATCCAGACGGTCCTTGTACCAGCCCAGGTAAGGAGAGAACGAGTTCGCGAGGAACGGAAACGTCCACCAGACAGACCATCGCTCACACCCACGACAACAGCACCACCAAATTCCACGTGACCGTGACCGTGGAAGGGACTCCCTGCTCTATGGAGGTAGATTCAGGATCGACCTACTCCATAATGGACTGGCACCAGCTGAAGCGTCTTAAACCCGGCTTCAGCAAGAAGGACTTGAAACCCCTGCAATCGAGACTCATTGATTTTGGAGGAAACCCCATCGGAGTCCTGGGAAGAACATCACTCCAGGTCGCCTACCACAACTTCCATGGTGACCTACCCATTACCGTCGTCGAGCACAGCTGCCCGAACCTGTTGGGAGTGGAGTGGTTCAAGCCCTTAGGGCTCTCAGTTGGAGGAATCCACCAAATTCAGCAGGACGAACTCGACAACCTCATCAAAGAGTTCAAAGAAGTCTTCAATGGTAAGCTGGGGAAATTTGTGGGAAAGCCCATTTCCTTTAATTTAGATAAAACAATTACGCCAATTAGACTTCAACCTCGCAGAGTTCCATTCGCCTTGTGGCCCAAAGTTGATGCCCAGTTAGATAAGCTAATTGCCCAAGGTGTATTGGAACCGATCGATCATGCGACATGGGAGACTCCCATTGTGACCCAATGAAGCATGATGATCTGTGCGCATCTGCGCTGATTATAAATGTTCAATAAATAAGGCTTTACAGCAGAGTGCATACCCAGTTTCAGTGGTGCAACATCTGTTGAATTCACTCGGAAGCGGGTCAATATTTGCAAAACTGGACCTGGCCCAGGCTTACCAGCAACTGCCAGTGGATGAAACAATTGCGGAGGCACAAACAATTGACATCCATAGGGGCGCATTTAAATGCAACCGCCTCCAATTTGGAGTCAACGCAGCCCCAGGAATTTTTCAATCCATGATGGAAGGCATTCTCCAAGGCATTCCAGGGGTGGTGCCGTACTTCGATGATGTCTTAATCTCCAGGCACTCTAAAACCCAACTACTTGAGCGTCTGAGGCTTGTTCTGCAGCGCTTCAAGGAGAAGGGCTTAAGAGTCAGGAGAGATAAGTGCATCATTGGAGTCCAGGAGGTCGAGTTTCTGGGCTATCACATTGATGGAACTGGCATCCACCCCACCAAAGCTAAAGTAAAGGCCATTCACGAAGCTCCAGCCCCCCCAAATAAAGTGGAGCTTCAGGCTTTTTTAGGACTACTGAATTTTTACAATGTCTTTTTAAAACAGAAAGCCACAGCTGCTGAACCACTCCATCGCCTATTGGGGAAAACGGTTGCATGGAGATGGGAAAAGGAAGAGGAAACAGCATTCAAAACCATCAAAGGACTGCTTTCTTCAGACAGTGTGCTCATACAATACCATGAGACACTACCACTGTTACTGACCTGCGACGCATTGCCCTATGGCATTGGAGCAGTTCTCAGCCACCAACTTCCCGATGGCACAGAAGCACCCATCACATATTTTTCAAAAACAATGTCCAGCACGGAATGGAATTATAGCCAGCTGGATAAAGAAGCCTTGGCCACCATTGCTGGCATTAAGCGCTTCCATGAGTACCTCTACGGAAGAAACTTCATGATCGTCACTGACCACAAGCCACTTTTGGGACTATTTGCAGGCGACAAACCAACACCGGCTTACATGTCCCCCAGGATGACACGCTGGGCAATTTTCCTGGCCGGGTATTCCTATACTCTGATACATAGACCCGGCAAGACCATCGGAAGCGCAGATGCACTGAGCAGATGCCCATCCAAAGAGCCAGTGGAAGATCCAGCCCCCACTCTTGGACTTTTCCACATTGACGATGACCTGGCATGCCCAGTCACATCTGCAGATGTGGCAACGCAGACCCAGAAGGACTGAATGCTAAAAGAGGTACTGTCATGGGTTCTACGGGGATGGCCCACGGGGAAGTTGGCAGAAGAATTCAGCCCATTCACCAGAAAGCAGCAAGAGCTTTCCACCATGAAAGGCTGCCTTCTCTGGGGTGACAGAGTCATGATTCCACGCACCCTGCAACAAAAGACGCTAGAAACTCTGCACAGCGGGCACCCGGGCATAGTGCGGATAAAGGGGTTGGCACGAAGTTACGTATGGTGGCCAACCCTAGATAAAGACATTGAACAATGGGTCGCCAGATGTGACCATGCCAGGAAGTCGGTCAGCGCCACCCCGTGCCCAGTCTACAGAATGGGAGACACCCAGCAGCCCATGGTCGAGAATACACATTGACTTTGCGGGTCCAATGAGCGGGAAGTACCTCCTCATCGTAGTGGACACATTTTCGAAATGGCTGGAGGTCGTGCCCCTGGCTTCCACTACTACAGAGGCAACAACCCAACAAGGTAGGCCTGCAACGCCCCGACAAGGTAGGCCTACGACACCCCGACAAGGTAGGCCTACACATCCCCAGCGAAGCAAGCCATTGGCGTTCCATGGGGGTAGACCGGTACTCTGGGACCGAGAGGAGTCAGCTCTGCCCCGGCGAGGAACTCCTGCACCACCCCGGCGGGTGAGACCTCCATCTCTACCATGGGGTAGACCGGCAACACCCCAGGAAGGAAGGCCCGCAATGCCCTGGCGAGACCAACCTGTGCCATCCCTGTGAGGGAGACCTCCACATCCCTAAAGAGATAGACCGGGGACAGCCCAAGGAAGGAGGCCCACAACACCCCGACGAGGCCAACCTGCACCAACCCAGTGAGGGAGACCTCCATCGCCACAATGAGGTAGACCGGGGACGACCCACGAAGAGAGGCCCGCAACACCCTGGTGAGGTCAGCTTGCACCATCCCAGTGAGGAAGACCTCCATTGCCCTGATGAGGTACGCCGGCAACAAGGGGAGAGGCCAATCACACAATGCACTGTCAAGGTCGACCTGCACCAATCCAGCGAAGGCGACCAACACCAGCCCAACAAGGTGGATGGGTGACACCCCGGCAGGGTTGGCCACCAGCTAAACAACCCGACACACAGAAGCAGCAACATCAACAAAAACATCAGCAGCAACAACACCAAGGGCGACAACATCATCAAAAGCCACAGAAAGTACAAGAAAAACCAATGGACGATGGACAGCAATGTCCAGCCGCGAGGTTCCGAGAATCCAGGTCAGGGAGAAGACCAGTGCCACCAGCAGATAAATCCCAACGACGCGGCCGGAGGTGCTGGGACAGTGCCCGCACACTTGACGACCAAGATACATCCCAACGATGCGACCGGGGGTGCGGGAACAGGACCAGCACACTCGACGGCCAAGCTCCAGACAGCCCCAGGATGAGAGCCGGAGGGAACAGGAGTTCCACCTGGCCGGGTCGGCGGCAAAGCAAAAATGGAACTGCGCAGGTCAAGTAAGACTACCAGATGCCCCGCCTACCTGCATGATTACGTGACATTTATTAATATGGACTCTAATGGACAGACTAAGAACTAAGAGGGGTGGGGTGTTATGTCCTTATAAGGACATCCGCCGGTGATTGGTATCCACTGGCGGGAAATTTAAACAATTGTCATTGAACGGCTGAGTCTGCCAGAGCGCTATAAAAGAGCTCCAGCAGCACAGCCGTTCGTCTTTTACTCAGAGCTGAATAAAGGTGCTGAATGGACCAATGCTGTCGCATCTTCTTTTCCCTACGCCTGATCTAACATGTTCCATACTCATTAGATGAAGACGTGTTCTGCTTACATGATGCTAGAATCAGGGAACCTTCTCCTTCCCCATCCAGCCTGCTCAGGGAAGGGAGGAAAGCAGAAGAAAATGGCTTGTTTGGGGAAGCGTGACCTCAGGCCATTGGAGGAACCTAAAACAATGTTCCCAAAGAAATCTTTCCCCTCAGTGCTGCTCAGCTAGGAAACCACCAAGCAGCTGTGAGAGGAAAGGAGATTGGTGGGGGAAAGAGCTGAAACCATTTCTTTACAGCACTTTCTCCTAGGCTCTACCCTGACTGTTGCTCAACCAACTGGAAACAGGATGGAAGCAAAGCAGATCCAGACCATTGATTATGCTGGCAAAGCCGGGAGGCCCTTGTCTTCTCCAAAGGGATCTTTCAGTTCTGGGTCTGGGAGCAAAAAAAAAAAAAAATGAACACAGCACTGGGCTATTTTATTTTCTCACCAAATGGGCCATAGAAGAGGCTCCTTTGTATCCCTCTGCTTTTACTCTCCCTAGAAGGCAGCCTAGAAACCTTTAAAATTAAACAAATAAACGGAGTATTGAGCCATCCTAAAGATTAATACAGGTAGTCCTCAATTTACAACCGTAATTGAGCCCAAAATTTATGTTGCTAAGCGAGTCTTGCCCCATTTTACAACTTCTCTCATCACATTTTTAACTGAATCACTGCAGTTGTTTAAATTAGTAGCACGGTTGTTACTTTGCTTGTAGGAAGGTTGCAAAGGATGATCACATGACTCCAGGACACTGCAACCGTCATAAATGCGAGTCTGTTGTCAAGCATCCAAATATAGATCATGTGATCATGGGGATGCTGCAATGGTCATAAGTGTGAAAAATGGTCATAAGTCAATTTTTCAGTGCTGTTTTCTTTCTGATTGAGTAAACACTAGTCAGTAGGTGAATGAATGGCTGTAACTCCATCTGTTTGAGACTCTGACTCTTCCCACTTTGGGCTTCACCCATATCCTCATAAGTCTCTACCTCTGTGATCTCCATAGATTCCCCCCATCTTAAGAATCTGAACAGGTCTCCAGAAAGGTATTTCCGTATCTATTTTATAGTATTTGAGGTAGAGCCTGGTGATAATACACTGCCTTGAAGTTAATTCGTTACAAACCAAAAACATAATGCAGAAATTTAGCAAACTTATATAATGTTGAAAACTCCAGCATGTCTTTCTCTGGGTACCTTAATTTTTTGTTCCTATAGACCAATATTTTAAAAACTTTCTACCATTTGAAAACCTTTTAAATGTCAAACTACAATAAAAATTCAACTCTTTGCGGAAAGTTCTATGATCTATTTGATCAATGATGCTTTCAACATTTTTTTTGACATGTACAACAGGGTGCTTGTCATTGCTGATCTTTTCGGGCATAATATAAATCTGTATATTATCTACAGGTTTTTTCAAACAATTGGTTTTTATATTTACTAATCTGCTTTTGAGGTATATATTTCATAATGAAATTATCTTAGAACTCACTTATTCCAAGTAAGTTGATTTTTCTGGATCTTTCAATAGTATAACTCTAAGAGGATCAAACCAAGATAGCATTGTTGAGCTATTTTGAGGTCATTAAATGGGTAATTGTCTGAAACAAAATTGGAAGGTTTATACTATATTACCCTTCCCATACTGTTGAAAATCTACCTGGAACCAGATAAATTTAAATTTTTGCTTAGAATGTCACCAATATAAGTAAACAAAAAAGACTTGCTAATATGCATAGATGTTACTTCCAGATTGAGAGTATTTTGGCGACTCGTCATCTTCAGGCTGGTGTCTTTGGCTTCGTGCTTGTGCGAGGAAAGCGTGATTGGAGCTGCCCTCTCTCTATAAATACTGGTGGGGAGATGTGGGGTGCTGGCTTTGTTGCTGTGAGTGAGTTGGTTGCCTGTGTTGTTACATCTTGATTAGTTGATGGAATTGATGTTTGCAGATTAGTCAGCTGTTTTATAACATCCTGTGTGGGTGAGGTCCTTGAGGTGTGCCCATTAGTCTTTTGTGTTTTAACGACCTGGCTAATGGGCTGTGTGTTAACATCCTGAGTTCTAGTGTTGTGATATCCTGAGTTTTTTGATGTAATATCCTGAGCAGATGGCTGTGTTGCCACATCCCGGGCTTTGGTTTGGCTCGAGTTTGAGGTCTTGCCATGTGTTCATGGCGTGTGTCAGTTTGCTTTGTGTGGGGATTGCAGGAGGTGCAGCAGCTGGTGATGCCGCCGTGGTCTGGCTTCTGGATGGTCACCAAGATACTCTCAATCTTACACAGGAAAAGACCCGAATACACCAAAACTTGCATACCTCTACCCGTGAAAATCTACACACACACACATATATATAATGTTTCCCTTGATAAAACATCAAATATTGGGAATAAAATTGGCATATATGGGCGGCATATAAATCGAACCAATAAATAAATAAATAAATATTTAATGCCATTGTTGTTTTTATTTTTCCTGTAGTGCCTCTAGTGAACCCTGTATTTTTATGTCCATAGTAGGTATATGACAACCAGCTGTGCCTCTCATTTCCATCTTTAATAATGATTAGACAACCCGTGACCCACTGAGTCATCGTTTTACAGTTACTTCCTTATCTAAACAGAGAAAGAGAATGTCCAAGGGTAAAAAAAAAAGCAGTGGGAGCTATTTCCGACTTCCTGCCAACTTGACCACAGCTGACTGCCCTTCAGCAGCTGATGATGAGACTGATCTATCCAGGGGTAGGACTGATGTACTGAATTTCTGGATTGTTCAATGGCAACACAGCAGCACTGAAGCAACCACAAATTTGCTAATTTCAATTTCACAAGAATTGGTCCTAGATTTAGGGCGCATTCTTAAAGTTAGCCCATTGGAGATATCTCTTGGTTTAAAAAAAAATGTTGCCTTTTGATTCACTGTTTCACCCAGTTAAAAGTTACAGATACAAGAATTTTAATAGCATATATAGGTGAGGTCATGGAAGTGGTAAACTGCTGATTCGTAAGAGTTTTGGATGAGCTTAGGACAAAACAAGCAAAGTAGACAAGTGATCCAGACAAAATGGAGATGCAAAATGGAGATGCACTAATGCAGAAGAGGTACAGTGGCTTTACAGTGAATGGATACTTCTGGAAGCTGCCAATCTTCCTTGTTGCACAGGTGATAGTCTAAACTGGGAGATCGTTTTAAAAGGTATCTAATCCACCATCAGTACAATTTACTGAAAAACATTACACATTCAGTCATTTATAACTTCAGTCATTTTAACTTCCTAGTTCAATTATTCTGGGTGAAGCTCTTTTGGAAATCAGTCACTTGAGATCAGATCATACTTGCCAATGTTTTGTCTGAAATCAAGAAACTGCTGCTGTTTAGGTTTCTGACAGCAGCAAGAATATGCACAAAAATGGAAGGACACTTTGATTCCCACCATGGATGAATGGTTGCAAAAGTTGATGGAGTTAGCAGAGATGGTTAAATTGACTGCTTTGATTAAAGAAAAGAATACAATTTTTACTTGGAAACCACTTTTGGACTTTGTGCTTGAGGTGGAAAAAATGAAATTTTTGGTTTTGCTGGTTGGATGGATTTGCTGTTATAGAAATATCTAGTATATATTATTATGTAAAACTAAAAAGTTGAGGTTATATGTTATTACCTTATTCTACCACACTAAATGAAGTCAATGTTATTTTTTCTCCCCTTTACCCTACATTTTTTCCTCTTCCCCTTTCCTTCCCTATTTTCTCATTATTCGTATTTTTCTTTCTATTTCTGTATTTTATATCTTGATAAACTAATAAAAATATGAACTCAAGGAGGAACTAGGTTTCTGAACATATCAATCCTTTACATCTAGACTGAACTCAGAGTACTGGCTATCATCTTTAAAGTTCAGAACAACTTTGGGAGAGAGTGTCTCAATATTTTCCCCCCTTTCCTATAAGCCTGCCTTAGACTCCTATACCACTTTAGGACAATTTGTAAGTACTGTCAGAGGTGTAGACCTGAACCTTGACTGTAAAGGTTCCAGATCACCCACTTCTTCTACAGTACTTTGCAAGTGAAGTGTAACTATCACTTGTTCCACAATTTTTTTCTCCCACTATAAAGGAATTGGACAACTGGATGATGATGATGATCATCACCATCATTATTATATTTTTCCACCTTTTTGATATGTAACTCAAGGCAGTCAACAAAACTAATATGAGTTGACCAATAAGACTGGGAGTGGTTAGTCCACTGAAGAACTACCCACTCCCATAACAAAATGTTAATCATCTCCATGATCCTACAAATAACCCTACTCCCACCAAGACTCATAAGTCTCTATCCTGTGATCTCTGTAGATTTTCCCCATGTAAAGACTTACACAATTTTATCAGTGAAATGTTACTCCAAATTCTCACAGCAGCCTATGGGCAGGTTTTGCCAATTCCTACATACAGGTAGTCCTCAACTTATGACCTGAATTTCCATTGCTAAACAACACAGTTATTAAATGAGTCCTGCCCAATTTTACATTTTTGCCCTGGTTGTTAAGCAAATTGCTGCAGCCTTTAAGCGCATCCAGCTTTCCCCATTGACTTTGCTTGTCAGACGTTGGCTGCAAAGGTCGCAAATGGCAATCACGTGACCACAGGATGTTGCATCACAATGGGTGAAAAGGTGAAAACAAGACTATGCAGGTACTCTCCCACATACAATCATTTGATTTGAAGTTACAGTGGCACTGAAAAAAGTGTCTTATGACCATTTTTCACATTTATGACAACTGTAGCACCCTTCTGGTCACGTGATCAAAATTCGGACACTTGGCAACTGGCATGCATTTATGACAATTGCAGTGACCCCTGGTCATTTGGTCACCTTTTGTGACCGTCTAACAAGCAAAGTCAATGGAGAAGCCAGTTTCACTAACCATGAATCTGGCTTCCCATGAAGTGAATCTGGAACCGCGAAGTGTTACTCGCTTAAAAACTGCAGCAATTGACTTAACAACTGTGGCAAGAAAGATTATAAAATGGGACCAAACTCACTTAACAAACATCTCCCTAAGCAACGAACATTTGGGGCTCAATTGTGGGCCTAAGTGGAGGACTACCTCTACTGTAAAGCAGTGATTCTCAAACTCTGTTCCTTTAAGACATGAGGCCTTTAACTCCCAGAATTCCCTAGCATGCGGAATTCACTGCTTCCCTAGCATGGGGAATTCTGGGAGTCTGGGAATCTCTGCTTTATTTGAAGGAAACAACCAGCCACAGAGCAAAACCTTCCTTAAAACGACTACGGAGAAACCTGGCCGCCACGGATGCCACTCTCCTCTGAGTTAGCAGCTAACCAGGTGCTCTGCAGGGAAAGCCCAGGCGTGCTTCCTCCGGTGTCGAGGGGGCGGGGGGGGCAAGAAGGCGGGGCAGGCAACTTGCAGGGGTGGGGAGGAGATGGAGGATTCCTTTGCTGCAGCAGCAGCAGGAGGAGGAGCCGCTGGCCAGTCTTCCGTGGCTGAGGCGCACAAGCGTACACAGCGCCCCAGGTTGTCCCGCTTCCTAGCCGCTTGCCCGCCGGCAGGGCGCTTGGGGAGCGTTGGCCGGTAGCGAAGCAGGAAGGAAGCCCCGCTTGCCTAGCCGGGCGCCTTGGCTTATGGCGCTGCAGCCGAATGTCTGGGACGGTAAGGTTCCTTCTGCTCTCCCTTCTTCCTAAAGCTGGTCGCGGGTGCACCGGGATCGGCAATGCAAGGAAGGCGAAGTTTCTCCTGCCCGGGTTGGCAGGAGGCAGCTTCCCCCAAATGACGCTTGCTAAGGCAGAGACAGGCGCTCATTCATTCTCGGCAGGTCCGGGCAGCCGCCTCGGGTGCCTTCCTTTTGGAGCGAGACCTTGCCGAAGGCAGCTGCAGGGAAGGCACCGGACCAAACTTCGCGGCCGGAAAAAGGAGAGCGAGCGCCCGCTCGGAGCCCTCGTGGCAGCGGGCGAGGAGCTGCGTTTGCACCGCGGGAGCTGGCGGGGCAGCCGAGTTTGGAGCCGGGGAAGTGCAGAAGGCGACTTTCCCAAAAGATTCTCGTAAGAACAGGCAAGGCTGACCCCGTCTGGCTTTTGTTTGGGGCAGGGCTCTTGCTCGGAGCCCTTGCACGTGCGGCGTGTCTGTAGATGCCTTTCCCCGCTTTGGTGGAACCGAGGATTGAAAAGAGCCGAAGGTGCAGTTGCGTTTGCCCTGCACAGAAAGGAAAGCAATGCTTTTGCCCTGCGTTAAAGGACGCCCGCCGCACTGTGCACAAAGTGACAGGGGTCAGCTGTTCCCTTCGGAATCCTTGCTATGCCTTCGATGAGTAAGAGATAAGTCCCCCCCCCCCCCCCGCCTCCCCCAAGGCTTCTTATAAAGCCAAAGAAACGGGGCTTAAATGATGATCTTTCCAGGGTGTCCTGAGCTTTTAAAGCCAGATTTTCATTAGATGCCCGAATTGAAAAATGGAGAGGAAATGTCACTAAAAGCTCTACAGCTAGAAACTGTGGTGGGAACTGGTATTGAGGAACAACCTCTTTTTCCTTTATTTCAAACTCGGCAAACTTGAAGCCCTTTTTTTTCCCTGAGTATTTCTGGAATGTAGCATTTACAGTCTTTGTTTGGTTTCTTACCTCTGTATTGCTCAATTATTTTAAAGTTGCCAATTTCCTTAAAGCGTGCTGTATTTAAAATACATTTTAAACTGTCTTTTCATTTTAGCTGAACCCTCTGACCATTTTTAAAATGATTTTTAATAGGCCTCTTCACTGACTCATTTCCATATAATTTTGGGTTGAGGGATTCCCCTTTCTTGAACATCTCTGACATAAAATATTTCAGAGGGAAAATTTTATTAAAGACATTCCTTTCTGACTTCATGCCGTAAAGCTTAAAGATATACAGAAGCAAGCAAAGAAGTTAATATTTATTTATGCATTTAGTGTATGGCAAAATAAGCTAATACAAATATTGAAATGTAATAATTTTTGTTGACTGATTTGCAAATCTGTCCTAAATTTGATGTAATTAAGAATTTTTTTCTTCTGGGTAGTTGCCAGAAACCTGAATTATCAGTGCTTTGCCTACCAAACTGGACCTTTTCAATGTGTGGTTTATAAACTAGAGCAAAGGTTTTTTGAATGTTGAGTCTGGTAGTCCACTAGAACAGTGTTTCTCCACTGTTGGCTGGGGAATTCTGGGAGTTGAAGTCTGTACAGTCCATATAATTTGAAGTTGCCAAGGTTGTGAAACACTCTGCTAGAGGCTTGATAAAGCTAATTCTGCTGTCTGCTTGTAAACTGCTAAAGTAATGCAAAGTGTCAAACACCTGGCAGGCGACAGAACATGGTTTGTCTGGGCTCCTTGTAATATTTTTAGTCACATGCTACAATTTCATTTTTCTCATATTCTGACATTTCATCTCAGTGAATTTTAAGAACAGTAAAGTAGACACACTTATACCTGCTCCCAGTTTTATCTTTTACCGGTAGGCATGACCCAGCCAAATTTTAGCCCATTTTAATTCCACTGATTTAGTGGATTTAAATTTCTCCCACTGAAGTAAATGGAACTGATTTTGTTCATTAGTTTGCATTCTCTGTCTTTAGAATTTAGCAGTTTGATTCTGGGGATTAAATATTCCACTAAAGTAGACCTAACATATACTGTATAAGGCGCCATGTGTGGTTTATGGTTCTTGACCAATTATTTTTATTATGTTTTTATCAATTTTATATCTGTGTTTTTCCATGTTTGTATGCTTTTATGATGCAAACTGCCAGGAGCCTTTGTGGCAGTGTTCAAAACCAATAAATAAATTGCAACCATCCACATTCCTTCCAGAAACCCACTTATCTCTTTGTGTGTGAAATTGTCCCTCTTTTGTTGTAGCTGTTGGGTACCCCAAAATAAAAAGTGGGTCCCCTGGGCACCAAAATTATGCCGGTCCCTAATCACGGAATCACTAATTTATTTATAGTGATTAAAGCCCAAGCCATTTTTGCTGAATGATCTGCCATAACCGTGAATTATGCCATATGGCCTGTCATTTTGTAACCACTCTTATATTTCACTGATAGTGATGTGACTTTTCTTACCACAAGGCTTGAATGCAATCTCCTGGGATTTTTTGAGGGGGGGAGGGGGTCTCCTTCAACATGCCTAGGAAAGCTCTATAAAAAATGAATGCATCTGTGCGTATCCTTTGATTTGCCATTCCCATGTTAGTTAAAGCACCAGCTGATTCAGAATAGTAATATTATTGATCCAGGAAATGAAGAATTAACAGTCAGAGCTGTCAGTCTAATAGCCAGCATTTTCTTTACACCTCCAAACCTAATATATGTTAGGCTGTTCCCTTTTAGAAAGAGAAGATTGTACACAGTATTGAAAAAAAGTTAATTAACTAACTAAATTAGGGACAGAAGATAAAAGAAAACCTAAATAAATCTGGTTAACATGAGTCCCATTCACCAGGATCTCTCTCCCCATACCTTTTTAGCTTTGCCAAACCATATTTTCAACACTTCTCCATTCTGCTTCATGCATCACCTTTTGTTATTTTGATTTGTCATGTCCCTCTTTGAGAAGATTGCATTAACTGTATCGGCCACATCATCCTTGGTTTTTCCTTTCCTTTCAACCCATTCACTTTTCCTTCATATATTTGTTTTACCGTTTGTTCCTCATTCATTCTTTCCGTATGGCCGGATCATGTCAGCCTTTTTTTATACTGGTCACTCAGATTGGTTCCTTAGCCACATTCCTCAGCACTCCTTCATTCTTGATCTGAATTCTTCTTGTTTATCAGACACATTTCCCTTAGTAACCTGTTCAACGAAAGATAAAGTTTTCTCCTTTCCAGTCATGCCCAACTCTAGGGGACAGTGCTCATCTCCATTTCTTAGCCAAGGGAACTGGCCATTGTCTGAAAACCTTTCCGTGGCCATGTGGCCAACATGACTGTACGCTGAGGAGCACACAGACTGCTGTTGCCTTTCCATCAAAGTGGTACCTATTTATCTACTCATAGTTGCATGCTTTTGAACTGCTAGGTGGGGAGGAGCTGGGGCAAGCAACAGGAGCTTACCTTGTTATGTGGGCACTTGGGTCTTGAACCTGGGCTGTCAGCTTTCCAACTGAAAAATTCCACTTCTTTAACCACTGAGCCATTGGGCTAACCACCACCACCACCACCCCCAAAGAGAAACTTTCATGTTTCTCTTTAAGTATCCAAATCTCATTTTCATATAACGAAGCCACCATTATACACAGGAATTTTTGCTTTTTCAGCAGACATTCACACCTGGTTCTTAACTTATGGAATTAAAGAAAGTTTATGAAAGAATTTAATAACTAAATTTATGGGAAGGGGGGAAATAAAAAGTTGTATAGCATCTAAAAATCACTTTTTAGATGGGACACAAAATAGTGATGAATAGAAGGCAGAACGGTAATTATAAATAGAAAGGGAACAATTAATTCAACCATACTGTAGAAGTATGGGCTGAAAGCAGTAAAAGGAAAGATGTCCTGGCTGGTTATAGCTGGAAATAGAATAGAATAGAATAGAATAAAGTAGAGTAGAGTAGAGTAGAGTAGAGTAGAGTAGAGCAGAGCAGAGCAGAGCAGAGCAGAGCAGAGCAGAGCAGAGCAGAGCAGAGCAGAGCAGAG